>KV751346.1:5964155-5998959 GCA_001698575.1 Mola mola
GGCCCAGGCTCACGGGAGTCAGGCAGCCAACTCCCAGCGGTCAGGCCGGAGCTCTCCACTACAGTTCCATCTCAGAGCCTCCGCGGGGTTCAAAACAGAGGCAGCATCCATTGGAAGGGAGGCCCCACGGGGAGGCCTCAGCGGTCCTCCTGCTCCCCGTGGAGGGAGGCCTATTGGAGTCTGCTCCTGATGATAACCCCCACCTCACCATCAGGCCATTCTGCCTTCAGGGCTTGCGCAGGTCCATACATCCCCATGGCAACAGTGGCAGGGCCGCCCACACAATGTGAGTGGGCAACAAGCCAAGTGCTGCCAAATTGGGATGACGGAGAGACATTTTGGGAGAGTGCTCAGCCCACAATCTTTCCACCTTTCTTTTGTCTCCTGGTAATTGTGTTCTGGGTTCCACTGATCTTGCGTAAGACACTTTGACTCTATTAGTTATTTGAACAATGGCCAACGGCAGCAGAGACAAACACACTTAGTTTCATGAAGTACTCCACCTCCGTGTCCGTGCTGCGCTCCTCCAATTCTTCCACGGCTCTCTCGGCGCAAAAACCGTTCCTTGTCAGTTCTCTGACAGCCGTGCCAGGCATTTATAAAAACAGACCCTCAGGCAGAACTGACCTGATACATTCGGAAGTATTCGTTGTGTGTTTAAAGAGACCCTGTCATAGCAATATTAAGCCCGCGTAAACACAAGTAGTTCAATGACATTCAAAGCCGCCACCTAGAGTTGATTCCCCACCCACTCTAAGCCACTGGGAAGACACTGCTTAAGTGGTTGGGTGGTGTTTACTGAAAGTGGATATCTGCTGTTTGTTTTGTTGTTCTCGTGCCGACCGTAAACACTGCATAGATTTCCTTGAGTGGTGTTTGAAACGTGTATGTGTGTGTATGCCATGTGTTATATTTGCTGATAACCGGATTTACTCAAATTGCAAATCACCAGTTGAGAAAGGTTAATTGTCAGTGCAACTGGTAGAATGGCTACATGCAATAATTATTAGTCTAAGTTGCTTTATTATTTAGGGACGCTAATTAAGCATTAACTGTGGTCTCCTTTTTGGATCATAGCTTCAAATGCATGTCAAATTGCATTAAGTTCACTTTGACACCCTTTTATCAAACTAAAGGAATGCTGTTTTGTAGATGTCCTTAGCTTGTTTATTATTATGAAACTGATCTGTTCTTGAGGTATTGATCAGGAAATTAGCAGAGGGATTTTCAGAAATTGCTCAATGTAGTGCACACTCATTTTATTCACTGTGAGGACAATACAGTGTGACTGTTTTTTTTTTGGGAGAAGGGCGCTGGTGGTTTAAATGGTTTGGTAATTTAAGATTGCACTAAGAAGGCTCTTTGATACACAAAAACCCACAAACACTTGAGCACTGATTTGAAGTCTATTTTCAGTCATTCCAGTGATTTTTCCATTTAGAAACACAATGTTTGGTCTAAGTGCCACCCATGTGAATGAGGCTGGTGTGAGTCTGGCACTAAGGTGAGGTGGAAAGTGACAAGAAAAGAAAGCAAGAGATCAAGGCCTGACTGCCAGTGCATGTCATTGCCCTACACCCTCATCATATAGCCCCGTGCTGCTAATGTTGCCCAGGCGCAAATTAATTTGGAAGCCTGGAAAGACCGCAGAGCCCAGGACTCATCTCTGCCCTTTAAAAAAAAAGAAAAGAAAAGACACCAGCGATGAGCACTCTTCCACCGAGGGGGGCAGGGGCCAAGAGAGGGGTTTTGAGGGATTTCGGTGGAGGGCAATAGAGAGTCTGGAATAAGATGGGAGGGTACAGAGGACACGGTTGAATGTGCTTGTCCTGCTATGATGACAAGATGGCTCAGACAACACTGGCCTCCCCTTGCTTTCTTCCTCCCCTCCCTACCCATGGTACTGCCCCTCAGGACACCAGTGAAGTAGATGGGGGTGGGATGGGGTAGTAGAGGGGTAGTGATGGTTAGCCACCGTTTAATCTCCTCCCTGGCTCACTGCAGATTCTTTCACTACATGCCCCACTCCTTCTTCTCCCAAAATCTGTACCTGCTCATCCCTGGGCCTGCTTTACAGGGGGGCTCGCGATCAGTGAGGTGATGGAGAATGGCCTTCGTCACACACTCCAAATAGGATCGGATTGCCTGGGAATGAAAGGTGAGAGCTTCATGGAGCTTGGTAAAAATAGAGGCGCTGGTGGAGGTGGTATGTATGTTTGAGCACGTTTCTGTTCGAGGTGGTTTCCAAAGAGGTTTCAGAGGGGGTTTGTGTTGGTGCGGTACAACCACAAAACCCCCAGCGCACATGTGCTAGTAAGGGGGCTGGCCAAGAGAGGAGGGGAAAGAGGTGGAGGTCTTGTTCTCCACTGGCATGTCGTTGGCATGTCGTTAACCTCCCAGGGCTCGGGGGAAAATAAGCAAGCTCCTGTGTGTGCTTTAAGCTCGGGCTTCGTTTGTAAGGTGCCTGCGGAGAGCTGGACCCCCGCTGGAGGACAAGGTAACAAAACAGCAGCATGCTGACCGGAGGAGGGATAGATGCTGGAGTAAAGGGTTAAATAAAAACACATGCTGGGTCAGGGATCAGCCCACTGGGTTCAGTTTTCTACAGTTAAGTGGCGCAAATGAAGTGTTACAATATTCTGGAGCTACTTAACACTTAACACACTCAGCTAGGGATCTTGTGTAAAAACATAGTGAAAGAATATTCCATTATAAGTATAAGTCATAGATAAATGTAGTAAGGTTTTAAAATAAATGCTGCCTGTGGGCATTGTAATGTTGTAGCAGTCTGAGGTGGTGCTAATTAAAAAAAAAATATTTGGTATATTTTATATATGAGCATCTTTTGTAAGTACAACTGCAAATCTAATATTTTGCGAAATACATTTGTTATTTTTTCAGCAAAAAGTTAAATGAAAAGATTAATTATGTCCACACATTTGTGTATGATGATGCAGTCAATTAGCTTAGCATAAAGGACTGAACAAATGTTAACCGCTGGCCCAAATAATACGCCTAATTTTTTTAAAAAAAAAGGAGTAAAAAAAAAACTGTATTTGCATTCTGTGGACTGATTTTGTTGACGTTGGTTGGAGTCATGCTGGCTGTATCCCCTTTTTCATTCTGTACTAGGTTTCTAGCTTAAAACTTGACAGACACATGACAGCAGTATCAATCCTATCTTCTAACTCTCCACCTGAAAGAAAAGTAAATACATTTCTTAAAATGTTTAAGTAAAATTGTAGCATCACATTTTAAAGAAGAACTTGAATGATTTTCAAACTAAGTCCTATTTAACAAAGTTTAAGCCTCTAAAAGTCCACAAAACTCATCTTGTTTTTGAAAATTACTGCAGTGTGGAGTTTGGTCACTGTTTTCTGCTGCTTCTCAATGTTTGTGCATTGTATCGGTGCATTGTATGTGTTTGTAGAGCCAAATGGTCTGAATGACCAAACTCCTTACTATAATATTTAAAAAGAAGAAAGAAATATGTGCATGTACGAGAAATGTATGTGGATTTGTAGTGCCTTAAACTTTGGAAAATATGGTCGAATTTGTTAAATTCCAGAGGTGTCCTTTGATTTTTGAGCACGCTATGTGTATTTCAAAATTGTTCTTTGCTACAGTACTTGCATAAATGCGTTTAGTTGCAATTTATATACATATCTATAGTATATATGCCATAGTGAAACTGATAACCAATTATTCACACTACATGCAATAATTTAAGCGCTTGTGTCTGGTCACTTTTAGCTGACAGGATAATTCACTCGCTGAATTCTACTGTAAAGTTTTAAATGCTGTCACTAAAATGATAGGGGCAAAAAAAGAGAAAGAATAAAACTTAATGAGTTGGAGGCTGGAGATGGATCACCGAGGGGAAAAAAATGGGCAGCGAGAGTCAGAACAAGAGGTTGGTAACTCCTGTTTAGTCTTGTGATCAAACACCAGTGGTGACACTACAAACTTCTATCCCCTCTTTTCAGCATTTCTCCTTTCCACCCCCGTTCGCTTCTACAGTAGTAATGCCCCTCACCATTTTTCTACATCTTATCCCTTTTAATTAGAAAGCAAATTCTGCAGCCTGGAGAGACCTAATCCCCTACTACCCAACAATGCACAGAGTTGCTTTGAACAGCCGACCTGCAGCCCTCAACCCCCAATGCCTCAAATTCCCCCCATGCTGCTGGACCTTGGAGGGGGAAGGTAGGGCTTTTTTCTTCCCTGAGCGTTATTATTTAAGGATACATGTGCTGCTGTATTTGCAGAACTAAATATTTGCATTTTAGGAATGTTAACAGTAATTAACAACTAAGGGACACGTGACATAAATGATATAAGTGTATGCCAAACCAGTCTATCTCCCCCATGAGAGCTGTAGCCTCAGCTGATTTGCATATATATTAATGTCCCTTATTATATAGATTAGATCCCATTAGCTGTGGTGATTCTGGTAGAAGGTGCAGTCACTAGCCGTGCTAAAAGTCTCGTTATTGTGTTCAAATGGTGTTTAAAATTATCAGACGGCAAGGAAAAAGGAGGGCACTGATGGCACTGATGCGAGGTTAAGAGTGATTAGACACCCTGACCATCCCAACTGTAGGCCGAGATTAGATTCTAAAAGACCCAAGAATGAAGAAGCCTCTCTCTAAAATGGAACTCTATTAGCTCTAGGTGCATTTACACTGCTCGTATCTAAAATGACCAGTTTTCATTTCTTAATAAAAGTATATCTAGATTGAGCACGCAGCCTGCAGAAATTAAATCCTGACTTCATTCCTGGGCCCGAGCGCTTTACATCCACTCGGACAGTTACGACTGGGGCAGAGTGATCATTTACTGCGCTGTTTGTCAGGAGAATTATGAAGCTGTCAGCGTCTTCTCTCGTGCCGCTGGTGGAAGCGAGGTCATCTGATAGAAGGGGTGACGAGTAGGGGGAGAAAATCATGCACAGAGACGATGACAAGGTGGCAATTTAATCTACCGATTGCTGCTCACGATTTACAAGACAAGGAAATGCTGGAAATTGAAAACAACAACCAAGTTTATGTTCCAAATTGGTTTTGGAAAGTAAAAGGAACAATAGACTGACTCTCTTCAGTGTCTATGTGCGACGGTCCCAATCTTAAGTGTGTGTCATTGTGTCACACCGGAAACAGTCAGAAATAAGTGTGTATGCCTGGTGCTGGCAGGTAAACAGTTAACTGACCCAGGACTATGTACAGCTAATATAAATTCACATTGCACTTAAAGCAAGTTGGTGGTATTTTTGGCCAGTACGAAAGGGGCTATCTTACAGTTCCAATGATCAATATTTTTATTCTACATTAACAATGGATCAAATAGTGATGTGCAATTTGAGAGACACCACACTTAGTAAGTAAACTACCCAACTTTATATATGCACAGAGCATCTTTTTGCTCATTTTTTTGTGGTTGTTGTTCTTTTTCACTGGCAACTTCACGGTTTTGGTTCACACTTATCACACTTAACATCCTGGTTTCCAGTAGCAGCAGTTTTTGTCCTGACTCAACTTATGTGCTTTACTTTGTTTAGGTAGAAAAACCAAATGGTTAGGTTTGGGACAAAATCTGTGATATTATATTACATTTTGACCCAAAACTTACCTGGGTAAGTTTAGGAAATGACTGTTAAAGCTTGGTTTCAAACTGGATTTGTGATGCAATTTTTTGGGTTGGAAAATCCTTTCTGTGACCCTCAACTCAACCCTAACTTCCACACTCTCGTTTAGGAATGTACGTCGTGCGGTTCAAGTCATCTGATACTTACGAATAAAGCTTTACATTGCACGTACATTAAACCGTTGACAGAAAGATCTGTTCTGGCACTGACACAGACATCAGAAATGCCTCTGACAAAGCAAAAAAACGACAGATTGGGTACAGGAACAAGTCTTTTGACTGATCTGATAGCACCTCTATAGTACCTTTATACAAATAAGATGGCTGTTTTTTTTCAATCCAGGCAATCAAGTCTTCTAGACTGAGTTAGGAAAATAGCACTTTTTTTTTTTTTTGCATGCTGCAAAGCTTTTCCGAAAATTGTGTTATCCAGCCTCCCATACTCTCGTGATTTTCAGTCATTTCAGTATAAAATGCAAACTACCTAATGAAGACTTGAAGCCTGACCAGATGGCTTATCCATCACTTAGAGATTTTCTCTAGTAAAGATTGCAGTGGTTAATGTAATGGATTTGATATTTGTTCCACCAGTTAAAAAAAATAATAAAATCAAATTAGTGTTGCATTGGTCTTGCTTTCTTGATATGTTTGCAACCTTTTTCCTAATCTAAATGCTTCTATTTAATTTCTCCAAAATGTTTACCTCAGTGACAATTTATAAACAACCTGTAGCAGAAAGTAGTGAATACATGATGTACTGCAGCTAAAAGTGCTTTGACTACTTGTGTGGAGATTTATAAAGCATTGTTAGTCAGACTCGAAACTGAGGAAGAGCATTCTGGTCCAAATGAAGGAGATGAAAGAAACTCTCTGTCATGAATGAATGAATTGGGTCTCGTGTGGGGAACTTGATAATTTGCAGACTCCATTCTTCAGAGCTGAGTTTCTTCATTTTCTGTCTTTCAGCTCCGTCACCTCTTTCCTCTCCCTGTAACAATGTTGTCTTCAAGGAATTCTTGGTTTTATTGACACAATGACTGATCTTTCAAAGGAAACACCGATTACATTAAATGACTTCATTTGGCTTCCATATTAATCATTGCTCAACTAATTAACATTGATAGAGATGCCCTGAGCAGGGATAGTGCTGTGTGTGTGTGTGTATGTGGAGGTGTGGGAGGGCGTTGAGAGACGAGGGCATTCTCCCACTGCCGTTTACTTAAGGCTCAGAGGATCTGTTTTGCATCCCGTCTCAATTAGTTACTCACGCTGTCACTCTGTCTGTCACATCCTGGTGTGTCACGCTAAGACAGCTGTGCAGTGGGTTGCCGGGACGAGCCATCGACAAGCCTGAGCGCAAGCGAGGAGAGCGTGGGTCACACTGGTTGCCTAAGGCCACCATACTCCTTTTCCTACTCCAGGGTTCAATTTTCAGAAAGCTACTTAGGTTATTATTCTAATCCCTACCCATCCCCCCAGGCATAAAACTCACATTACCAGTTGGGACACTTGATCATGCGTTAGACTAAAGTTTGGTTTAGCCTGTTCCAACATTGTATGTGGCATCAGAAGAGTGACAGGTGTATCAGAACTGCAATGTTGTGGAGCTGCTGGTTCAGACGAGACTGTTTTGGAGAAGTCTGCGCTCGGCTCTTATTAATAAAACATCAAATCTTAATTTGCTATAACAAAACATTAGCATGACAAAATCAATGGCTTTGATTTGATATTCATGTATTACTCTGAGCATATTTGCCGATCTCCTGGGTGTGTGTATGCTCTAAGGTGGCGTTCCTGCAGATGGAGGGGGGGCAACTGAGGTCATAGTGAGGACTTTTGGGAGTTGCGTGGACGTCCGGGATGTTTTTCTGTTGTACAGTTTTGTTGTCTAAATGATTTACAAACTTAATTGGCATTCCCGGGAGGAGGCCGCCAGCTGTCTGCCTGATGGCAAGGCTTTCTAATTTGGTGCACGGCGAAGGGTGGCTGCCTGGGTAGCTAGCGGAGCGGAGCAGGGCGCGCAAGACGCCGCGCGCTGCACACGGTCTGATCAAGCCCAGGGTTTGTTTGTTTTTCCCTCATTTGTTCAGCAACGCACATTGCTTCACCAGGAATGAGTTTAACAGCTGCTATCTAACAAGCAGAGTGCAGAGAGGGTGCTGGGCCGTGATGCTCGGCTGGAGTTTTGGAGAGAGCTGCTTGACCAGCGGTGAAGTTGGCAACACAGGAAATTATGGGCTGATGCGCTATCTGTATTAACTTGTAAATACTAACCTAATGTATCAATTTTTTCTTCTTCCTGCAGTCGCGCTTAAAGTAGTATTTAAAAGTTCCTGACAATGTGTCAGTAAGGTCTCTGAGCTGTTACCTTTCACTCAGGTGGAGCTCCATCTCCGCTCAACTCAGTCCTCCGCTCAGCTGCAAGCAACCTTTTCAGTTTGACAATCTGATGCTGCCGAGGGATTTCAAAGGTCAAGACACTTATTAAAAAAAAGTGAAACTAAGCCAACTAAACTTGATTTCTACTTTTAGCACTAATTCATATAATAGAGTGGAATAAAGAGCTTGGAAGTATTTTAGATTTAGTTAAGGAATGATGGAGGATAGAAAAGCCACTGACATTGAAGTGAACTTTAAACAGTGGCTTTTATTTACAGTTGCAAAGGCAAAACACGAGATTTGCATACTTTAAAAGCCGATCTATTCTTCATTTGCCAGAAAATGTACCTAAATTATATCACTTGTTACGCAGGAGAAGAGCCCCGCTTACTGGAGTATGACTGTGTTCATATTTTATTATAGTTGGCTGAAGTGGAGCTATTTTTATTTAAGTTTTGTGAGCTAATATTTCTAACAATGCTATATATGTTATATTGTTTGAAAATTCAAGTTAAACTGTGGCTGTCAAATAAATGCAGTGTATGGTATAGCTCAAATTAAAGTATTAAATCCAAACTGTGCACATTCCTGCACATTATATGTGCATTATAGTACTCTTTAGAAATGACATAGTCTGTTTAGAAAGCATGGATGGTCACTGTTTTCCAAGCAGTGTTTGTAGAGTTCAGATCTCCACGCTTTAGTCCTCAGACACACACACACAGCCTGCTTGCAGCTTAGCTAACAGACGTAAGCCCTGCTGCAGTGACCTGCGTGGCAGGGCGGGCTGCGTCTTGTCGAGGGACGACCCCTGCCAGCGAGCTCCATCCGGGGGACATGTTGACTCTGCACACGATATCACAAATGCATGGCGCTGCATAGTCACACAGGATAATTGTGCCTGCAGTGGTGGCGGTGCAGCAGCGGGAAAAATGTAAAAGTTGCTGGTTTTTCAAGGGTAAACAGAATTTGTCCCCCTGGCAAGGTGGTGATTTATAAATATGTTATGGGGAAGAGGATCCATGTTCATGTTAAAACGTCCACACTCTAATATCTACACCAGCTGTCACCAGCAGCAGCTGGATATTTATTACCATAACATGATTCTGAGAGGTAAAAACCATGTGACAACAGCTACAGTGTTTGTAGATTCTGTAAATGTAATCCCAGAGGGGTTAAAATACCCATGTTCTCTGTATGGGACTTATAATTTCACCTGATATACTTCTCTCCACGCTGTTCGAAATTCTTCAGCTGTCTATATAAACAGAGAAAAAGTTGGACAATGCACCTCTCATAAAAATACACTCCTGTGGGCCTGGGTGGGTGGCATTTTGCTTGTTTTACAAATCCACAAGAAATTTCTGGAGCACCCTATCAGGAGACGGCTAACAGCTGCAACCTCTCCTCTCTAGCTGCCCTTTTCTGCAAAGATCTTGGCTGAAGGCCCATCAATTTATTTTCGTCCACTTTTTTTGTCCGGATGTGGAGGATGTAGAGGATCAAGGGATCTAAAGCTTAGCGAGAGGACTGCATTCATGATGCATGCGGCTAGTGGTCGGGTCTGCAGCGAACATATGCTGAGGTCTTTATTGGTGTTCTGGAGGAGATTTGTGGGACAATCAATTAGCCATGAAGCTGTGTGTCCCCAAGGGCTCGTAGAATATCCAAATGACTTAGTGGCCGTACACACTCTAAGATGCTAATTGACTGGGGTTGACTTTATGGGAAAATACCATTGAGTGAATGCACTGATTTGCCAAGGATGTACCATCAGGTGCAGGTAGATGTTGTGAGTGTACAGGAGGCACGTATGCGAACCTGACTGGTTCAGGCAAACCTAGTGAGTGTAGCTGATATTGACTTTAATTGGCCCTGTAATAGTCTAATTGATAAGTGTTGCGAACAGGCCAGGGAGGGAGCAGGTGGTTGCACTGCACCCCTGGCCACGGTGTAGCCTTGAGGGGAGCATGCAGGGGCACTGCTGATTATTCAACATGTTTCTCTAATCCCAGCCCTTGTGGTAGGAACCTGTGAAAGAGCCTGGTCTTTGTGCCGGGGGGCTAATCGTGTTTTGGAAACGCCGATCGAGGCTAATCTTCTGGCCTGCCTCTAATGTGGAGCCGCTGATATCCTCTGCTGCGATAAATTAAGCTACTTATTAATCTAATTATGGCACATTCATCCCCACAAACTTTCATGTGACTTGGAAAGCCCCCTTTACCATTAACTCCCACAACCCCTCCATCTTCCTCCTCTCTAAACCCACATCTTGAGACTGACTCCCCTCTCTTTCTCCCAGACTGCTTGGCCCTGGCCGGCCCAATTAAGAGCCCTCAGGATCTTTCCTCTAATGAGCCACCAGGCTCCAGTTGGCCTTTCAGTGCAGACTGAGGTCAGTCTTACTGATTCTCCAACTCCACCCTGCACCTGTTTTACATATTTAGTTTGTCATTCATAATTTGCTTGTTTTCAGTCTACTTTTCTTCATGTTTTTTGCACATACTGATTATTAACCATAACTTCTTTAACAAATGTACAGTTTTGCTCCTTTCTCTCTGTTTGTCTCCATCTAATCATGCATTTCACTCCTGCAGCACGACATTGCGACCAAAAGTGAACTTCTTAAAGGCCTCAATCACTGTGAAAGCAAAAGAGGGCCTCTCTCTCACCTTCCTCAAGCCACGTGACCCCTTAAACTCTCAGCTCTGTGTTGTTGCTCTTGCTGAGCTCACTGGACTCTCGCAGGGTGCTGTGCCTCTGTTAGGTGGGAATCTCGAGGAACTGGGACGCTCCCTGTGGGGGAAGCGAAAGCAGGATGACAGGACCCTTCGCTCCATGGACAGTGACCCTGAAGGGAGATGAAAGAAGTTCATGTCCGCACTTTAGCAGCTCAAACTGGGCTGCAATCATCCGTAAAGGCTCTCTTACCCATCCACCCCTGCTGCTTCTCCTCTACACCTCTCCGCCGTCCCTCTTTCTTTGATTTTAGGTGAGGTGGAGGAGAGAGTGTGGCGTTTCAACCCTTTTCCTTCATCCCCTCCTCATGTCTCTCATGCTTTTGCTATTATTCTTTCTCCCCGAGGCCAGCGGGAAGCGTTATTTTTTTGGTGTTTCACTTGGAACAGGGGAGCCGACTTTGTTGTCACCAAGAGCTGTGTGAACTTCTTCTTTGTTGCAGCACTAAAGAGCAGAAAGGCTGATTATTCATTAAAATAGAAGAATTTTGTTTTAACTTTTCTCAAATACAGCAACAATTCTTTTTAATCTAATCACTTGTCATACACAGCACTTCTCTTCATTCCAGCGACAACATGACTACTCTAAATTTCCATTTTAACATGTTTTTGGTTTGCGTTTGAGGTTTTTCTGCTGTTTTAGTTCTCAAATGCAAAGCACTTTGATTCATCTTTATGCTTGTAAATGTACCATACATACAAAACCTGGTTCTATGCTGTAGTACACCTTCCACTGCTATAATCAGTACAATTTTAACCTTCCAACACTCCCTTACTCAAGTGCTGACGTGGATGTGTTCTTTCCTCAAAGCTAACTGGAGGGACAAGAAGACAGGGCAGCTCGCGCTGTCAGTTTTTCTTCAGAAACAAAGGTTCTGTGCTGCTATCAAACTGCCATTAGATATGGAGAATTGAGTGTGCGGTCTGCACCACATACCAAACGACGAGGTGATAACACAGAGCTGAGGCAGGCCAGGACGCTAATTGCGTGCAGAATATTTATAGTCCAGACAATTAGCTGTTGCCTTTTATATGCTAAATAACAACAGCAGCAGTGGCAACAGAGAGAGGGGTTGGAGTGTTGGGGTGGGGGGTAAGTAATTAAGATGCTCAAAACAGGACAGGGACATGCAGTCTGTTGTGCTCTGATTTGTTGCTAACAAACACAATAATTAGCCTGTTATTGTGGGATAATGAAGTTGCCAGTGTCCTTTTCCCTCTGCCAAGTGCCATCCTGAACAAGGACGTTCCCACCACTGCCAGTGTTACCGTGGACAGGGCCCTGACGATGAGGGTGCTGAGAAGTTACAAGGTCACAAAGTGTGTCATAGATCAGTCGGGGGGCTTTTTTGTGGGAATTGAATGAGGGAAAATGTGAGGCTGTCAATCTAATGAGGGTGGTGTTGTGGTAACAGAAGTTATCCTTAAAGAAAAAATCAGTGATGTTTCAACTTTCAACAAATCTTTGTTCGAAAATTACTCCAGTATGGACTTTGGTCGCGAGGACCAATTATGTTGACAAGGCTATACGATGACATGTCACCGGGCATGATGGAACATGTAGAATTAAATCATTCTTTTTACAACTAACTACGCTCCAAAAGTTATTGCAAGTATCTGGTAATGTGTGTAATGTGTTAAAGTGTAGAAAATAGTGAAGAGTTGGAGTTCTCCTTTAAAGGTTGGAGCAGATATATATATATCAGTAGTGCTTGACAAATAGTTGTAATACCTAGCTGGCAAGAACTTCCACTCATCTACAAGTGTTGACCCCAGGTTGGATGTAGGTGGGTGTTCAGCAAGGTGTGACGACTCAAGAAAAGCTGTGACAGATTGCCTCTGGATTTGTAACAGGCTAAATATCTGGATGCATGGGCTAACAACTACAGCCAATCAGAGCCAAAGGCAGACGTGGAAACCGATAGAAGAATCCAATAAACAAACATGGTCGAAGGCATGAAGAGCACGTAGTCTTTCACAAGTAAAATTTTCTTTTTCTTTTAAAGTGTTTCAGAGTAAATCATATCACAAACAATCTGTACAACTTGTTTTTGTTGGATTTCAATTTTGGAATATGCCTGTGGGCTTGTTTCATGAAACCTGTTTAGTGGATCATTTCCCTCATTTCCCTGTCTCTTGTCATGTACATTTTCATGAGTTAATATAGTTTCAGGATCAGATATGTGATAAAGACCATGTAGTGTATCACCAGTTAGTCGTGTAGTTTAAACTCACATCGACCGCAAGACTCGATCATAAGACAGCAAGCTATGTAGTCTGTACTTAGCATCATACTTATTGAAGAGCTGTATAAAACCAGTAGACTAATATTCATGATAAGTCCACATGAACTCTGATTAAGTGACAACAAGCACCGTACTTCCTGTTGTCAACCAGTTATGGCAAATTGGAAATGGGTCGATACGACATGATACACTGTAGCTGTCAGTGAAACCGTCACCATTGGTGTGTAGTTGTATGAGTGTGTACCTTCCCTGCACATATGTCTCTGACCGCAGGTTCACTGAATCAACAATGCTGTCTGGTGGGATTAGGTGCAGCTCGAGCTGATTTGATATTTGTGGCTGATAGTGCTTGTAAGTACGCCTTTGTTCCCCTCTATTGTGGTTGAGATTAAGGCAAACCTCCTCTTCATCATCCTGCTTCGGTATAGTAACAACCTAGATAAAGCTACTCTTTGATTGAATCGTTTCTGTGTTCACAACCTGCTCTCGCTCTTTCCTCGTCAGCTGTCGTTGCTTTTCTCCCTTCTCTGCTGCAGTGTCATTCATTGTTGTTTTTATTCTCTCACGTCTTAATACCTGTCAGTCACAAAGCTAGGCACTTAATGAGAATGTTGATTTTTCACTAATGATGATTTGAATGTGTTTGAATATTAACTAGATCTATCTACCAGAGCAAAGCTCTTCCACTTTTAATAGGTTCTAACAAATGCATGAGGTGATACTGATTTGTTTGAGTCCACAGATGCTTTGAGAAACACCCACTGATTTGTTGAACACTAAGAAATCTAAAACTGCAGGATATTTTCTAATGTTGGGGGCCGACTGTTGCGTAGGAGACTTTAGCTGTGTTTGGCGTCACGTGGGGGTTCGACTGGGACTTTGATTGTTCTGGAGATGTTGTTGTTGACTTATGTGGTCCAACATCTTTATTGAATGGTGCCAGCTTCATAAATATATACCCCCACTTATACACCCATATTCAAATTACCAGGAATTGGTGCTCAATGCATTTTCAGATTTGAAGGGTTTTGGCATCTCCTTTGGACTTCAGTGTGAATTATTGCTCTTTATTATGCTGCACCATGTAAGTATTATATAGAGAAGAGTGATTGTATAGAAGCGAGATACAGGTTTCCCATAATCTTAGAAATTTAAATGTTTCATAAAAATCCTGAAACATCTGCTGTCGAGGGAACAAGCTGACCAGCAAACTACATTGAATATGATGTGTTGGTAAGTGAAACTGACAAAAAGCTACAAAAACTTTATTCAATTAATATCAGTCAAAGATTTTGAATGTTGAAAAAATTGTTAATGAATGTGCATATTTATGGCACAATGTTAGAGATATGAATCCAGAATAACTTAAGTTTTGATTCCTGGATATGATCCTTCAGGATTTGCATGATGAGGGTTATAATAATTCTTTGTCTAATAACTAGAGGTTGCCTAAGAATAATTCTGCTTTAAAAAAAAACATATATATTTTTTTACTTATTACATGTGAACAGAATGAAACTGCCTGGGATCAGGTTCAGTCATCTTGATCTTAAAATTTCAATAAAGAGTTATTTAAGAGATTATAACATCGTACTTGGTTTAGCTTGATGAGAGCTCAAGACAAGTGTCATTATATATCAGTTTGCTTTGAGAATGACAGAAACAGTTCCATTGTAACACAAGGCTAATGTTAAATTTGAAGAATTACTTAGAGTTTCAAAGATTTCAACAATCTTGCTAATTATGTTAAAATAATAGTTATGCTCTTAAGCAGCTATCAGATATTTACCAGATTAAGTGTTGGCTCCATTACACTGTAAATCCTAATTTGCACAGTCAACTTTAAAAGTTATTGGAAACATCTTGCACAAAACACTTTGAGGGCAGTACAGTTATGTCAAGCTCACATGAGATGAATGTGTCAAGTACACTTTTCATGTCAATTTCACATTCAAGAACTTGGAATTGGTTGTCACATTGCAAACGTATAGACATTCAAAAAGTTGCAGCGAGTCAGCACCTCTCATGATGTCATATCTGCAAAAAAGCAGCATTTAAATCTCACCTGACGCAGGCAGGGGTGATTTTTTTTTTTTTAACTTCACAAATGCACTCACATGAACCTGCTCAGTGTGATTGTGCAGTCGTGACTTGTTGGCCTTTCTCTGTCACATGGAAAAGTTGCATTTATTGTTGCATTCTAACACTTCCTGTTTGCTTGTCCCATGACAAAAGATGTCCTAAGTCATTTATATGATTCTGAATCCCCCCCCACTCCACTCCCTCTCTTTCTTTCTCTCTCACACACACATACACACACTAATCTCTACAGGTATTTCTGCTCGGCTGCTGTTATTAGAATGCAGCAAATGCTCTCTATTGATGCATGTCAGAGCCTCATTCTTTCATCTCCAACATTTAATTTACCGTCCTGTTGTGCCACTAATCCTGTGTCGTGCCATTTCCTCCGCTCCTCAGATTGCTCTCTCAAAGCCCCCTCTCCGCCAGATAAAGAGGAAGGTAATCGCCATTGTCTGGCTACAGATACACCAGTGCCGGTCCCCCATCTCTCCGCAGAACCAAATTAAAGGGCCGTCCTGCCCTTGCGCCCCCTTAATCACTGGCCTCGTCTCTCTGTGCGAGTGGACCCTAGGGCTGCTGCACTTTCATCCACAAATAGGCTTTCGGTGAGAACCACCCAGGGCTGGCCTCCTCCTCGTAGGAGATCCCCACACACTCCTGCTCGAATCTGCTCTGAGCCGTCTTTCGCCAAGCAGTCTCACCTCCCTCGCACACCGGCTCTTCCTCCGGTCCCGCTCCGGTGGTTAGACATGAAGAGCATTTTACTGTCACTTCTGTTGCGCCCTGATGACTTGAGTTTTTCTCTCTCCTCAGGAGGTCTGACCCACAAGTCTGTCAGGGAACTTCAAAGTGAGGGTTCACAGTCATTTCAGCTGTTTCAGTCGTGGATGGAGCCAGTAACATCCTCCACGCAATGTTATATTAGATATTAAATGTTTAGTTTTAGTCATCAGCATACAAAATATCTCTGACTGGCACGTAATTATGGGGCCAAAGTGTGCGTCATTCATTCATGGGTGTGCTCATATTTGTTCAGGATAAACTGATGATGAGGCAAAAAGTATCCAAGCCCTGCAGATTATTGCTACCAGCTACTTATATAATTGACTGAACGTTTCTGCCTGATGCTCACTATTATGAACTTTGCCTGCAGCAGTAAAAATTTAATTGATTGGCAACACAGCGTGGGTTTGCTGGGGTCAGCGCCCTGGCCTCAACTATGCAGAACCACTCAATAGTGTTTAGCTAATTTCTGTTAATTGTGGCTCTTACTTCTCTCGGCTGAAATGACACAGCGCCGGAGGGCTCAGCCAAATCATCACCATTATGACATTAGCAAGGGCTTATCCAGCGCTAAGAGCTTGAGCTGATACTAACACTAAGGAGTTTAGGATGCTAAGATGAGACCCGGCAATTGCAGTAGCTGCCGTAAGACTGATGGACAACAATAAAAGTTTACAATAAGGATCAAAGATCCTTGCAGGGTTAAGGGAACTATCCAATTAAGAAAGCGCGCTTTTCATTGCCTTCACACAACGTTGGAGCCTCACGAGCGAGGCAAGAGACACCGCTCAAGCTAATGCTGAGAAGCTACACCCCCATCTAGCAATAAGAGCGACTACTGCCATGAACAAAGGGACGACTGCTCTTTGCTATATACAGTATGTAGCCTCTCTGCTCTGGACTTATTAAGACTCCTGTAAGAGGGATTGTCCTCTTTGACTTGGGTGAAGAGGCTTTTTTAATACACACACAGCAAATTAGTGGGGAGAGAGTATTGTGCCTTTCATGGAACAAGGTTGTAGAAGGGGGGTTGGTGAGGCAGGGTTTTGGGGCTGCGGGGGGAGAGATGATTGCTTGTGATGTGTCCCAGGTTGTAATCCTTGGACAAGAGAGTGTGGGTTCCCTTTTAGCCAGCAGAGGGGTTCTGAATGGGGAGAGGCGCTGGGCTTAATTAGAGTTGTCTGGGGAAGAGATGGGCTTTAGGTGTAGCTAATTAAGATCATAGCTGTTGCTGAAATGGCTTAAACTATGTTGCCATACCAGTCAGGTCCCAGAAGAACAGAACAGTACCAGTGAGACGCCATCTTTCTGCAGCACACAAATGCACATGCTGGTGATTATGGTGAAGGCAGTTTTAAGGGAGGGTACGCGGGAGGCAGGGCGCATGATTGCATACATTCTGTCATGTACAGGCCAGCAACACTGGAGACTAGAGTTTTGGGCCCAAATGCAGACAGCGCAGGCACATTGGTTGCAGTTCAATAGTTTATTGAGGAATGAGGCACACTCATAGGTCGAATGCCGGCATGCAAATAGGTCCAATACAGCAAACAATACAGACAGGGCAAAAGCAAATTGTCGCAGACTTGATTATTTTGACTTACTAGTGTACGCACTGTCACATTCCTCCTTACCACCTGTAAGTGTTGGTTATATAAATGACCTATAGATTTATTATGTTATATCCATAGTGCAATGTTCTGCAGAAACACAGAAATTATGCTGGGAGTTCAGAAAGACAGCTTTCTAATTTTAAGCTGAGCATAGATGCTAAACTACATAATTTCTGTGAACTAAGTCAGACTGATGCACGTGCATCAGTACCAAATGACTGTTCATCTATGGATTATCTTGATGTCAATATACTATAAAATGCCAAAACAAAGCACTGATTGGTGCTAATGTGCTATGTAGAAATGTAGAATAAACCACTATCAATAGTTTATCTATCAAACTAGTGGGATATAAACAGAGACTTGAATCTCATTACCTATTATTGGAGCACACAATTAATGCAAGTCCATTAAGAAATATTAAAAGTTTAATAAATATCTTTAATCAAACTGTTTTGGGTTTATTTTTAAGTTTGTCATTAATGTCCGTGGTTTAAGAGTGTAGTTTATGGGAACAGTAGTTTCAGTGTTTTGAAAATACGTGTTCTTCATCGGACACTGACCAAATACTATATATCCAGAGAAGCACTAAAGAAAAAAAACACTAGGAAGTCACCATGAATCATGATGATCTGATGAAAGGAAGCACACAGACTTAAATACACACGGAGGGTGGAGATAATGGGACACATTAGTGTGGGGCTGATAACACTACACTGGTGGAAAAGCATGAGGTAATCACAGAAGAGGGATGGAGATATGTACATCACAACAAGATACAAGGTAGAAAAGAACTTTCAAAAATAAACAGGAAACACTAATGAACAAAGGGAACAAATGACCACTGAAGGAAACTTCAGAAAACAACCACTGGAAAATCAAACACTGATGGGAAAGTCAAATTCTTTCCGTTTATGGATGTTAACAGAGCATGAAGGAGATCTGGTCCCACTTTGCTGGTGTGATGACTGTTCGTATAAAGTCAAGGTCATATTAATGTGTTTAAATATGTGCTTTTCCAACAACAATTCACTACTCTACTGTACACTCCTGCGTATTCAAATATTTACTTAAAAACACAAACAAAACAGTCTGACTCATTGCAATTCAGTAGGTCAATGGCCAAATCTCTGTCAGCCTGTCTGCTAACACCTGGGCCTGTTAGCGCCAGAGACACTTGACAATAAGAGTGGAACTGAATCAAACTGGAGCCCTCTTGTGTCTTCTGGCGGGCAAAATGGTTGGAGGCCAAACAGCCGTTCCCATAATCCTCACTATTGACAGGGCCCACTCTGTTCTCCGCCTGATCTGTTTGGTCTGTCAAGTTAAGGGAGCCCCTCTAGTGCTTGTGGGAACCAAATCTATAAACAAACCCTCGAGCCTTTCCTATGTATTGTCCTTGGCCTGCCATCATCCTCGCTCCTTCAATGGGAATCATCATTTAATTGGCCCCCTACAACAAATTGCTCATTTTTTTGTTCCATATTGGATAGGTGAGATATATTACAACACACGCTTTTGACAGTTGTAATAAAGTTTGAGGCGCGCTTTGTGAGACTGTGCCTCAGACCAAAATAAAGCGGTGAATGAATAGAGCAGAAATACATGAGATATTTCCCCTGAGCTTTATGGCCCTTTCATCATTTCATTCATCTTTGTTCGCGCCAGACCTTTCTCGCTGTGACTTTGTTACGTTTCAGCATTTCGTCTCTTGTTCGTTTCAGCACGGGGTGAAACAGGGAGGGAGCTTTAAATGTAGTTGCAAAGCTGTAATAACCAGGCTCTCTCCCTCTCTCTCTTCTCTCTCCCCTCTGACCAGCCGTCACCTTTAAATCTGCCTTTTCATATTCCTCTCAAAGCATCTTGTTCATAGAAAAGGCGCCTGCCAAACCGGATCTCTAGACAAAAAAGAGATGTGGAAAAGAGAGAAAAGGGAGACCTACTGGAAGCAAATTATTTAACCACTGGTGAGGAATGAAAATGCTTCCTTTTATTTCTTTCTCCAATTCTTCCAAATTTTATTTATAGATAAAAAAAATATTGGAAATCTGACTAATTTAAGGTTTGACAAATTTTACAAAAGGTGATTTTACAAAGGTCTACATTTTGTTAAAATTGTGAAGCATGCATCACACCTGAAAGTGTTTACAGTATTTGCAAAAGGCTACTGATGCATGTTAAACAGTTGTTTTCAAGCTTCTATTGGGTGTGAGTGACAAATCGGAGTATGAGTGTGGAGCCCAGTGTACCTACCTGGGTGGCTGTCTGGTGACAGGCCGTGAGACAGTACCGACCGGCTTGACCGACAGGCCTGCAATAAGCAACGACAGCCTGGCCTCCTCATCCCTGAAAAGCTCGAGGCCCGGCAGCACCTAAAACTACGTCTTCCAGATCTTCGAAGAAAAAAAGGAAATATTCAAATGGTAATCAGAAGGCTGTGAATCATAAGCCCAAGGTAAGCTATGTAATGCTGGTAAGACAGTGAGTAGTGCTTTATTGGTGGAGGGGGAAATCCTTTTTGCCATTCAGCAGATGAATCGCAAGAGTAATACCATTAACTTGCACCCTGAATGGCCAAATGCCATTTAATTGCCAATAGCAGCCCATTGTTTGGAGCGAGTGAATTTAGGCTTCATTGTGGCTGTGTTTATATGTGTGAGGGGGAGAGGGTTTATGTCTAGGGGGGGTTTAGTAGGGTGTCATAGTGTAAGATGTCTGGAGAATGATGGCCCCTCACACGCGAGCAACCAACGCCTAAGTAAAGCTCCGCAGTAACTAGCTTAACTAAGGTCTTTAGGGAAAGTAAATTCGGACAAACTCCTCTCTTCTTAATACCTGATTTGTTCAACAACATGATTTGGGGCGCGTCTATTCAAGACCCTTTTGGGCCAAGCCGAGGTCTTAAGGCTCAAGCCTTGTACCTCGCGGTTATTGTGGGCTGTTTAGGGTTTGTCTCAAATCTCCTTGTGCGGATGTGTGGACGCTCCTAATGCTGGCTAATGGGCTTCGGCAGAGCAACAGTCTCCCAGCTCCCATTGAAGACCCCATGGAAAGCAGCATAAGCTCCATCGAATAATGGCCCTAGCCAGATCTTTTTAGGGGAGTTTTTTATTACTGGGAAGAGGCCACCCTCCATCACCCCCATCCTCACCCCAAATCTCCTGTCCATTCTCCTTGGATCTTCCGTCCCCACCGACCTCCCTCCAACCTGACCAGCACCAGCACCCTGAACTATGAGCCCAAACCCATCAGCATTGTTATTACATCCCTCCTCCCTTCCAAACCTGCCAAAGTCCAAAACATTGGCCTCCACCCCCAGCCTTGTCTCATACCGCCGATGCTGACCCTGACAGCCATGTCCCGGGGAGGGCTTAATTGAATGTGAAATGCATGGTGGGTCCTCGCAGACTCCATTGTGCAGCAGGGGAGTCTGGGAGGCGAGCAGCGTCACTGCTCCTCAGTGCTGATCGAGTTTGACAGCACGACGGGAGGAGGCAAGAAAAACGTTCTCTTGCTCTCATTCAAAACTGAAAGAGGGCCTTTTTCAGTCCCCCCACCCACCCACCAAGCCGCCAACCACTCCTTCCTTCCCTCTTCTTTTTACCCTGCAATGAAGCAAGCCTTAGCTTTCCCTGGGCTACTCGTTCCCCTGACATCACGCTACGGTTCAATGAGCTCCACCTTGGAATAACAACAGAGGAGTTATATTGGGAGACATTATGATCATCTCATTGCAATCTACTGGAGTTCAAACCCCGCCCACCTCCACCAAAGACTGCATGGATAGAAGTTTAACCCCTTTTTGCATGTAGCTGTGTTTATGTATTTGGGCTGTCATGCATATGCATATGTGTTTGTGTGCATGTGTTGTGGTTGTGCACTTGTGCATGCAGGTGTGTGTCGCTCTGAGAACATTAGGGAAAGTGCTATTCAGCCTGTTCTGCTTGGTGTCAGGCAGCCCTTCTCCCCTGGATGTGGCAAACCCCTCATTTAATGCAAATGACTGTCATCTAGAATCCAGTGCATCTCTCGTCGCTGCACATTGCCTAATCAATGTGAAGTGCTGTGTAAAAAAATGCATTGCCTCCCTGTAATAGTTGTTTTTGACCGAGTCAAGTGCAGCCCCTAGAATGAATCCCAACCTGAGATTCAATTATGGGCGCCTGGCTAAGCAGAAGAGGGATAGCACTGTGAGCAGAGGCGAGGGACTGTGATCATATAATGGAGCTTGTCTGTATGGTTTTGCTATCTGTGTGAAGTGTATATATGTGTGAACATTACTGTTCTCTGACCTGTGGGTGAGTTATATATGTGGACTTAAGATGTGGTGTTGTTTTTGGCCTTTGCTAGCTCGAATCAGTGGCATAAGGCCCTCCGATTGCTTCCTTCACTGGTCCCGTCCCTGGTCCCGTCCCTTTACTCAAAGACAGCCAGCGGCGCCGGTTGTTCTCCCTGTAGCAAAGGGAGATGTGGAAATTGTCTGATGGAAATTCAGAGTTGTGAAACCTCATTGTCACCTTTTTCTAATGAGCTCCCTGATCATCAAATGTGTTCTCAGTTTTGACATTGTGTGAGGAGAAGGGGGAGGAAGGGGGTGACTCACATTGTGGTTGTTGAAGGGCAAATAGGAGCTTGTACGCGGCTTCATCAATGTGTATGAAAGTCAGGCTTCCGGAAATTCAATTTTGTCGCCTGTGGCAGATAAGTACGTTTCAGGTCAGTGTTTGTGTGTTACGTTTTTAGAGATGCCGTATTCATTATAAGGTGTTAGAGTGGCTCTTGTAATTTTCATTCATATTTACATACTGTTGTTGTTTGGGATCCATCAACACCTCAATCGTGCATAACGACCAATTTGAAGATATTAGATTAGCCCATCCAGCGTGCACTTTCTCACATAAAACAGATTGGGATTCAATTTCGAAGCAAGAAATGATTTTATTTGCAAATCTTTGCAATGAAATGGGAACACAATATCTGATATCAGCAGATGTGTACCTTTGAATGAAGATATATATACATTGACATACTACCCTGCATTTGATAACGTACAAACAAATACACGCACACACTTGTATATACAGTACGCCATTTACGATGCACTAAAAGTTGATCTTCCATCCAGCCCAAGGACACTGCTGCCGTCTCCCATCCTCCCCCTCCTCTACCCTTCCAGACAGCGGGCCAATGACAACATAAACACAGAAAAGGCAATTTAGCTCCCTCTTTTAGAACTACTTTGAAAATAAAGGAATTTTAATTACGGACACAATGAAAAAGAAAAAAGAGACTAAAAAGGGAGAAAACATTCACGCACAGTAAACAAAGCTGAAACAATTATCTTCTGGTGACCAGTCAGTGTTTTTAGAACAGTCATTTTAATCTTTTATTTACTGCAAAGAGAGAGAGGAGAGCGAGACGGGGAGGGGGCTGGGGTGAAAGATAATATGCATATATTTAAAATATCCCACCCTTACAATCAAAAGATGCATTTTTTTTTTTTTTTTATTAGAGAAACAATTTTACCACAAACCCGGGTAGAGGAGGGGGTAGTTTCTCATTTCTTGTTGGAAATTGCTCACCATCAACCCCCCGAAGACAACATTGCATTTTTGCATTCATCAGTGAAAGAGAACGGAGTGACATTGTGAGTTTCCTCTGGTGGGATAAAGCCAACCGACAACAACAACAAAAAAATAACAATACAGTGTGATGATGGTGGAGTGATTTCAGACCCGCGCGTAATTGAACCTATAACATCACCATTTGCTGACTGGCAGTGGATTTCCAGAGCGGACGGGCGGGTTATAATAGTCATGTGATTGACGTTTAGACGTGCAATGCATGACATTATGTTTAATGGTCAATTTCAGATGAGAAACACCTTTGTTCCCCCGTACAGAGAATCACAGTCCTGCTAAGTGAAATGATGAGGAAGAAATCAAAGCCTCTTCAGCACTTTGGTCACGGTGACTGTTGCCTGGGCCTCATAATTTGTAAGGGAGTGGTGCTGTGGGACGCCAGCATAAGTGAAATATAATTAATCTATCACATCTATTCCAAATGAGCCATTGACACCTTCCCTTTGAAGCTGTGCTGCTGCATGGATGTAGATGCGTATCAGCTGTGTCTGTCCCCTGGGTGCCTCAGAAATAAACATTCACTCCACCGGGAACTGTTATCCTCTATTGAGTGACACTGATGGGTTGTGTAGGATTGGCCAAGATAGCAAGGCAAAAGCTACAAATCTCCATTTGCAATGAGAAGAAAATTCCATAGGATTAATTTTCTGTATAAGACCCCTGCCCAGGCCCCCAACCCTCCCACTCTCATCCACAACTTCAGCTGTGCAGCCCGGTGTTAAAAGACCCAGAGGAATACTGTCTTTGTCATCCTGCCGTTTGGGGCCGAAGAATAAGAGAAGTTTTAATCCCCATTGTCCACGAGTCTAAGGGGGGGTCTGCGGCTGTAAGATGATCCAACCGGCCACACTAATCCCTCCATACCACTTTCGCCTTCACATCAAAAACACCCCCACCCTCCCACAAAGCAGCGGCCTTGTGCTTTGGACCCCAATGTGCAAATTCAAAAGAGGAAAATGGAGCAAAGAAAAAGTTGCAACAACAGAGCAGAATAGACATAAAGACAGTTGCACAGAAGATAGGGTGAGCTCTGGGGTAAGGGTGGGGGCACGGTAGGCTCCACTGCAAGAACACACGCTCCCTCTGCTGCCAACAGCCCCCCCCCTCACTCCAGGTCGGCTGGACCCTGATGCTGCTGCAGTTGCCCTTTTATAGGTCTCCCTGGCAACCAAATATTTGCCCAATCCTCTGTGTTTTCCATTTTCTAGAAAGACTACGAGCCAGGGGGAAGGGGACAGGTGCCACTCAGCCGAATGCACATGGGCTTACCGTTGTACACAAATGCTGACTGTGATACACCATATTGTTTCTTTCTAAATCCCGCTGGATTAGCCAGTAAAACAAAAAGGCAGCCAAATGTGAACAACTCAGAAAAAGTGGGGATTTTAGATTCCAAGGACTCCCTTTGCTGGTGAATCAAAAGTGATTTTTAAGAAACGATCAACTAAATGTGGATCCAGTTTCAGGCTGATTAAACAACTGTTACCTCCTTACCACATAAAACGGATTGATGACGCCGTTGTAATCTGGCTGTGGCTGTCCATAGTTTTGTAGATCTTGAACTTTCTCTAGCAGAAAGACACCATAATAGACCATGATGGTTTTGATGATAATGATGAAATGTGAAATGAGACTCCACAATAAAGTGGGTTTCCCTTAAAAGAGCAATTTGCAATATGTTGAAACTTTTATATTTTGCATTGGATTGGCAGTTCCAGCCACCATCCACCACCCCTATGTCACTATTTGAGGACCTGTACATTAGACTCAATATCAACTGTTACACATTACATCTGTAAATGTGATCTATGGGGTCACTTATGCGAGAGGATTGAGGGATGAAGCTCAGGGCCACTAAAGTCATTGAGACGGTCCACTGTGTGTCCTCTGGGGGCACCAACACACACACTCGAGCTGTTCTGATGAAGTTCACTGTAATAGTGTGTGAGGAGTCAGAGTGGGGGGCAGGGAGAGAAAGCACACGGGGGATGGTGTGTGTGTGTGTGTGTGTGTGTGTGTGTGTCTGTGTGAGAGAGCCAGGAGACAGCCGTTTAAAATTCTGTTTCCTGCAAGTGAGGAGGCTAATCCTGCCCCCATAATTCCCTGCAACCAAAGCACCCCTCCTTCCTCAACATCACCACTCCCTTTTTCTCTATCTTGCTCTCCCTCCATCTAGCTCATTCTCTCTCTCTTTTAGCACACACTCCATGAGTGACAGCACAATGCCCAGGCCCTCGCACGCTTATCTAACTCTAGCAGATGGTCGACTTGGATCAATGCACACACGCCACGATCAATGGCTGCGATAAAGAGCAGCGGGGATGGTACCCTCTCCTGAGCTCCCTCTTTCCTTCTATCTGCCTCCCCTCATGCCCATCACGCTGCCCCCTGCCCAATTGTTTCTCTCTGACGGTCGCTCATCTGCATCTGCACTGGCACCCGCCCGGCTGCAGGCCCTCTGTCGGTGCCGGGGTCCCGCTGATGGCAGGGGTGCCCTGTGTGCTGTCTACTGCATCCATCCCCCTCCCTCGGCCCGCTCCCTATGAGAACTCTGATCTCTCTTTCTATCAGACTTATCATGAGACCGCCGTTTAATCTCCTCCTCGCTCGCCCTCCGTAACTTTTCTCACTGTGCCGTTCTCTCTGCCCCGGCTCCGACTATATCACCCGTATTAATCTCCCACTCTCTTCAGCAGTACAGACAGATTCCCTCTTCTGACCGTCTGTGCTCTTCTTGAACGCGCCGTTTATGACGTAGATGCAGTCTTCTGATGATGCAACCTAACACTCATCTCTCCATTGCCCCTCAAGACATGTCTGTATGGAATATTACCACGTTTATGTACATAATTACTTCAGCATTGTTTCACCTGCTTTTGCTGCACTTGCAGGTGGTTCTTATGGGATGCTGAGGAGACTGAGGTGAATCAAAATGGGTCAAAGATGGAACCATGAGGAGAAAGTGGAGCAGAGGTCTGACTGAGTGACTCCACGTCGGGAACGATGGGTGGAAGTGGGCCAGGGTGCACGCTGCTAAACAAATTCAAACTCCATAAGCGCAGGCTGTATTCAGAAATGCACAGCAGTCAAAGCACCTGACGCCAAAGTTGCGGCTGAGATTCAGTTTAATTTTGTAATCACAGTTATGCCACTACTAGTAAACTTTAGGCCCAGACTTCAAGTCATCAGTAGTCATCATGAAAGCTGTGAGAGACAGTTGAAACCAATGACGGTGGAAAATGTAGTAGCAGAGGCAGAGAATTTGATTTTTAACCAGTCCCTATGCTGTGTCTGTCAACCTATAGAAATATGCTAACCAGGATTCTTACATTTTCTATATCTGGATTATGTCATATACAGTTTTATTAGTTTCATTAGTTTTTCCCTGCAGGGAAAATGCCAATGTGTTTCTTTACAACTCACAAAGAGGCCATATCTCTGATGACATCATCACATCTCTCTTTCAGAGGCATCACATCATACATGTTGTCACAGCTTCAGTATACTCCTAACGACACATAAATCAACTTTTTGTACTTGAAAGGTTTGCCACTGCTGCTATATATGTGTATATTTTCTCACTTGATTCAAATGCTACCTAAGCAGTCAGATAGTTTTTGATTTATTTGCACAGATATCTAAGTTTTGAGCTGTGGTGTCGGTACCATTGAATAAACATATTTAAGACCGAAAAACAACAGGGACACAGTTTATGGAAATAGATTTTGCAATAAACATCACAAATCCAGTTCCTCTCACCTCAGCTATTTTGAGAAGTCTTTGAGATGGACTTCACAGAACATGACATTTTAATTCAGGCAAAATGACCCTTTAAAGTCAAGCTGGTTTGCACTTACAGGTATGGATGCAAATTGTGTTACATTACATACGTAGCTATTACACCAACAGACCAGCGCTTTCACTTAAACCAAAACACGGGGCCATGTGACTTGTCAGCTCCATAAACTTTGCCCCACAGTAAGCTCTCCTTTCCTTTTTCCTTAAGGAATTCGTAATTTGCCGTTGGTGATGTAATGCGGTTCATAATAAGCCCATTAAAGCCTTTCTCTGTGCTGATGGAAAACGCAGTGGCAATATGGACACCTCCGCTATTTATACCTCTCAAATCCTCATGCATATTCACACAGTCAGAGACGGGGAAAGAGCAGGCAGACACCCTGACAAATAAGTGCCTGGATCTCATTTCTTTTGGTGCCTAAGCTATTTCAGCACACTGGGGCCTCCTCCCCTCCTCACACTATGACCGCAGCCTCATCCATTCTGAAGGTCTGACTGCTTTCATTTGCTTTCGGTCTACACCAGCGAAGGATGTGTGTGACAGTGTTTATGTGTGCGTGAGAGAGGGAAAGAAAGATAGACAGACATAGAGGGGGAGAGAGAAGGAAGGAAGGTAATAACAAGGTTATTCTTTCGGCGTCAGTCTTTTTTTGTCGTGGTACAACTGCCCCAAGTTGTGTTACTCTAGATATGACTCTATACTCTCCCACCTTTAAAGTGCAACAAATTATAGGCTGCTCTTCAGGCTGTTTTATTTCACTTTTTAAGAAATGGATCTTCAGGATTTTAGGAAAACATGGGTATACATTCAAGGGCGGCACAGTGGTGCAGTGGTAAGCACTGCCACCTCACAGCAAACACGTCCTGGGTTCGATTCCCGGGTCAGGGCGTTTCTGTGCAGAGTTTGCATGTTCTCCCTGTGCCTGCGTGGGTTCTCTCCGAGTACTCCGGCTTCCTCCCACAGTCCAAAAGCATGCAAACTGGGGGTTAGGTTAATTGGTCACTCTAAATTGCCTGTAGGTGTGAATATGAGTGTGGATGGTTGTTTGTCTCTATATGTCAGCCCTGCGATGAACTGGCGACTTGTCCTGGAGACCCCCCTCCGCGACCCCTAACAGGATAAGCGGTAGAAAATGGATGGATGGATGGATGGGTATACATTCAGGTGTATAAGGCTAATAAAGTACATAACTAATAAATACTACTATGCATGTGTTGGACTATAAGAAATCCAAGCAATGCTCATTTCCTTTTAGTGTTTGTCATGCCACATGTTTTGGCATGTAATTAACAAGAAGAAACCAACTGTATACAGTTTTGATTTTGATTTTGAAAACATCTACACTACTAGTTTTTAATTTTTAGTATTGAAACAAGAACAATTGTTAAGGCAAGATTTTAATTTTCGCTCTGTACTCAGATCTCCATCCTAATGGACCATCCGTCCATCCATCCATTTTTATACCGCTTATCTCGTCACAAAATTTGACAACATTTGCTAAGGTTGACTTTTTCCTCCTCTGAAGCAGGTTATAAAATGAAATAAACACGCTTTGAAAGCATAAATGTGTTGCTTTTATTTTAAATCATTGTCTTTGTCCTAAATGCATGACCATGTTTTGAAATTCAGATAAATGATGTACACGTTGGATCAGGCTTTAAAGGGAGAAACACATATGTAACACTCATCAGGTCTTAAAGGTAAATGCATGCATCCGTTGTATTTGGTCTTCATGGGTTAACCATTCATTCACATGCATTGGGCATGCAAGTGCTGAAAGTAAAGATGTTTGCTTTATTTGCATGAAAATACTCCAGAGGAAGAACAGTGCCGAAAAGCAAGACCAGAGATTTTTTTTGCATATACTGACAATGAAGTGGAGCTGTTACTGAAAGTAACTAGGACAGTCACAGCAGCAGGAAAAATATTGATTGGACATATGGCCTTATTTCTTCTGTTTGAAGGCTCACATTTTACTAATTTATGCCAAGTCATGACTGATAAGATCCAGTCGGGAGAAGAACATGGTTTCTTGTGTCATTTTTTTCTAAACGTCTGTTTCTGCCACCCAGATTAAAAGACCCTGGAGTTTTCTAACTGAAGACATTTTTTGGGCATTGAAGTGGCGGAGTAAAAGCTACGTGTGAATACACAGGAGAAAGATGAAAGGCAAAAATGAGTGAACAGACATATTTCATGAAGACCATTATCATGAAAACACTAAATGATGTAATGTCTTTTTTGAAAGAATAGTGTTTATCTACATAGTTTTGTTTTTGTCAGCCTCAGACTTTCCACTGTCTTCTAACCACTCAGAGTTGAGTGGTAATAAGCCCTAAAACACCTGTTTGGAGAAATAGCCAACTAGCCAGTTTTTAGGATGTTTGATTGAGGATGGCTTCTTGTCTTCTTACAGCTAGCTTAAAGCAAAAGAAGTCCACATACAAAACTTAAATGACAGTTTTTTCAGTTACCTGCACCTAGATGTTACAACCACACCTACCAATTCGGTGGATATTTCACTCATTACCAGAACAAACAACACAACCCCAGCTCACATGCAAACAAGAACATGGTGTTGAAGTAAACAATTAGTGGGATTTCAGAGAGTTTTTCAGGTCTTTCAGACCAGCAAGGCTCTGTGCTGGTTTTAGATCCAGTACCTCATTTTGAACCGGCTGTTAAGTTCAGAACCAACATAAATTAGTTTGAACCCTGGAAAGTTGGTTTCAGCTGGAACCCAAAAAAATTTTGGTTTTTCCTTACAAGCCATGATCTTATCGGTGGGTGTGTCATTTTCTAAGCGATTGAGCTTTCTGAAAAAAACTTTTTAAACTGGCATTAACACAGGCTGGTTCGCCAAAAAGCACCGAGGTTCGGAGAGTCCAGGATGGAACCAGAGCCAGAACCATGTCTGTCTGAAAGCATTTGAGAATCTTTACCGAAGTGCATTCAAGCTGTCTTGGCTGCCCATGCTGGCCCAACACCTTACTCCAACACTTTGTGTTGTCTTTCCATTTAACTTCCAGCCTAGCGATACGTGTAATTGTTGTAAGTCCAATGTGCCGAGAGAGGGCAAGCTTAAAAATGCTATAACTGCTGAGCAGATAGTCTGACCACACTTGGCGATTGTCACATGAGTGGTAGTCTCAAGACGCCGGTGCTCCCCCTCTGTCCCCCCTGCAGACTTAATCCTGCTTAATTTGAGTGCAAAGAAATTCACATGTGTCAGTAAGAACATTTATCGAGTACACTGCCTCCATTTTCCTTCCTAAAATAAATCACAGCTTAAGCACTAAGCTTTATTGATCTTACAACTTGATAGTGTGATTAAGGGGGGAGACGGTGCCTCTAAAAAAGTGAACACTTTTAGATTACAGGCTGCACTACACAGCATTTAATTGGGAACTCATTAGTATGTCTGCAGACCCTGGCAGGGAAATGCTTGAGCGTGGACATCCCAGTTTTATGATCCCGTGTGTCTGCGCAATTTCAAATCTTTTAAGTGTAAGGAAGACGAAGAACAAAAAACAGTGAAGAGTTGAATGTCACTTTGGTTACCCCCAGAAACTGTTTTAAGCTTAAAAGGATCATCTATAGAGGTAGCACTAACTGGCTGCTATCACTGTCACTAACCAGGGGTGGAGTGTATAATTGTGTGCGAGAGAGAAAGAAAGTGAGAGAAGAAGGAGAGTGGGAGCCGTGGGCCAGAGAGATGCAGATTTGTCCCGATGGAGATTTGAACACCTCTATACTGTGGGTGGGCAGGCCACCCGGTAGGAGAAACTCCACACCCTGGCGATGGTAGGCATTAGTTCAGCACCAGCTCTTTTGACTCTCTCTCTCTCTCTCACTCACTCACACACACACACACGCACGCACACTCTCAGACAAACCCAAAGGCTGCAGAAGAAGTGGCTTTGATCACTGAATCACTGGCAGTGATGACATGAACACATCTACCAGTTCCATTTAACCCACATCCACTAAATCACAAAAACTCAAAATTCCCCCCCCCTCCAACATCAAAGTGATGGAACAGCACATAGCACAAGGCTGTTCCTTTCAGCAAGGTTGCATCTTCATGCCATTCAGAGTCTGCCTATAGATGTAATTTTGGGACTGAAACTTCACATATTAGACGTACTTACAAATTAAACAAAAACCTCACAGAGAAGCTGAGCGCAAACTGTGCCATATTTTCAGATGTCGTTCACATAAAGCCAAAATGTAAGAAACATGAGACTAAAAATCCTCAGTTGACAATGGCCCCATCTCATTGTTTCTGATACTGAATGCAGTGTCTCAGATCTCATTGGCATCTTCCTCCGGCAGCCTCACTCGCTCTCCTGTTTTGTATTTTTATTGTGGATTGTTGTTTACTGGCTTCAGCGTGTTATATCAGTGCCTCTCTTTCCTCAAAACACCTACTCATTTGAGGACTGATTCATTCCAGGCTAATTCATATTCCCGAGGGATTAGAGACATCTAATTTGGTGATATTTCTGTCATCCACACTTTGGATGTAGTATTGAAATGGTCTTCCCCTCCCCCTTTGCCACCAGCACAAAAACACAAAAGGACAGATACACTGCAACACAACGGGAAGACATCTGGCTTGCCAAGCCAAGTATCGTTTCCAGTGCTTGAAAGGATCTCATTTTTGTGTCTGTATTGGACATTTAAATTATGGGTTGATGGGAAGATAAAGGTTCAGAACAGGGACAGGAGGGGGAAAAAAGTCTCAGGGACATAGAGATAAGCCTTTCCCTAAATGAAATCATGGAGCGGAGGCTTGGTTGAGCACTTATATGAGCCAACGGATCCATATACACAGGAGGAACACACACTGAAAGATCTGGACAAGCTGCTGCCAACATTAGATCTGAAGATGGCCATCATTTGGTGGGAAAATGCACAAAACGGTTTGTGTTGAAGGTGAATATCTATGGATTTAGTTTAAGAAAATCAATGACAACTCTCCTGTACATTCAGTTAATCTGTACTGGAGCAATTGTTTAACAGAAAAGACATGAAAGGACTACCTACAACTGCCAGAAGAAATGAAAAAAAAGGATCAATGAGGTGTATAATGTATTAAAAACAATGACAGGGTGGGTCACACAATATACAGGACTTGATCTGTTCCTGTTTTTCATTGTGAGCCCCTTGCAATCATTTTTTACATGAAGGACTCATTGATTGTATGGGATTGCCATACTACTTTGGTGATAGCAAAACCCTCTATTTTAAAGTAGGGATTCAGTTTATGGTCTCTGTATTGGGACTGGCTGAAATGGATGTGGCTGACCTGTATCAGTGTGTTGGCAAATAAGGTGGCATAAAGAATGAAGCAGAACGGGATTAATCGAAGTGTTGAGCAGTGTCGCGTTAAAGTTAAGACCCACTGCAGAAAAGTGAAAGACAAATTTATTTAGTATGACAATCTCAACAATATTTGGAACACAAGATGGAAAAATGGAAAAAATAGAATGTAACACATGGAAAAATAAGTTAGGCTATAGTTTACTCATAGATCTCCTGTGTGTTTCTAACAGATCGAAGTTGGATCTTATTAGAGTCTTCTGTGGTACACTCTCCTTATTACAGAACATTTTTCACGAAAAGCACCAATTATTAAATAAATAGTGCATGTTGTCTGACCATACATTTGTAAGACTTGAAACTCTGCTTATTTTAAAGGTACAGTTTAACATTAAGAAAAAGACAAAAAGTCTGATACCTTGGTTTCGTGGTTGTACAGTACATGGAGCTCTAGTGAAAGTTCAGTTAGGAAGACTATTTGCATGACCACCATATTAAATCGTGTTAACTTCCAATAGTCACCCTTCTCTCTCACATCACTCACATCTCCTCTGCTTTGACTGGCTGTCACTTCATGGTCAGCTGTTCATATCAGCTGATCTCATCTATCAAATAGACAATTGCCACACTTGTATCGTAAGCTTATCATGTCTTTGCCGTTCTTTTAAATATGTCTCCGTTCCCTGCCTAGTTCCTTCATGCATGCTGCTGCTGCTGCTGTGCGCACCCCTCCACCTCCCCATCTCTACCAGTGTCTGGACTCTACTGGAGGATCTATAGTGCTGCTGCTTAGGAAAAAAGTCATTCATCAAAATCTATCTATAGATTCCAAGCGCCGAAGACTTTTACTCTAATTAATCATTTATTGTGTTCAATAAACATTTGTACCTTCTAAATTCTGGTCTCTCCTGATTGGAATATAAAGCTGCAGTTCAGCTGTAATCTTTTGGAAAACAAACATGCCTCCCATTAAATTTGATATATCTGGACTGTAATACACTTCATGGAGCATTCACAGTGTCACTTCTCAGGCATTAAAGAAACAGAAGCGTTAGCTCCTAATCTCTAAAGCCACTGTCGCAGTAGAGATTTGGTAGGGGTATGAGTACATTGTCTGGTTCAAACTTCACATCCCTCAGGGTGTGAGAACTCCATTTGATTTGATCAACAATTTCACTTTTTGTTTTGTAAATGGAGCAGCTCCGGGCTATGCATTAAAATAACACAATCAGAGTCATGATTTTCTCACACCGAGAACTTGCTATTTTCACAAATTCACAGTAAACTGTGTGCAGGAAGGATAAGAAGGAGTCTGTGCTTAATTTTAATGTTTTAAATCAACTGACAGTCACTCTGGGACTCTTGAAGCCGTGAGTTTTGATGTAGTTTCTCCCCTGTGTGCCCTGGTGTTCGGAGGGTGGTGTGACAGTGATGGATAGCTGTAAGCTTGGTACCAATAAGAGCCTCCAAGTGGTCGATATGGGGTCCAGGGCTCCACAAGATGGCCCCTCCAGGAGACCCACTTTAAATTAAATCCTCTGAGGCTGCCTGGGCACCGTGATGTTTTGCCTATGCCCCACGCCCATTCTCCACCACTACCTCCAGCCAGCCTTACTTTTGTTCCCCGAGAGCAAGTTTTCCCTCTTTAATTAATTCAACAAAAAGTAATTAAACCTTTGCAGTTTGCCGACAAGCCCCACCTGCCCCCACCCTCACGAGGCACAAAGAAAAGGTAGGATGGAGAGATGGGGCGCAAGAAATTAACAACACTCAGTGCCAAATGACCATTGGGAGCAAAACAATATTAGGCCCCTAAGTTAGCAGCCAGGCCTCATAATAAAGGAATAACAAGACCAGGCGTAGAGCTAAGATGAATGCTCTGCGGTGGTGGTGGAGGTTGTATTGTTCAGTGGGATGGCGGAGGCCGCTGAGGTGGATGGCTCCAGCCACAGAGCCCGCTCTTAATTTGCTGTGTGATGTAAGTCCTCAGGGGTGCGTGTTGTTTTACCCTGAGGGGTAATAATGTACTTGGCAACTTTTCATCTCCCCTGCGTTTAACACTTTATGTGGAAATAAAAAAAAACCAAAACTGTTCCCTCAGATTGAATCCTTACACGTACACGGAACAAAGATGCACAAGAAAGGTTCTACAGCCTGTGGTCACCTGGTTGTTGTTACTGTAACTAGTTCACAAACATCAGCTAACCTCTAATGAACATAAACAATGATAATAAGGGCAGCAAAAAATGGAAACTGTTTTAAACAAGGCTTACAAGACGCAGGCCACCGACAGACTCCTGGCTGCATCAGTGGGGTTTAGAATTATCACTGATTCATTTTGTATCATTGATAGCAAAGGTGAAGTTGTGTTTACACTGATGTGAAGGACAAATCACATTTTATCCAGGATGTTAGGTGTCTCTCTCTAAAAAGAGGTTAGGATGCCACTTGACACCACTTGATAAACCACCCTTCCGAAATAAACTCACATATATTAAATATATGTACAAATGATGTAAACACACACACACACACACACACACATATATATATA
>KV751346.1:6016243-6029128 GCA_001698575.1 Mola mola
GTACAGATTGGCGTTCTTGGCATCTGATGAAGGAATCGCTGTTGATCAAACAGAAAGAGGGTAAGGCGAGACAATAAATAAAGAGGTTGGTGAGAGGATACATCGATATGACTTTTCTGAACTAGAAAACAACTGTAGCCAGCTCGCTATAATATGTAAAAACATTCATGGCAATGTTCAGCTTCTGCGTCAGACAGTGAGGAGAACGTATTTAAAATATGGAGGAATAACAGTTTCATTTCTTTGTTTAAAAATACAGCTGGTGAATTTAGCACTGGGAAAGGAAAGAAATATTTAGTTCCACTGTAGCTGGCAGAAAACGATAAGCTACCTCTTGTATTGAGTCACATATACAACTGAATGAGAAGAACTGCCACAGAAGCACAACCTGCTCTAAATCAAGGTAACTTGGATATTTTTGTACATGGCCATAAAATGTGTTGGTTATACAACCAAGTAGTATCCATAGCAACTACAGTCAGCAGACACCCGACAAAGCAAAGGACTTTGAACAACAGTCGGCATATATACAGTAACTGTAACTACGGTGTATTGGTTTAGCTTTGATTAAATGGACACACTACAGCAAGTGAATGTTACAAATTTAAGTCACACAACTAAAACAACCATGTCAAACTTCATTAAGTTTACATTTTTTAACACTACATAAGTCACAAGATTCACATGTAGTCAAATATATATTCAGGTGGTATTCCTTGTCAACTTGTCTAATTAGAAATATGTGACACGTCATGGTTTGCCCTCTGGTACATAAGGTAACTGTATCACAAAAAGTGGGAATATGAAATAACCACTGCATAACCTCCACAGGTTATCATTTGATCTAAATTCTACTGCATCAACCTTAAGCTTTTGTGAAAGATGCATCTCAGTGGCAAACATCCTTTAAAGAACACACACCCTAATTTGGGAGCAGTTTTTAATAGGGCTTTTTCACTGTCTTCACTGCTTTGGGCTTTGAGATTTATAACTTCTGTATTACGGCTAAAATGCGCCTGGCCCTACTCAAACTGCTCTGTGGTGACATCTTGCCAACTCATGTCTGTCCAGGAGACTAGATAGCTGTTTTCAAAGTTCTTTTTGTTCAGTTCTCAATACTGTTGTAGCCTCTAAATGAATCTCTGTGGTTTGAAGATTAACTTTTTTCTTGCACACGTGTTTGTACTGTAGCTTTATGAGTCGTGGTAAGTTACTGCTGGGGAAACCTCATAGTTCCTGATTTTGGAGTCTCTCATTATGGGGAATTTATCCTTAAATATATGTTTAATGTTAAACTAGCAGAGCTTTCCTAGTGGCTTTTTTTAATACTGCAAGGGGGATGAGTAAAAGTAACAGCAGTGAGAGGTTAAATGAGAAGCTTCAAGACAACATCACTGAAATCCAACTCACTGCCACTCACTGCTGTGTAATGGAGACACTTTTCATAGAAAAATAAAGAGAGAAATGACACATGATTTGCAAGAGCTCTTTTCTGACATGGCCTCAATCAGCCTGCTATACCTAACAGGAAGTACTGTCGTGGTGGAAATGTAAATCCCTCCCTTGCTGGGCTGCAACATCAAGTCAAAACCTGCCAGCACAAAGTGAGTTGAAATTTAGGTTTAAGGTTAGAACAACACAGAACCGGAACAGTATTCCTCTAATCAGCTGGACTGGATGTACCTGAGAGGCCAATCTCTAGGGCGTAATCGATGTGTTCTACACAGAGATGCTCGACCAGCAGCAGGAAGACTGAGAAGGCGTTCTTGGGCAGGTCTGAAGGATCTGAAAGCTGTGTCACGCCAAAAAAAAGAAAAGCAACACAGTGAATTTTATTAGCCCAGCAGGTATTTTTTTCCCTCTAAAATTGCTTTTTCCAAAGCTGCTTTTTAGAAGCCTCACCCTGTGGCATCTCTCAAAGGCATGGCGCGTCTCCTGCAGCAGGTTGACAACTAACTCTGGTGACAGGAAGGTCTCCCCATGGTTGTCAATGACAGGACCAAGGGAGAGGTTGGTGCGCAGTCTGATACGCTCCTTCAGTTCTTGGATGCTGTACAAAGACAGAGATACTAATTATTTTCTCATAACTTACATCCTTTTATAGAACAAGCTGAAGTGCTATAATCTTAACCAGTCCTGACGTGGAAAAAGGTGAGATCTAAAAATCTGACCTGCCAGCACCGACTGGCCGTTTCTGGTGATTCTTGGAGTCATAGTAACGCTGCAGAATCATGGCACCTCGTGTGCGAAGGTATTCTTTCTCCATGTCAATATAGCTTTCCAGGTACGAGGAGAAAATACTCTTTATTAGCTTGGATAGGAAAGTGTGCTTGTCTGAGCCCAGGTTGAACTCTGATAGCTTGGTGGCCAATGCCGTAGTCCTGAAAAACATGAAAAAAGAGGTTTAGAAGCTATCCAGTTGTGATTAGGGCTGAGAGTCTACACAAAAAAACACTATACATACAAGTATAATGTTCGTGTATAGACAGGGAATAAATCAAAAACTGTGAAAATCATATATACCTGGTGTAAAGGTCATAGAGGTTCTTTAGATACTGTTCTATATCTGAGTGTCGAGTCCCATCCAGTTTATCCCTAACATGGGCCTGGAGACAAAGACAAAGGTGTCAAATTCAAACCAAACACAAAAACAAACAACTGCCAAATAATATAAATACCTGTAATTTGTTTTCAAAGATGTTCTGAATGAGCTTGGCCATGACAGTCTCTGGACTGCTGAAGACCTCGCCCACCTGCTTATTGACCTGCTGGCAGAGGACTGCAGTGTCCTCAAACACATCATTCCTCAGGTACGCCCCCTAAGAGGAAAAAAAGAGGGTTAAACCAGATTCTCCAAATATTACTGGCTGACTATGAAACAAAATATTTGACACTCACTTCCTGACACTGCTTGATGTAGACATCCACACAGTGTGCATAGCCCTTATAGAGAAATATGATGGAGTTACATTTTTGTGGAAGACATTGCAGAGGTGACACATTAAAATCCATAAACTCTAATTACACTGAATTTGCATGTTAGTATAGACTATATGATTAACGATTATATTAAATATGGACTATTAGCAATTGAATGTATACATCAAATATGATGCTTCCAGGTTACCTTGAAATGTAAAAGAACTGCTGCCACCTCCCGCATACGTCCAATCTCACCCCTGCGCTGGGCAGCAGTGAACTCCTGGATTAACTGCCGCTCCAGGTCATGGTACTTACCTGGGCAAAAAAAACACATATTATAGTTTTTTTTCTAGCTTCTCGTGTATTTCTAAAAGGAACAACAGTGATCAATTAGTTTTTCACAAACTTACTTGCAATTTTTGCTTTGACATCTGCAAATCTGTTGGAGAAAAGAAATTGTCATCTTCAATGAGGCTATTACCAATTATATCACTCCATCATCCACTATCGTTAACAATTTATGCTTTGGAGGGATTTCCATGAACTGGAACCAATCCTGGTTGACAAATTATATCTCACCATAAAATTTCACAGTGTAAATGTGCATTCAATTTTAAGAGAAATAACACACTGAATAAAAATGCTCTAAAATTTGATATATCGTTCATTGGACTAACACTCTGAAGAATAGTCTACTTCACTAGTACACCACCTTCCCCTTGTTTGACCGTGCTCTAGCCTAAAGCTGCCTCCTAGGATGCTACTCACCTGTCGAATGGCAGCTCCTGAGCAATAAGATGGAGCTTCTGAATAATATCAGCAGCCTCCTTAATCTGAGGGAGAGAAAAAGCATAAAACAGAGTCAGGAGGAGCAGAAAAGGACCATGAGAAGTGGACATCTGGACAGAATGCTGGCAGGCCACCGGCAGTGTCTCCACTTGGGGGATCATCACTTTAGAGGAGGGCTCCTCCACATCCCCATGTTGAACAGGCAGCTGATAACAGCCAGGCTGCGCTCACCTGGGCATTGGAAGCAGCAGCAGCAGTCCTGACTTAGCTGCACATCCAACTCTTTATTGGCATGCCTTTTCTGAATGGGCTGTAATCCCACAGGAGTCTAAATCGCCTTCAATAATCTGTCCGGCCAGGGATATCTGTCTAAAAAAAGGGGCCCTTTCGAAACCCCCCCCAACCCCTTGACATACACACTGGCTGAAAAAGCCCCAGACCTACGAAAGGCCCGCCGTCCGCAACTCCTCTGTTCCCGCAGATGCCTGCCTCAGCTAACATCATTACTCTGCTCCCGTGAGGAGGATCCAGCCTTTCTGCTCGGCGAAGGTTTTCTAAGTATCTGTCCCCCAGCTAAGATTAGCTAAATCCCATGTAAGTAATGTAGCAGTCTCCCTGCAGTCAGGGTTTAGCAGCACTTGTCTCCACGCTGGCGGCCCAGCCCTCCCTTTCAGAAGGATTAGCAAAGCCATCCCCCTTCAGCTATTCACTTGCAGCTTTCCTCTTTCCCCTTCGTCTGGAGGTATGCTCAGGAAAAGGAATCTGGCCAGATATTTCTGCATGCCTCTCCGGAAAACTAGCTCCATCTCCAGCGCTCGTCTCTAGGATTGACCCCAGACTCAGTGTTCTGCATCTACTAATGATGCTGGTACAAACAGGAATTAATCTGAAGCATCCCAAACTCTTTACTGTTTCTTACAAAACTGCAAAATCAAACTTTAACGGGTCACTCATCAAACATCAAAATGGCATCTGTGTAGGCAGGAACTAAGTAAGTGTGCATCTCATCTTCGCATGTTATCGCCGCCCTTAAATGTACCATAATGCCACAAGCTCCTTGCTGCTATAATGCGACACAAAGCTGAGGACCAACTAAATTCTCGCTCCCAGACAACTTTCTATAAATGCAATTAGGGCTGACATGAGTATGTTGACATCCATGCTAGTCAATCAGCCAGCTATTGTAGGACAGCAAACGAGAGTTTATTAATCCAAATTAGCTGAGGGATCCAACTAAAGGGATAAACTTGACAAATTAATATGGGTGGTTTCCCCTCCTAATCCTGTTCATTCTCACCTCTAGCGGTATCACAGCAGGGCTCTTCGTCAGTGGTCACAAACATACACCCCTCCACTAAGGTGAATGGGTGAGCATTCTCACCTTGTCTGGGTTGTTGAAGACGTCACTGCGCAGCTCTCCATCCAAGAACTCATTGAAGTATGTCATCAGGCGCTGAGCTTCTACGGCCCTCTGCCGAGGTGTGTTCACTCCTTCCAGTTGATCACCAAGATGACAAACCTTGGTTGCCACATAACTGATATGATCATCAAGTTCCTGGAAATGCTGAAAGGCCACCTGAATTGATGAGAAACAGAGGGAATGTAAAGAAAATGACAGTCAATCTGATGATAGTAAAACTACAATAACTGCCTCAGAGCACCGATCGATTTGCAAATTACATCCATTCCTGTCAAGACTCATGTTATGTACCGTACGTGGTGACAAGAGTGTCAATGGTGTAACACCAATAACCTGAAGCTCAATACGCGCAAAAAAAAGAGCAAGTGGTGACTACAAGTCTTTAAATGTCAATGTTGCAAGGAAGCTACAAACTGGAAAACTTGAATGCCTCACACAGCATGTTTAATGTCACAAACAAGTTGACCTTTTTGATTTAAAATGTGATGAAATAGTTCATTATTCTGTTAGACATTTGTCTGAAATTTTGTCATCATTAGTGTAAGAATTAAAGAGGCCTCAATGACTTTTGACCAAAATAATCTAATCAGTTTTTCTTCCAAGTTGATATTCATTAGTATTAGAAATTTCATCATAGTGTGATGATGTAAGGTCATGATCTTGACCTTTAATCCTGACCACCAAAAAATAATCTTTTCATCCTTGAACCCAAGTGAGTGTTTGTACCAAATTCGGTCAAAATTTCCTTTAAGGAGTTTCTGAGACGTCATATTCACAAGAACTGGACAGACTCACTTGTGGACAGAGATATACCTAACCTATATAACCTGAAAACACAAAGCCACCAGCCATGGCTACAAAAACACCCTGATTACATTCACCGTCTCCTTCTCAATCTAACACACCTGGTTGCTTCTCTGCAAGTCTTGCACTTTGTGAGCAAACTCCTTGGCCTCACGATAACACTGATGCTCAAGCTTCTCTACCCGTCGCTGGATCTTCTCATCCAATTGCTTCAGTTCTTCTATGTGGCTCTCAAATTCTTCCAGCAGTCTATCACAGAAGAAAAAAAAAAGAGAAGAAGAACAGCGCATATCACATACTTGTCTAACAACAGATACAATTCAAACAGATATACTTACTCTCTGGAGCAGTAATTGAGTACCACAAGGTTAAATTTGTCCCACTGACCTAACAGTTATAGTTAGTTACAGAATAGTGCCAGATGTTTAATACCTGGGTCCCCACACTTAAGAAGCTCTGAAAACTAGCAACTTCGTCAGCTGCATTTTAAGTGCCATCAGGACTGCAGAGCAAATGTTCTAAGTCAGCACCACATTTCACAGAGAAGGAAACATCCCAAAATGATGAGTGTATAATCTCTTGACTAATTCCCTCAGCAATGGCTACAGCTTAGAGACATCTCCCATCCCTTCCCAATAGACACTCATTTGCTGGCTGGTGACTCACAGTACGGTGGCCTCCACAGATATGTTGTCTCTGACTCCTCGCTAAGAGCTTCCGAGGAGGTGGTGGCAACAGTTTTGTGGAGGGAGTAGATAAGGCAGGATGGATCCACAGTATAGTTAAACTGTTATGGCATTTTTGCTTACAAGAAATAACTTAGTCCCCAAGTGCAAACATAACAACAAGCAGCGAAAATACCATGAAGAAAATCTTAAGCACTGATTTCCTGTTTTCACCAACCCAACTATCAAAAACATTAAATTAGCATTGAAGAGTACAAGATGAGCTTTACGACTAAATCAGTTTTTTTCTGACTACTTAGCAAGCTGATACTGACAGCTGGAAATGAGTAAATCCTAATTTATTTTTAAAAACTTTCAACTTAAAAAGCATCTAATAAAATTTTAAAGTGTTATTCTGAAAACATTTGTTTTAACCTTTAAAAAAAAATGCCAAAAGGTTAAGGGCTTTAAAAAGAGAAAGGAAAATGGGTAATAAGTGCATAAGCTCAATAGCAGACCTTTAAAAAGGACAAGATAGATATATAAGGTATGATTTCTGATTTGCTATTTTTTGCCCTGAAAGAGAAGTAATCTCATCGTTGACATTTAATGTGAATCTGAAGGGATCAGTTGTGAATTAAATTGTGTAATAAGCCAGGAAGAGGCTGTTTAGTCATAAAGGTGCATCCTTACAGAGACGACGGACTGCATTGCAGTTTTAGAAGAAATGAAGCTGCATTAGTCCATCTCAAGACAAATAAAGCAATGGTTTTCAAGTAATTAGCTTGTCAATATATTTTTAATTAAGATCATTGATTGTATAGCCAATGTATACAAAATAATACTTCATGAGTTTTATAGTAACAAAACACTCTTTTAAGTAAGATACGGTGCACTGTTTAGAAATTGTAATGAGACGGGGAAACTACAGGACCCAGGCGACACTTTACACATGATGCAGTAAACCAAGATGCATGTGGAGAATGTGAATGACAAGCGTACTTTTTGGGGTCAAACGCCTCAGCTCCTCCTTTGGAGCCTCCTCCAGGTGTCCTCCATGCCAACCTTTCAATGTACTCATCTGCATCAAAGGGCTCCTGAAAAAGAGGGGTGGATGAGTATACCGTTGCCTCATAAAAACCATCAGCAAAATCGCAAGCTTTAAATTCTACAATCATACACTTAGCTAGGGAATGACGAAAAGGTATAACGTTTATTGCCTTTGTGTTGACTTTACTGAACTGTAGGAGTCAAAACATTAACGTTTCTCTGTATGACTCTCCTTTAACGGAGTATTTACTCCAATATCTCTCTTACTCACGAAAAACAAATGTCTCTGTGAATCAACATTTATTCTCCAATACACTCTCGAGATGAATAAAGACCGTTATGCTAACGTTAATGATAGTTAGCACCCTCGCTAGCCTAACAGCTAATACAGCTTCAAGGAGCAGCAGTCATTTTACCTCGAACAGCTGAGCAGTTGTCGCCATGCTCGAGGTTCAGTTGGCGACGCTGTGAAATGTAATGTAGAGGTTCGGCAGTAACGCCGACTTCCGCATGGATTTGCCGATTTCGCACAGTTTCGCCCTTTGTTGACAGGTAGCTGGTTAGCGTTCAGCTTCCTGTATGGGAGGAGAAGGGTGGGGATAGCTGCTCGCGAGTGCGCAAGCGCGTGTGTCGGCTGATTGGCGGTTGTCGTCACGTGAAACAACAGCAGGAAGCGAGAAGAGAGTCGCTCTGCGTAAGTCAAATTCATATAATGAGGAACCCCTTCAACTTAGAAATTCACGCTGTAAAATGTGAGTGTTAATGGTGAAGTCTCATAGTAAATATTGATTGTGGCGTTAAGTGCAGGCGGAAAATGAGTCTGCGTGCCTTGTGGATTGTTTCTAACGAGAGGGGACAAAATGCGTCGGTACGCTTTTCAAGGTATGTTTATGAGTTATTATTTTAACTTTTTAATTTTCTAATTACAGAAGGGTTAATGAGCTTAGCAGCACTCTAATGTAATCTCAGCTGTCACACTGCTTGCAGTCCACAGTGTTTTGAAATGTGTGGTGTCTCTTCCCACAGGATGTTTGCTACTGTGGAGCACCGTGCAAAGATCCTGGCAGGTTCGTCATATGTAGCAGTACCAGAAGAAAGCATTGTGTTGCAGCTCCTGCTCACTGAGCTGGGGCTTTCAGACCCAAACAAGTCTTATGTAGCTCTCAGAGATGACTGCCTTCACCATCAGCGATCACCAGCTCTGGAGCTGCATATTAACAGCCCTGAAAGAGGAGTTCTCTGGCCTGTGTTGGCCATCTCGCAAGGCCCTCTAATCCTAGCTTGCCTGCCTTTAGTTGATGCCCCTGCTGAGCCACGGCCACCTCTCGCCAGCCTGCTGTCTATCTCCCAGGGTCTCACTTTCCTGGCAGGTGTCCAGTCTTTTCTCCTCGGCTCTGGGGGCAAGCCTGACAGCGAGGGGCTGGCCTCTCGCCTGGCGATGCTGCCCTCTGTGCTCCTGCAAGTTTGTCCACTTGGTACGCCCCTGGATGTGCCGCTACTTGGGCAACCTGCTGCACCCGCAGTGCCCACTTCTGTTGGGAACCAGAAGCTGCCAGCATGGAAGACGGGGCTCCACCGTGGTCGAGCTGTGGTGAATGTAGCACTGATAGAAACAGTACGCTCCATGCAGTATGGTAACCAAAGCAGGCAGGACCTGTGGGATGTTTATGGCACTGTCACGTGCAAAGTAAGTGTAAAGTGTGAAGGAAATGAAGTAATATCATTATCTTTCGCCTGTTATTTTTCTTCCTTCTTTTATTCTTCTGTCAACAGTGTGAAGTTGAAGGCGTGCTCCCAAATGTGACAGTGACCCTCACACTGCCTCCAAATGGTTCTCCACTACAGGACATCCTGGTTCATCCTTGTGTCACCTCACTGGACTCTAATATCCTGACGTCCAACAGTGTGGATAACTATGATGGCTCAGCTTTCTCTGGGCCATATAAGTTCCCCTTCTCTCCTCCCATGGAGCCTTTCAGATTATGCAGCTACACATCTCAGGTATAAAACACACAAGCATACCCTCAAACTTGGAAACGAGTGCTACTATCTTAAGTGAATCCTGTAACTTTTCCTTAGGTCCCTGTTCCTCCTATCCTTGGTTCATATCACCTGAGGGAAGAAAAGAACCAGCTGCATGTGTCAGTAACCTTCAAACTTCATGAGAGTGTGAAGAACAACTTTGAGTACTGTGAAGCACACTTGCCTTTCTTTAACAGGTAGGCAGCATAAGAGGATTGAATCTTTTGGATCTGGACACATGTCAGTATTTGTTTTCTAAAGAGCGAAGAGTTTCATCTTTGAGGGGAAATTACCATCTTGAAATCCAATCAGAAATCAAAGTCTGTGGTTATGCCTCCACGCTGGCAACAGCCACGGCCAGAGGCATTATGCTTTCAGGTTGTCTGAAAGCGTCCATCCATCCTCATGTCTGTCCATTCTTGTGAACGCAATATCTCAAGAATGCTCTGAGGGATTTCGCACAAATGTCCACTCTGACTTAAGGATGAACTAATTACATTTTGTAGGTCATATGTTATTGTAAACTTAATCTTCACCTGTATTTCTGCTCCTCCATTTAAAGACAAGCCATATATCCTAATTTGCTTCTGACTATTTTATACAAACCCCCTCATATTTAACTACTTCTATAATCCACAGTTTATTACAAAACATGGACCTATATTTTGAAAATTTATACCAACCACATCAATCACCCCAGTCCTTCCCCTTGACTCACTACTGTACTTTCACTGTCATCTTTGTATGTTCTGCAGATGTATATAACTGCTAGGCAGTAATTTTTCTAGTTTTAACTGCATTTAAACTGTCTTATTGCTTCCAAGATTGGGAAATCTGTCTCCATGTGACAAGCCAAATACATTTTGTTTTGTAAAACACAATTCTGTTTTAGGGACTGACAATAAGGATTTTTATATATATATAAGATGGATAATGAACAAATACAACATTCAGGAACATTAAAAAAATCGTATTTAATTGCGGATATGCAAACTAAATCCAGCTCAGAATAAAATAAAAGCACAATTATTAAATATTAACATTACAAACAGTTATATTAGTGATGTATTATTAATTCTCTATATTGATACAAATATTTTCTTCCATTGTATATAAGTGTTTAATTGTCTCTCACACCAGCCTTTCAAATATGGAGCAGCGATCTCTTTATTTAAACTGCTTGTTTTTCTTCACAGAACACCCACAGAGGTTTCATTATTTTGCATTAAATAACTTGCCTTAGCTGAACAAATTGCCAAGTGTTTTTGCTTAAACATGTGCATGTGCATCCTGGGCAGGAATCAGATGGGCAATGTTGACGTGAAGGTGAGCTCTGGGCAACTGGATGTCTCAAAGGAGAAGAACCTGCTGGTCTGGGGTCTGGGTAGGCAATGTGCTCCTGGAAAATAAAAAAATCCCCTATTCTGCATATATGAATAAGAAACCAAGTAGTTTTCCCCAAACTGACTTTTAGGGCAAAAGTTCCCTAAATTCCGTGAGGTCACGATGGAAGGCACGATCAGCTTTTCTGGGTCGACACCGGGACCTAGTGACCCCCTCTGCACCGAGCTTACAGCCTATATCAAAGTGAGTTCAGGTGTGGTGATTTTAGGACAAAGTCGGAATATCTGTGATTTATTATATGTTTGATAAGGGATCTATCAATTTACAACTATAGGTTTTAAAGTGTTTAAGACTTAAACTGCTATCTTCACAGTTGTACTTCAAAGTGGCTGACATGACGCTGTCTGGGTGCTGTGTGGACCAACATTCAGTCCAGGTTTATTCCTCTGCCAAACCGCGGATTGTAACATGTAAGCACACAACAGCTTGTAGTATTTTTATGATATTTCCTGCAAGCACATTTTATGTATTTACAGAATGCTCTCTTTTTTTTCTAATTTCCAGCCCGAGACCTTATTTCGAAAGACTACTTCATATGGAATTCAACAGGAAGTGCTCCAGTGTCCTCTGGGCAGATAATGCTATAGCACGGATACATTGTCTGAAAGGTGGACTAGTCAGTGATCCAGACTGGATATGCAACCGTCTAAAATGTGTTTGATAAATGATAAAAATATTACATAGCAGTGAATATATTTTCTGGTTTTTACATGTTATCCAACATTTACATGTAAAATTCTCAACATGTAAACAATAATTACTGGCTGTTTTTGACGGATACCTTTAATGAAAAAAAAAAAAAAAAAAAAGTACCTTGTAGTCCAGCTTGTTTTATTCCCCCCACCTTCCCCCTCCCTCACATTTATTCTAGCACTGACACAAGGGCCACCCCTCGCTCTGACAGTCCCACTTGAGTGACTCTCCATCAGCCGGATAATTAGCAGCTGGGGCCTTGTCATCAGCTGTTGTGGCCCTGGAGGAGCCGTGGGCGGCTGAGCTGTGAAAGGTCAGGCTGCTCTGGCCAGTGTCTCAGCTACAAAAGGCTCCTCTTTTGGGGCTGGCAGGAGCCCTCACCCCCTTCATCGGGCACTCCCCCCACCTCCTTTGACCCCATCCCCGCCCTGTCAACTAGTAGCTAGTTCAAACACACAGCCTCTCCAAGCAGACTGTGATTGAGCACTGACCCTGTGGCCTTTGAGGGTTTAAAGCAGCCGGCCCCATTCAGCGAGCAGGAGCTGCCTAATTGGTGAAAAAGTCACAAGGATGGAAGTGCTGGGGCTGCCTCTTTGACTTACATAGGTGCTTTTACTCAATTAAAGTTTATGATTTTTATTTTAAAAGTAAGGGTAGAGCACTCCTTATCATCAAGACTTTATATAAAAAATAAAAGAAAACAAAGTGGCATTCAGATTTCATTTCTTAGGTTACCTGAACTTTGATGAGTTTTATACTAACTCTCACTACTGACAGCTCCACTTCAGTGTATTAAGCTTCCTGACTAACTGACGAAGGGTTAAATCAGCGGAGGTTGTGCAACACTCTTCCGCCACGGCCAGACTCCTCTGAGTGCCCTCATTGTCTGCTGTTGGCCTCTCTTGCCCCTTGCTGGTCCAAATGCTACATTCTCACGTGGATTTCCACTCAGAAAGCTGACCATGACCAATCCTCTGTCAATTGGAACCAATTGCTCACACGGCATCCTTCACCTTCTTTTTATGTAGCAGTATGGAGTGGCAGACACGGAGACCTCTCGGCTCTCCCCCTCTATGATGATTTGGCTTTAAGGCCCAGTGTGTATGGCTAGCGAAC
>KV751346.1:6037667-6073354 GCA_001698575.1 Mola mola
TCTATAATTGGCTAGAACTTCTGGGTCCAGGGTAGGTTTTTTTTAGGAGTGGTTTAATTACAGTTACTTTAAAAGACTGGGGTACATAACCTGTTACAAGGGATAGATTGATAATATTTAGTAGTGGATTGGTAATTAAGGGTAAAACCTCTTTTAGTAGCTATGGGGTCTAGTATACAGGTTAATGATTTAGATGAAGATAATGTTGTCGTTAGTTCATGAAGGTCAATTGTAGGGACGCTTTCCAAACACACATCAGGACTAATAACGGCCTCTATAATTCCTGTTGCTGAACTGGAATCTGTGAGGTATAGGATATTTTCTCTGATAAGTATAATTGTATTATTGAAGAATGTCATAAAATCATTACTGGTGAGGGCTCTAGGAATGCATGGTTCAATAGAATGATGGCTCTCAGTCAGCCTGGCTACAGTGCTGAAAAGGATCCTGGGCTTATTCTTGTTTTCTTCTATCAACGCTGAATAGTAGTCTTTTCTTGCTCGGCGAAGGGCCTTCCTGTATAATTTAAGGGTGTCCTGCCAGGCCATGCGAGACTCTTCCAGTTTAGTGGAACGCCATTTCTTTTCAAGTTTATGAGTTTTCTGTTTTAACTTGCGAGTGTTAAGATTATACCACGGAGCTAGTCTCTTTACTGGTTTTGTTTTCGTTTTAACTGGGGCAATGGAATCGAGTGAAGCACGTAGAGAGCCGCCGGCAGTGAAATCAGCAAGGTGATCAAGCAGGGAGAGGCTAAATTTAAGATATGACTCCTCTGTTATTTGAGGATATGGCAATGAAATTATTGCAGAGGGAATAATTTCTTTAAAATTTTCAACAGTGTCCTCAGATATGCATCTGCTATAATAACTAGTGACTCTTGGTTTATAGTTGATGAGCAGAAATTCAAATGTTAGAAGATGATGATCTGATAAAAGTAGATTTTGAGACTTTTAAGCGCTCAATTTCAATGCCATATATCAGAACAAGATCAAGGGTGTGATTAAAAGTGTGAGTTGATTCTTGTACACACTGACAGAAGCCAAATGAATCTAACAGTGAGAGAAATGCCCTACCAAGGCTGTCGTTTTCAACATCTACATGGATATTAAAGTCACTTACAAAAATGACTTTATCTGTTTTAAGGACCAGAGCTGAGAGAAACTGAAAATTCAGATAAAAATTCAGTGTAGGGTCCAGGTGCTCGATAAACTATAACAAACATAGTTGGAGTTTTCATGGTTGGATCGGAAATGCTAAGAATGAGATTTTCAAATGAGCTAACATTTTGCTTGAGCTTAGGATTTATTAATAGGGCAGAACTGAAAATGGCTGCAACTCCACCATCTCTGCCAGTGTCTCTGGGAATGTGTGTGTTAATGTGACTGGGAGGTGTGGATTCATTAACATGGATATTAAAGTCACTTACAAAAATGACTTTATCTGTTTTAAGGACCAGAGCTGAGAGAAACTGAAAATTCAGATAAAAATTCAGTGTAGGGTCCAGGTGCTCGATAAACTATAACAAACATAGTTGGAGTTTTCATGGTTGGATCGGAAATGCTAAGAATGAGATTTTCAAATGAGCTAACATTTTGCTTGAGCTTAGGATTTATTAATAGGGCAGAACTGAAAATGGCTGCAACTCCACCATCTCTGCCAGTGTCTCTGGGAATGTGTGTGTTAATGTGACTGGGAGGTGTGGATTCATTAAGACTTATATATTCATCTTGGCACAGCCAAGTTTCAGTAAGGTTGCATTTGCGACATTCATGCGCTTAGTGTCAGCTGCACTGTGCAGCACAGAAAAGCATTGTATTATGTAGAAGGGAAAATTCAACAAGGTCGCTGATGCGAAATCTCTGCAATGCACTTTACTCATACTAGTTGCTGTGCATTACACAGCTTAGCACAGTTGCGTATGACACCAATTGAATGTCTGGTCGTTTTTGAGAAGGGATCCATTTTCTTCACGGTTGACTTTTTTTTTCCTTATACATGTTGAGATTTAAGGATAAAATATTCATTTCAATTGTAAAATGCGACTAAATGTTACTATCTCTACCCTACCTACTACCTATATCACCTGATTGTCCTAAATTGTAGGTAACTGTGGCCCAGACTGGATGTTAATTGGATGGTTTGATCTGAAAAATCTGCAAGCCTTTGCTGGAGTATTAACAGCCCATGTGTGTGTCAGGGCTAATTTGAACAACAAAAAATATAGACAATAGATGTAAGGTAGTTGAATGTCAGTGCTGTGTGGAATGTTGCATGCCCATTCTGACATGTTAATTTGTTTTCACGTTCATTGCTGAAAGTGTAAATTTTCTCTGCGTTCATGGCAAATTTGATTTGAAGAGGTGGGTCTATGAGTGTAATTTGTGACATCACTAATGGTTTTGAAGGCGATCCAGTCCAATATTGAGCATACACAAGTGTGATGTGGAAACTTGACGCTGCCAGTGACACACATAGAAGAATAATCGAGAATAGATCTCATATTTAGTTTGTGTCCAGCAATTAAACTTACATATTAATTATTTGTACTTTTGGTGCTACTTTCAGGATCTTAATGTGATTAACATACTTTCTTTGTGAAATATATGTAAAAAAAAAAAACAAAACACTTTCTGGAATTTGATGTTTGCTCCATTATAAAGTTACCCACTATTTGAGTTGTGGGTAACTTTAAATATCATCATATACTGTATATAGTCCTGAGTTCAACTAAAGACTACAGCAACACCACTATGAGTCTGGGTTTTTTGGATGTTTTATTATAAAACCAAAAGAGCCTGTACATTACGCATAGTATAACTTCCATTGTCTCATATGATACTATTCAATAAGACTTAAAATAATACTCTTATTGATTCAGCTTTAAATAAATATCATAAATACATGTCAGATTGAGCCAAACTCGCCCTGCCAATATTTATATTCACAGAATACAGTCTGCAGAGCAGGTCAGGGGAGGACAGACAGCTCTAGGTGTGGCTGCGTGTGAGGAACGGGACTGAGCGTGGCAAGTACTTCAAGAACATAAATAACACCCTTTCAGTTTGCAAGATCCATAAATCTTCTCAGTTTCTCCTCCTGCTGTGATACGGTGGAGATCAGGATGCAGCTCCAACTTAAAGTGTGAAACAATAGCTGGTTGCTTCCTGATAGAGAGTCCATCTGGACCAAACATCCCGCCAAACCTCCTGGGTGGGCAATGAATGCCTGAGCAAACAGGGCTTTAACAGAGGCTACTGGCCAACATAAGCCATGTCACGCCAGGGGAATAGAGACAGCACCGTTTGCTCGACTCCGGCTTCGAGTGTTGACACTTGAGTCTGTGAGCTCCTCTCCGTGCTCCTCTGACTTCTTGTCTGTGATGTTGGCCAGGAAACGCAGTGTGACTGAATCCCATTCCTCTGGCAGCAGCAGGAGCAAGAAGCCCAGGCAGATGATGCAGGTGGCTGCCAGGCGCACCACGCTGAAGATCACCTCGTGCTTCAAGACGTCCACGGCTGCAGCAGGTGAAAGAAACAGACAGGAGCCAACAAGGGAGCCAAAGTGGACAGTGAAGGAGGGTGAAGGAGAAACAAAAACAAATTAATTACATCAATGGGGATAAATCTTGGGGTGCTGCGGCTGAAGAGGATGAGTGCAGCAAATGCAGCTTATTATCAGAACAATGATCCACCTTATCCCCTGTGTCTTGTCTCTTTAGTTTCACCTTGGCACCCTGATCCTCCCTCAGTGAGAGAATAGTCCCTGTTTAGTCCCACTGATGATTAGCTTACCAGGATGGCGAAGGCAGACTTGCTGCATAATCCATTTGCTACAGTGACCCTCATGCTGCTGAGCTCTCAAAACAGAAACACGATGTCTGACAATTTCTTTTATTCATTTCCACCATAATTTCTACCAACTAATAATAACTCAGTGGGATGTAATACTTGAAACACATTAAATAATCTCTTGGGTTTATCAGTGGAATCTGGCCTGATATTCTGATGCAAAAACAATAAAAATGGCCTGAGAAAATGTGAGAAAAGGGTGAGACGAAGTACACAGAGTTAAAGAGCATAAATAGACATAACAGAAAATTGACAGGAACATTATGAAAATATGAACAGGGGAATTCACAAAGGTAAAGAGTTAACTTAAAGAATAATTGCAAGTCCTATGACTTGCAAAAGATGGGCATGAAATACATATTGGCACATGTGTATAGATGTATGAAAGATCCATACCTGCATTGCCGGGCACACTGAGCAGTGTCCCTATAGAAATGAGAATGGGGTATGTCAGCACCACACCAACATGGACCAAAATATTGAACACTGTAAAAGATGGGAAAGAGATTTGAGATGTATAAGTGCAAATAATCGGAGTTGAAACAACTTTTCAACAAGTAAATCATGTAATCAAAAGAGTATGTGTGTCTTTTTTTCTTATAAAAAATTGCCAGAGGAAACCATGATCCTCATTCTGTTAGGATGTATGTGCATGCTCACCCAACCACAGTCCTGCCAGGCCACACATGTATCCCCAGGGCAGAGAGGACAGTGAGCCCCAGTACTCCACCTTGGTAAAGTAGAGGATGAGGGGCACGCAGGAGATGAAGATGAGATTGAAGAAGCCCATGGTGGAAAGAAAGTGAGCCACTTCTCCAAGGTTGGCGCTTCCCAGGAACATCTTTAACATCACCTGGATGGGAAGGAGACAACTATTGATTTAAACCAGTCAGTATGCAAGCTTTTAAAGCCATGCCAGTCACAGAATTGGTTCAACATGTAGGCTTCTCGGTGGTCCTACCTTGTAGAGAGCTGATGTTGAAGCTGAACCCACAGCCAACGCCACACCCACAAAGGAATCGCCATGGAAACCATCAGCATAAGCCATCATGACAATCCCTGTGATGGCCATTATGGCTGCCACAATCTGAAAGCAGTGATTCAGAGCCATGAGTGACATCAGTTTTCCTCTGGAGAATGTATTATTTTGCTGTGTTGTCATACGGACCCGAACACCCATGAAGCGATCCTTGAGAACAATCCAGGACAAGAGGAACACGAAGGCCTTGTGGCAGCAGTAGAGGGCAGAGACATCCGTGGCTGTCAGCTTCTTCAAGGCCAGGAGGTACAGGTAGTTGGTCAGTGTCCACAGGATTGAGAAGGGTGCTGTCCTCTTCACAAAAAGCTTAAGAGTCATTCCCTCCTCCCCGAAGAGCTTACTGCACTCCCTGTTAGACACAACCAACCGCAGCATGGTAGATTAAGTCGTGTCAGTCTGCTTTTTCACTCAGAACAGAGTCTTTACTGTCAAGAGGACCATTGTTTAATGATGAAATGTTGGTTGCTCTGTTTTCTTGTTCCTCATGGACGATCATGTGGTTTAAAATGTGTTCCAGTGGATAATTAAGATTAAGAAGTTCTCTAGGGGCTGCTAGTGGAGTTGAGACGATAAGATGGAACTCGGTTTACTGTCTGGTTTTGTTCTTCATCACCTCACAGTATTAAATGCAGCTGCATAATGTTCTACCATTAACCATTCTTAATGTGACAAGGTTTTCAGAGTACAAATGGGCAGATAATTCACTATACCTAAATACATTTGATGAAATCTTCCTTATTTTGAACACGTAATGAGGTTTGCTAACAGTACCTGAATTTTTGTATGGGGGTCTGCTTCTCCCGCGTGATGATAACATGTCCGGAGTAGTAGATGGGGAAGAAGAGGATGTTCCAGTTACTACTGAACCAGGAGATGAAGAAGGGGCAGGAGAATGACTGGAACGTCAGCTTAACGAGCTGAGTGGTGCCCACCCAGGAGGAAGACACACACAGCACCATGAGGAGACCACCCAGCACCTTCAGAGCTGTGTTGGTGCATGTCTGGTAGGACCGGATCTCCCTGCTGGTCTCGCTGCTGGGCGTCTCTGCATGAGACTCTGAACCGTCCTCTTCTGATGGGAAACAGTAGGAGATAAGACAATAACAGGAAACAGCGTTGCAGCACCTCCACATGTGGAGTGTCCAATAAACTTCCCTGTGGATGACTGGTGTGTCATCACACCTTAGTGAAGACTGAAATTCATCAACAACGGTTGGATGGATTGCCTTAAAATTTTGTACAAACACTCATGATCTTCAGAGGCTAAATTGTACATCCATGAGGTTGTTATGTTCATGTTTTGGCTTTTAGTCAATCGTCTAGGCAACCACCCAATGAATGGCCAGAAAAAATTTAGCACAGATATTTTTGATGTTGAACGAATGAGTCTGCGCGTTTTCTGTAGCGCCACTGTGAGGGTCATAAAGTTCTAACATCATCCGACTTACAACAAATTTTTGATTTGACTTTTACTTTTACTTTGCTTTATAAACATCCCAGTGTCAACAGTCCCTTGTGTTTCCCTAATAGGCATATGTATGCAAGCTAATTAGAATCATAAATACTACATTAATCCCCTGGAGGAAATGTATTACAACTTCTCCAAATGAGAATAGAAAAAAACAAAAAAGTTTCACACAATTATAAAGAACTGGTAAAAGAATAATGGCATAAAGATTTAAAATACTATATATCAGAGTAAGTGTTGGAATGCATATTATAAATGAAGAATAAATGCACTGTTATTTCACACAACAGCACAGTTGAATTCTGTTATTGCACAGAGTATCCCTGTATGTCTAAACTAAGATGGTGAGCAGGCATACTTAAGGCTTGAGGCCTGTACTATGGAGCAGGATTTGGGGATTTGTTAGGTACAAGCTGGTTAACTTCTTTTCGTGTCATTACTGTCATTATGACAATTTTGATAAGTCACACACCGAGTTAGCATTTAGCTGATACGCCACTGCTGTGTGTGAGCCTCACAGTCCATTTCCTAAATCATTTATTTCAGTGTCTCCCTGGCTTGCACATAAACATTCATGAGTCAATTGCCCTTGGAGATCACAACCACATTTTTTGCTGTCAAGGCATTGCTAGTTAAAAATGTGTTGGGTTAGCACTGTGGCGTGTGGTGTGCACAGAAACCTGATACACACAAAACAACAGCAAACTTAACCTTGTGACATTCCTCAAGAAAGTCATGTCAACCTTGGTAGCCAATGATTTTAAGTGTTGGTGGATTACTGCTATGAAAATCCACCAACACTTAGAGAGAAGTGTTACTATCATCAGACTATTATTCAGATTATTCACTTGATGATAGATAGATAGATGAAATGTGCTCTGGCCATGAAGTGCTGTGTGTGTGAGAGCCCGTACCGTTCTTTAACTTTCAACAGCTACAGTGTGATCAATTTACACCAGTGCAGCCATAAAAAAGCTGCCTGTGCTCTCTTTGCGAGCTCAGCATGTGGAGATCGGCAATTCCCACAATGGCTATGAACACCAGAGGTCTATGAGCAGTGGAACACTTACCTGTAGTATCTGGTCTCTACAGGAGCAGCACATCTGAGTGCATCTCATTATCACATCTGATAGTCTGAAATGAGTGCATTGTCCAACACCAATCACTCATTAAAAGTGCAAGTTGTCATATATAGAGTTTTTGAGGATACCTCCAAAATATTGGTGGCAGTATAACATCGGATTAAATGCCAACTGTTTTCACTGTGCTGGATGCTATTGTCTAGTTATCTTGTGTTGTAATCTTTGGTTCAAGGTGACTGTTCACTGTATTTTCATGAACAGTTCGTATGCTTCATTATAAAAAGTTACACAAAGCACTTGGTGTAGTAGCTGGTCATTCGTAAGACAACACGTCTTACGAATGACCAGCTACTACACTGATCCCCAAGCTGGCATGCCCGCACACACGCCCCATTACTGTCTGATTACTGTGCATGTGCACTCCTAATTACTTGTCGGCTTTGCGTCATCTTTGGCTCAAAAACCCTTATTTGATATTTTCGATGTCCTAGACTATCCCGCTACTTATGTAAAGGTTAGGGTGAAGGTGAGGATCTGGGTCAGTTGCAGCCTGCACAGAAGGAACACCATTTACATTAAAAACATTGTTCATAAACGTAACCTTTACCTCACCCAAAGTGGAGACATCACAGCCCACCCTAAACAAATAGAGTGAAACTGAAAAGTAAGACCTAATCCAGTTTTTGCCACTTTTTATTAATTTCTTCGACCAATTCCTTGCCTGCTGCGCATCTGTACCCTGCAATCTCACAGCATGTGAGTCATGTACTGACTTTGGAATGACCAGTCTGTACGCCTTGTATGAAATCAACGGGTTTACTTTTCTTGAGCTTTCAATTTTGAACACTTTAATTGAGCCTGGACCGTTAGAATAGTTAGAAGGGGCCTTATTGGTCCTACTGCTCGCTGAAGTCTGCTTGGTGAACACAGCTCACAGAGGAATCTGCCACGGGCTGTTGGGATAGGGCGACCCGGGGCAGCACAGCCTGAACACAGCATGAATAAAACCTAATAAAACATTAGCAGCAACAGAATATGGTGTATAGACATGGAATATTTTCACATATTGGTGTAAATGTTAAGAGAGCTTGTGAAACCTTTATGAACCCAATGCTTATATACATCTCCTAGCTGAAACAACAGGGTCATCAGGCAATCACCTCCAGAGGTACAAAGTTGTGTTAGGAAACAGGATTGCCAAGGTTAGCTGCTCAGCATGTTAACTAATTCTGTCCATCAGCACATAAATAGCATTTAATTGGTGCGGTTGAAATGGGTTTGAACAAGCTTATAACCAGTTCAAGAGTTTACTCCACTGGTTCCCAACATAGGGCTGAGGATACCTCCAAAGGGTCGAGATGCATTTCATAGTTTGGATTTTTCTCTAATAGTCATTTAGTTGTCAGTTTTAAAGCCTCATAAGTTTAGAAGGTGAATCTATATTTTTGTGCTTGTGTTGGGTCTTAATTTAGAAAATTACACTGAAAAACAACCAGTAACAGTATTTTTGCAGTCAATGTACTGACGTAAAAGGTATATTTCACTCTGAAATGTAGTTGTAGTAGAAGATGTAAGTAGATAACTTGAGTTAGTGTTATTAGGTATTCTCCACTCCTGCATCAGTATGGCACTGGCTTTAATACTGCCATAGGTTTCCCACTCAAAGTACATCTTTTAAAGCAAAAAACCAGAAAGTTTTTAAACTAAACCTTTAGCATCCAAAGAGTTTAAAAAATATATGTTGAAGTCCAGTGATTAAGTCGAGCTTAATTTTTCTCTTTTACGGAGTATGACTGTTATCTCTGTAAAATGTTTCGCCTCGCAGTGTATCTCCAACCAATACATTTTCTTTTCCAAAGGTTCATCAAGGGACTTGGTCTAATTACTTTCAGTCACAGCAAGGATTCTTAATCACGCTAATGAGCCTGCTGGTTTGCTAACTGTAAAATGGAGATCTAACATTTCTGTGAGAGGGAAGCGTCTCTTTTGTTCAGTTTTTCTTTATATCGCTCCTCACCCACCGAGCTAGGATGTTTAAGAGCACTGACAAAACCTAAAGCTTTTAGTGCTGGATCAGGCTCTTCTGTCCTGAGGTAAGAGCCAATACAGAATGATCTGGTGCCAACATGCAGTAATATTATAATGTTACTATTCCCCTGTCTCATAAAAGCAGCTCTCATGGCAAAAATCTTTCATAATTTTTTCATTACACATAGTCTTATTGCTAGTTCTGCTAAAACAAAATGCAAAGGGAACAATAATCCATATACAAACACATTAACACATCTAAATACTCCACTAAAGTGGGAAAAAAAAGTGCTAATTTAGGTTTATTTCAATCAACTGAGCTTGTACTGTTCAAATTGCAGACTATTAATTTCAGACTTATTAAGCTCCAGCTGTCAGAAATAATTGGGTGTACAACTATAAGCCTGTGTTTTGTTTTGTTTTGTTTCATTTTGGGGTTTTTTGTAATTGCAATTCCATCACATTAAAGTATGTATACATTCCTAAAAGTTTGAGACTTAAACATTACACTAAGAATATCAAATTAAAATTTAATCTTCAAATTCCGCCCTTGCTAAACAAAAATTGATTTAAAAAAAACATACTATCATACTATACCTTTTGAACTTGTAAAATGTTTATATTCAAACACAGAATGGTTGGTTTGATCACTATGACTGGATTAAAATATTTGAGAGCAGTGACGTCAGGCCATTTCATTAATGAAATCCCAGTGCTGCATTCACGACTCGCACCCATTAACAGGGCTTATCCACTCTGTGTGATGCAGTATGCTGCCCAAACCTCACATTTCAATCCATTCTGTCTTTTATCCCCACCATTGACGCTGCATGTCGGTGACATTGATAGATGGACCTCTGCTCAATCCAATATGAAGCTCACAGTCATGTCTGCAGCACAGGCAGCCATACTACATGTCAACCATGAAGTCTTTATCTAAATTAGGTCAGAGGACGTGGCGCGGTCCTGACCATACTGCCCAGTTAGAAGAAGGGGGGACTGGCGTACAGAATGAACAGATGTGAAGACAGCTGATTTGGGTGAGTTTGAGGTTTGTGCTTTACACACACATACTGTATATATATATATACGTACATACATGTCATAACATGCCAGCATCAGGGGAACTTTCAAAGATCCTGGTAAAAATATTTCAAGTTTAATTTGCGCTGTCAAGTATAAATGTAGCCCACCACTTATTAAGTAGACTACATTTACATTATATCATCTGTATTAAATTGTATTCAAGACTTCAGTGCATTTGACACCTAATGGGAAATAATAATATTGTCCCCTTTGAAAAGTGTTGCAAAGATTTAAGCTGCCAATAACTTAGCTCATGCCAACACATGCACAAAACAAATACACAGTTTAGTACACATGGCATCCTGGACCCCTGTGGTTCTTTCAGTTTACCTTCAGAGATGGGGCAGGTCAGGACCTGAGTGCTGTACGAGCTGAGAGGAGCCACTCGGGCTGAGTGCTTCTTCATTCTCCAAAGGGGGCACAAGACACTCTCCTTCCCTGGGAAGTGTGTATGTGTGTGTGTGTGTGTGTGTGTGTGTGTGTGTCCAGGCTGCAGCTGCACACTCAGCAGCTCTTCCTGCTAGCTCGGGGCATCATCAGACTCCTGACTCCCAAGCCTCTTCCTCACACTCCCGATTGGCCTCCTTTTCCAAGATCTCTGTCAACTTTTCTGTCTCCGTCCCAACACTCAGTCGTGACCTTCGGTTCCTCTCCGGCCCAGCGCTCTGCTACTAATGCTCTTGCTGTGTGTCCCTGTCTGTCTGGATAGTGGCACAGTTCAGTGGAAGTGCAGTGAAGTGGAGACTCTATACTGGTGCACTGTCATGCCTTGATCCGGCGCTGCCACTGTCTCCAAGGGAGACTGAGCTTCAAGTGTGTGGCATGGCGCAATCACTCCCCTCATCTCTTTCTTTCCTCCGCCTCCTCTTTTCTTTCTGTCTCTCTCGCGTTTCCCCTCCTCTTCTTTCGCTCCACAAATCAGCAGCTTTGTTTGGAAGGTAACCAAGCAGCCCCAGCTAATTATGCTGCATTAGGTACTGCCCCCTTCTTTCTCTCCTTCCTCCTGCTCCCCTCCTCCTCTTTTCTACCTGACCAGGCTCCCCTCACCTCTTCCACGCTCTGTATCTACTCCTGTCCTCTCTCTCTCTTTGCTTGGCACATGTCCCGCTCTTCACCACTCCTTGAAAGCTGACGCTTTCTTCTGTTGCTATTATCGCTGATCAGTTGAGCCATGAAAAGAACACAATGGTCCTGTAGGTTCTGTCATCCATCAACTTAATCTCATTGCTTGCAGGATTTACAAGTACACAAGCATGTGTCATAAAATGATATGCTACTCAAAGAGGTATAATTGGTATACATCACAGGAGTCAAAACCAAACGAAACATTTTTGAAGAAAACATTATAAAGTCCATGAGTTGCACTCTACCAAGCCAACTTTCAGAATGAAAGGATCTTAACCGCACTCTGTTCCTAACATGGACATTCCTCTCAAGGTTAAAAACAAGTGAACACAATCTGTTTGTGTCATTCACTGGACATACAAACACTTTTTTTTTGTACAATCCTGTTTATCTCATCTAATAATCTGACGGCTGGAGGTAAAATGACTGTACATGCAAAAGCTCAGCTATGCCTGGAATTTATGATGCGTATACACCATCGAGCTAGTAAAAGTTGGGGCCATTAAGTAGCTGGTACAGCTAGGAGGTAACGTCATATCAAGCCTAAAATAGTTCATCAACAGTACCAGGAAAAAAGTGGATGCGGTTGATCAAGCAATCATTATCGCCATGAGTGCATCAGCAGTAGTTGGAGATGAAGAAATCATAACAGTTGCAATTATTCGCTCTAAAAAATACCCCACTACTAGCATTCAAACCTTTACTTCAGTAAATGCAAATGTCGAAGTATATGTGTAATATGTGTAATATATGTATAATATGTTGGATTACAGTTATGAAATTTACCAGCTGTAGTATTTTTAAAAAGTTTTTAAATGAGTTCAGAAAAAAAGGTTCTATTTCAGCATTAAAACAATGTATTTCCCAGAAAGCTTTGAACACTGGTGCATTTGGCTTTAGGAAAATTTGCGGGGCCATTGTATTATCTTTATCTTATTCCTATAAGTTTGTCTAAAGGCTAAAGGTGCACTTTATCCATAAATTTATCAGAATAAATTAAGAGTCACTAAATGTGGGGATATTAACTGTTTTTCTTTGGAAAGGAGGAGAATACAAAAAAAGTATAATCTGAGGAAGTAACTTTTGCAGCTAGAGTTTTAGTACTGCCTCTGAGATTTAGTGGAGTTTAAAGAAGTAGAATGTGAATAAAGTATGCTCAAGCAAAGAACAAGTTTAATTTGCTCCAGCCATTATATTTAGACTGAGCCAGCAAGTGTAAAGTATGAGAGAAAACAGTTAAGGCATATAATGCCATGATTCATTACACAGTCTTCTTAAGTTTATGAACAGGATGCTTATGTTATAGAGTATTTATACAACAAATAATTACATTATGATGACTTTAACAAAAGAATTCGATGCTTTATCTTATTTTTACTTTATTTTTCACTCTTTGAAAATCAGGGGGAGCTGTCTCCTCAACAGCCTGTGTGGACCTGAGGAGGGTCATGGTGGGCTGAATGAGTCACCCTGGGGATTGTGGTCAGGTGTTTCCATCTCAAGCAAAGCCCTCTGGCTATTTTGTCTCTAGCTGTGGTTTATCTAAGTGAAGATTTAACGGTCATAAATATTTCTATATATTCCTAATAGCTCCACAGCAACAACATATCAGCATCTACTCTCTGTGGTCAGACACACAGGGCCTTGCAGCCTGTAATATAATCTCCATATAATCTATGCAGCGCTTAACCCTCTCACCAGTAAAATCAATACTAGTCAAACTGGGAACACTGGCGATATGACCTTAGAAAGAGAAAAAAGAGTATACATGCAATAAGATAAGTGCAATTGCCATTTGTCTTAAGTTGTTTTGTTAAGAGAAGGAAATGGGTGCTCTTCTGCAGCCATGCCTATTCCAGGATCTCTGTCATTATATCAATATCGCCCCGAGCCCCTTCCTTCCTGTCTGCCTCTACTCTCCAATGCTCATCAGCCAAACTTCTGGCACATCTACAGAGAGCACAGCAGATCAGAATGCCTCTCTTCTTCAGGCTGAGAGAGACAGCACTCTTATCATTTGGCTGCTTATTGAAATGGATAATATGCAGGGCCATGTTCCAGTAACACCATGGTAATATATTAGTAAAGTATTGAGTAGACACTTTGAAAAAGCAACACTCTGTTGTCATTTTTTTTAGGACTATGGCATGGAAGCTCACGTATTTCCTCACTGGGAGCCATGCAAATGCCTCGAGGGTTGTCATGAGGATAAGGCTTGAATGTTGTGCGAATTAAGTGTGTGGTGCAGGCATGTCTTAAACAAATGTTTGGTCAGGTGTAAACAGGGGATGAGCAGGGTGAGCGGATCCCCTGAGACAAGGAGGATTAAACTTAAAAGTAGCCCTGCTGATGACCGGAGCCACCAGCCAGACAGAGAGGGGTAAGCAAAACCCTCCAGTCAGCACAGCCCTAAATGCTAACAGCTAGCAGATTACGAGCAAGAACTTAGGCGCTTCAGGGGGACGTGGTTCCCTTTCAAATATCAGACCGAGCACTCAGTAGTGATTGTTCCTGACTCTCGTCTGTGTTCATATGCATATTTTGTGCATGCACACAAATTCTTTTGTAAGTTTTAAAGCATCATATCCAGCACCAAAAACTGCACACTTCTCAGCAACACAAGGTGACCATTAAGCCAAATCGATGCCTCTCTAGCACAGTTTCAACAAACCACACATCATGACCTTATAACCTGGCCTAACTGATAGGGCAGGGCACTGTACTGCATCCCAGATCAAAGCATAAAATATTACAGCCTCTCACCTTTTACCTCCATAGCAACAGTGGGCTTCTGGTGCGCCGAGCCAATTCAGGCTCTTTTGTCATTCAGATTAACCAGAGCTCTTCAGTGTATGGCGCAAGGCCCCTTTGTGTTAGCTCCCATACTCATCACGTCTCAGTGGGGACCAGGAGCACAAGAAGGGGAAAGGGGGGCGAATGATATCTACCACTGAAGTTTAGTTGTAGTGAGGACCGGACAGGCCGTGAATTACTACATGTGTTCCTCCTCAGTGGACTAAATCCCCTGGACTCGGTGTAGCTAGAACACAGAAAGATGAGGACACCGAGCGGTGAATACAACAGAGAGCTTTACGCTAGCACATTTTTTTCTCCAACAAGTCAAAGTAAGTGGGATTTTGACATCAAAGAACATGGTTGGATTAACCTATTAGGGAAAAAACACCTAAGTAATGGGTCCAATATTTCTCCATCGAGAAGCTGCTGACGTGTTCTCACTTTGCTTCTGGCCATATGTAATAATGCAGGACCTATCTTATTGCTCTACTTGAGGTACACAATTTTCACCATATTTGCAATTCGGAAAAATACTCAAAACGTTCTGGGACTTTTGGGACCCTTGAGCGTCCGAGACTGCAGTGCAATAAATCCTCCTTTCGCCCAGTTTTGGTTATTACAGTAAGACAAGTTGTTATTAAGTTTGTTATGTGGTGTTTTTTATTAATACTTTCAGCACCACATATTCATCACATTTATGTCTTCTCACTGCCACTGATGTGGGGTAGAGGTGCAGATATTAGAAACACACTTCTGAAACTAAAGCTGGTGCAAATTATCAAAATTAGCCACATGATTTTACAGCTAAGGCTTAATTGTTTCCAGTGACTTTCCAGTGATTTTTTTTTTCTCACCTCTTCCAAGGATTTGTTCTTTTTTAACAGGATAGCAAAAAAATGGATTTATTACTTAGAGGACATTTCTAATTTTCATTTTAGGGCAAGCAACCCAATTTTAATTTCTCATTTCTAATTTTGAATAAATTTTGCAGAATTAAAGGGTCATTTAGGCTTTTACAGACACTCTGAGGCGTGGTGTTATTTTCATGCTGAGTTAAACTCTGAGGTAGTAGTAACAGACATTTACTCCCCGGCCTCACACTGAATGATGTGACGTAAAATGTAAACACTTTATTGTTGATATTTGATTTACAGACCACAAGATGGCAGTGTTAGGTTAAATGCAACACTTGTGGTACTCTGAATGATGGCCTTCATATACTGTGCCCTTCTATTATGTAATATTACTTTTTGCATTTCAGGAGAAAACATTCTAAACCGGGCAGCAAAGTGCTGGGACTAGCTAAAATTTCTAGTCACCTAACTAACTACAACATAGTACTAATAGCACAGCGGCATGAGAACAGGTCAGCACTTATGTAATTTCTGTGGGGAAAATATTGCGCCCATTACTTGCAGGATGTTTTCTGCTCATTCCCAGGAGCATGTAAGACTAACAGCACTCCAGGAGTCATTCAGGCAAAGCTCATATCCCATTCGATGCTGGGGTGGTTATATATAGCACTGTGAGAGCAGGCATGGGAACAGGACGGTCCAAAATAAGTGCATGCATGTAGAAATGTTTGAGGCAATGTTTGAGGCAAAAAGTGAAAATCTACCTGCTGTCAACACTGGTTATAGATGGTTTAAAAAAAAATGCAAAGTTACCAATCAGCAGGGGCAACATTTTTCCTTGGTTATCTCCACAGACTGAAGTGCTCATAAAAACACTGCACATTGTGATAAAGTTTTGTTTTTTTAACACCCTTCCTTTATGCCTTTGCTCCGAGCACCTGTGTGTGCTGTTGTCTTGATGGGATGTCGGTGGTGAACACAATAGGGCATGGAGCTGAGTGGGACTGCCACAACAAGTGCTTGTCATTTTTCCTGCACTGTGCCTGTTTACCTAGCTGGGAGCGTGGAAGCACTACACACTTGGCCTTTTCTAAACAAGCTAGTCAAACAAGAGAGGATTTTGGTGGTTTTTCCAGCACATCCAGAGGAAGCCAACAGGAGCCGAGCAGGGGTGCTGTCTGAGTGTTGTCATTTCTTTTTCTGATTTAACATTTTCTTGCAGTTGCAATCACACAACACATATTATATCATCACCATTCTATATGTAATACAGCCTTTTCCCTATCACCAAATGTGGTGCACAAAATCCTCCTCAGAGGCATCTTGTAGTTCATCACAGATGGCAAGTAGCAAAATTAAACTGGCGAGAGAATTTTCCTAAATATATCATTACCGCACAGGCTCAGCAGGACGAGCCAAATGTTCTGTTTACACGCTCCTTTGTCTTCACCCTCAGTGGGATATGTTGCTCAACAGGCTGAAGTTGCGCGTGATTGTAACTCCAACTCCAACACAACGTGTAAAGGAAAAGGTGTGTGATGTCGTGGCTTTTGTTGTGTCTGAGTAAATCTGAGGAGGACTGGCGCGCACACGAGCAATTTAGTCAGGCTCCTGCACAGTGACAGCACCAGCAACAGGATGATTAATAGCTGTGCAAGCAGGGAATATGGTGACAAGTATGCTGCCCTGAGGAATACCTTCTGTTGACTCTGGCACACCCAAAAATCGGTTGATGGATAGTTGGAAAAACACAAGGCTACAGATGGCATATTTTATAGTGGGAATGGGAAATATCTCTCAAATCGAATCGCCCCTCAGCTTATAGACACACTGGCCGAGAGGTTTGGAATGGACGCTTTTACGATCCACACCTGCTCTGCGTGCTGAAAACTGTAAGTCACAGATGACATCCTGTCATTCGTTTTCCTCTGCTACCGTCTACAGCAGCGGTTCTCAACCTTGTGTAAAATCAGGCCTTCCCATGCTTGTTCCAGGACCTTCTCAAACAAATAAGCAAAATAACAAAACATGAAAAAAAAGTTTAATCATTCAAGTTCTGCTTTTTACATGTTTAAACCATTTCGTCAATTACTAAAAAAGAACACAATTATTAATCCAACCATTTGACAGTATTAATGTCAGTAATGTCTGTGGCCCTCTAGGAGGCGGTCTGAGGCCCCCGCAATGGGGTGCAGCCCACTAATTAAGACTGCCAATGACATGGGACATGCATAAAGCTGTATATCGTAAATATTGCCTGCAATTATTATTTGAATTTTTATTTTTATGCACTAATTATAGTCAGAGTGTTATGTTCATCTCAACACACTGCAAGGAAACACATGCAAACAGACCAAACATTAGCAAATTTCCATTATTTCCATCTCCATCTCCATCAATTTGGTAATGCATGCGCTGCAAACACAGCAAAGTCGATATGGGTGTCAAGGAGAGGCTAAAAACAGACGTACAGGACACCGGTCTCTTCCTACAACGTTAGTTTCATCATTTCTATCTTAATGTTGTGACGAGTCAGATATTAGCCAGTGGCAGGCATCTGTTGTTAACCAAACCGTCCTATTTTGCTTATTATTAGCCTGTCGATTCATCAATCAATTCATTGAAATAAAGCAACAATTTGTTACATTTTATATTTTTGTTTTCCTTTTTTGCGACACCACTGGAGAGCTTCTGGCTTCGGTAACCTGGCTACGGAGGGTCACAAATAGTCACAAAACAAGCACATCCCTCGTGTCCCTCACTCTTTAGTGTCCCCTAAAAACAACATTATTCATCATCAAACGTGGTAATTGCAGCATTTCTCTAGTGTTGATGTGAGTTTGGATGTGTGGTCAAAGTGATGAAGAACTTTTTCTTACTTTGCCAATGTTTTGTCTACTTGTAGGTGTTAAGGTACTGAGCAGCCAAATAAAAGCAGCATGCAGACCATAACAGATGTATAAGATGGTAGATCTTATTATTTTTGTTGTTGGGGTGGTTTGATCATTTGAAATAAGTAAATAAACTAGAGAGTACTCGGAGAGCGCAAACCTCCACCAAGGTTGGGCTCCCTCACTCACCATACTGAACAACGCTTCAAGAAATTCCTGTATCCACATCCTGATTCGAATCACTCTGAAAATTCAATCGCTTGTTCTGTGGGCCAATCAAACAAACATTAGCATAAAAATCTCTACGTGTCTTTTTGAGGTGTCCTGGCAGACAGACAGATAAACAAATGATGCCGGTAAAAGCATAACCTCCTTGGCTGAGGTAGAAAAACCAATAAACAGCTATTCATTTTGAGAGTAAGTAAGTGGTAAAATTATACATCTCATTCTGTTGCCAGATTTTCAACAGGCTTTCAAATTGAACAAACATAGCAACAATTTAAAGCCTTAAGCAATACAAAGAGTTAACTCATAAACATCTTTTTTTTTTTGTTTCAGAGGCTCCTGAACTGACAAACGTGCTCAACTCGTTTTCATTTTAAACTAATCCTTCAATAGATTCATATGGACAAGTAGATATATTCCCAAATTAAACTGTGCGATTGGCTCAGTGATTAATCTCCTTCGACTGACACCTCTGCTGCACAGGAGGCAGCCAAAGAGAAACGGGCTCATCCCCCCTTCTCCTCAGCCCCTGATGAGCGATCCATCTAAGACAAGCTCAGCAGGAGCTGTTCTTGCCTGAGCCGGGCCCCTATCTGCATACGCACATCCCCTCCGAGACGTCAAACAACTTGTGCCACAGTAATGCATTATGTCTCCGAGTACAAGGCTTGGGTAATAGATTTGAGAAGGAACGTCATAACACTGGGAGTACATTTCTCCTCCAGATGTGTATCTCTATGTTGGGCTTTTATGTAACAGCCAGATTGAGACGTTGGGGTGATTGCCTGACAAATCCACTTCATTTGAGGTGTAGTGTACCAGCATCTGAAACACAACAGCTCCCAGATTGAAGACCAAATACATTATTTGTGGGGGGGGGGGGGACAAAAAAACAACAACAAAGCTGTCACTTGTCGCCACTTCTAAAAAAGAAAGATGCTGCAATGAACAGGCCAATTATGTAACACAGAGGTGAGAACCTGTGAGTGCTGTAATGCTGCAGACCTTGTGAAATCCCTCTCTGCATACGCTGCCTCATTACCATGAAGCCATTTGTAAAACCACTAACTGGCCGCGAACGGAGCTCTGCAGTGGGTGCTCTTTACATTGTGAGAGACCCACTGGCACACACAATACACGAACAAAAACTCAAGGACAAGATTTTTTTTAAAAGATCATTCCCTGAACTTATTGTGCATCATCAGCTCCCTCCTCCAATTCCAGCCATTGTCCCCGTGTCAGCAAGATTCAGAATACATCCAACAATCAAAAGCACGCTGACAAACGTATAGAATCATTATATCTCCAGCATGTCAGGGGATGTATAGCTGGCACCATTCACAGGAAGAGCTGCTGTGTTTGTCATTATGGAAATTGATTGTTTTCAATTAAGCATTTGGACTAATAGGAGGCGGCCGTGTAAGCAACACTTGAACATTTGGACAACGTGAGGCTAGAGTTTAGACTATTAACTTTGGGACTAAATTAGAAAAAGCCTAAATTATCTGTGCATGACACTGCTTTGTAATTAGAATGTGATCTCTCTCTCTCTCTCTCTCTCTCTCTCTCAGTCCCTCTGTCCTGTTTTTCCTCAGAGATGGATGGGATGCACCAGCATCCAGCCTTCAGCTGATATTGGCAGTGGCTGACATCATGCTGCCCTGTAACAACCTTAATTAAAACGCAATTAGCTGGGTTTGCACTATTCGACTTCACAAGAGCCTGTTTAAGATGAAAACTAGTTTTGCCAGTGGCAGAGGGTTTTTTTTTTCTACCTCTACATACCTCTGCATTAAATGCATTTCATTTCCACTATCACTATAAAATCCCTCTATAGTTTCCATGTATTTCTCACCTAATAATCTAATAAAATCCTGTTCTCACACCTGGCAGAGCGAGGAGTGTGATCCTGTGGTGAACCCATCATTAGGTTATACTTAGTCTTCTGCCTTGTACTCACTTCTATGACTGGAGTAGCCCGGGTTGTAGCCGTAGTAGCCGGTGATCCTCAGAATCCGGTCCTCGATGTCGTGCACCCCGTTGGCTGTCACTTTGGGGCTGCTGTCTATTAATGCAGCGCAGCTGCCACCGGTTGGCGTCGCCTTGCCCGGCAAGTGCATTTTCTTCAGGGGCTCCAGCCGGATGCAAGGCTGCTCTCCCCTTTCCAGGACACCCTCGCTGCTTGTCATCGTGGGGGATCAGAGACCAGAAGGGAGCGGAGGAAAGCCCTGATCACCATGCGAGAGACCCTCGGGGCTGCATCAACAATTAGCAGCAAGAGGGCGATATTCGAGCTCACGCTCACATTCCTTCAGTGATGCTCCCGGACGCAGAGCAAGGTTATCAAAGTGCGGGAGCTTGCAGACATGAAACACTAGGGGGCGTGTCACCACTGTCACATTTGAATTCAATTTAAACGAAGGGGGGAAACGACTTGGCTGTAATGAGCAGTGGGGAGCAGAGGAGACAGCAATCCCTGCAGCCTCCATCAAAACAGAACACCCAACAGCGCGTGAGGTGTGTTTTTCAATAAATAGTAGCCCTATGTAATATCTGTCTTATCTGTAATATTGTTCAATAGATATGAATTTGTTAACGCAGCTAAGTGGCGTTTGAGGCCTTTTATGTTGGCATTTGTACCACTATGATGTTCCTGTGGCCTTTTGTGTCACTGCTATTATTCCTGTGATTATCTGAATTGAGCTTTGTGATCTACCTTGAAAATCACAAAAGGAATCGGGTTCGTTGCCGGAAATTGATCAATTGCTGGTAGGCAATCAGTCTATAATAGCAAGCATGTTTACAGCTGCGTTTTGGACAGCAAGACGCAGATTAAAAACAACATCTTACTTCCCCTTTATCATCATGCTCAAAAATATCCAAAAACGGCTTTATTTTAAAAGTGTTTTCAGCTTTCATTTTTGCTCAAACTTGCTCGCTGATATTTTGGAAATAAAGCTCTTTCCTGACCCCTGCTTGATGTCGCCAAAATTGTATTGTGTTGGGCACAATAAAATGTGTGATTTTGTAGAGGAACAAATGTGACACAGGTTTGTCTTGCACACAGATCTGCAGATATTAAGTCCCCTCTGCACTTGTGGTCCATAAGTGCTATTTTTTTTAATTTCCTGTAAGTATAATATTGTAGTTCTCAGATTATGAAGTTATTTTACGCCTCACTAAAGTTTTTTTTTTTTCTGACATGAATTTTATTCCAAAGTTAAACCCAGAACAATCTCTTTTCTTCCTTCTTCTCTTTTCGCTGGCCACAGGTTCTCCGTCTGGCTCTTGGAAGCTCCACTTGACTGGATCCCCCAGCTTGTAGATACTGTTCAAAAAAAAAAAGGAAAGAAAAAAAAATCTGGGCTCCAAATCCAATAACTCAAGATGCAGTATTTCAGTGTGCCTCTGATACGCCTCTTTCCAAGTCCTCCACTCTCTGTGTGAAATTGATTCCAAGTGTGTGGAGAATTTGTGCCCCTGTTGGCATTGTTGTGCAGACACATGCTGCGCTTTACGATGCCCTTGGATGCCAGAAGTGCTTCCTCCCCCTCTCTTACTTACTGAACCGATCTCCACCTTATATTCCTTTGTTTCTGTTTGTTTGTGCTCTAAAACACTTATCTCACACATTCAGTTCAGGAATGGCTTTGTGGCTTCCACAATGAAATGCCCGGAAAGTTTTTCCACGCCTTTGGGGAGTTGCTAATTCATTTTTGGGCATTTTTGTGACAAGTCTGTGCAGCTACAGTCCAATAAAAGTTTTCTTCAGTCACTTACTTTTGTTGCGTTTCAATTCTGTATAGTTTAGGCACCACACAATGTAAACAACTACATGGGGAGATTATGCGTTGGCTGCTTTCTTTCATGTCTAAGGTGCTCGTCTGAGCCATTCTTTTTTTTATCAGCTTCTACTGCATTAAAGAGCAGCTCTGCTCAAAGGGAAAACTGCTCTCTGACAGCAGTGGGTTCATTAAAATTCTTTACATCCATAACCCACATTAAGAAAACAGTTTATGCATGAGCAGTGACAATGCAAATTCAGGTCTTCGAGATATTAAATGCATATATGCAGCACTGTTTGAAAGTGTCATCATCATTAACTGATCTCTGTAGAAATCATTTAGTGCTTAGAGTTCGGTCCAAAACGCTATCCCGAAAGGAAAAGGAGAAGGAAAAAGGAAAATTATTTCAACTTCTTTACTGTCATCTGTAATCGTCCCCTTGCCTTAATAAGGCGGACTCCAATAACAGGCAACATGATTATCACTCTGCACTTCCCTGGGCCCAAATCACTTTCATCACCTTCCTTCCCTCTAACCTCCTCCTCCTTCAGGAGAGCAATTCCAGCCTCCAGTTATCACATTCATCACATCTTCAATGGAGCAACTTTGAAGATGTGCCATTATTTCAGTTGAAAACCCCTAAAAAGGGAACTAGTCTTTTCACCATAGTAGGAAGAATTAACTGTTGCGATGCTATGCCCAAAATATCTACAGCATGTATTGTATTTAAGAAATACAGCCACTGGAACTAGCATGCCTATCCGCTGACTGTGGCCCATCTTTTCTTGTAATACCATGAGTGCTTGGATAGGCAATCGTGAGTCACTCAGGACACTAGTGTGCAAAATGAGCGGATGTAGAATAGCTGCCCAGAGGTCTTTTCACACATGAAAGTTACAGCTTCCAGTTGTCATTGGCCCCTTTAATTCAACCCGTTAACTATGGGTCCGTTCCACCTCCATTGCGCCTTGCTGTTCTCTGTAAACGTTAGGATGGTGGAATTAATCGGGCCAAGGCTGTACTATTTAATCGAGTAAAATTCACACAGATTTTAAAAGCAGCTGGGAGCAGTTAGCAACTCACTCAAACAAAGAGGACAACCAGAAATTCAAACAAATTGAGGAGACAATGCAAGGTTCAGGAGTTACCATATTATTCCACTGTTTACAAAGCGCTGCTGGCCATGCATGTAAAGTATCCCAACACACTCCTTTACTGCTGTGCCACACTCTTCTTTCATTGCAGAGTGCTGTCCAAAAATCACATTCAGGTGCGGCACTATGACGGCGTGTTGGTGGTCTGTGCAAAGAAACAAAGGTGGCGAGGAAAGGAGTCTTTATATTTACAATGTCTGTGTTAAAGGGGTTACAGAAAAGTTCAGATGGCGTAGGCCTTCACTGGATGACAGCTCTTGGCTCGTAACTCATAACATGTCTTTGAGACTCATGACACATCTTTTTATCAAAACTTATCTGCCAGTAATGACAAAAGGCTGTGTTTTTTAGCAAAAAATACTCTACTGGCATCGATTTAATGTAATGGTTTGATGTGGATGTTTTTCTTGTTGCTATGGGCTTGCCAGCACTATGGTTTAATTTTGCCTTTTATTGCAGTGCTATTAGCTAGAATTTTCCTCACTTTACAACACTTGACATTAGTAAAAACATTAGTGTTATGAGATGAGGCTGTAATTGGAGTCTTAAAAATTTATGATAAACTTTTGAGAACATTGAGTTGTTTATTTTGCGTGTCCAAATACCTACAACAGTGTTGCTGGGAAGGAGTGAAATACTGGCTTCTCATCAGTTGCAGCATATGATGACAATTAGTTTCATCTTTTAAACCTTTCTCATTATTTGTTTTACATGTGATGTGATATGGAATTTCCCTTGTACAGTACAACAGTGCATGTTCGGTGCAGATTCCACAGTGCATGCAAAGCTACAAGTTCAAGTTCCTGGTTCTGATTTTGATTTTGAGAGTTGTATTATGTATTTTTGGACTTTTACCATAACTGACTTCTATCCTGGGCGTGTAATTTAAGCGTTCCACCAAAAAACATAATCCTCTGTCAAAGTAAAATTAAAGGACACACTGAAGAGACAATATGTCCCACGTGACTTCTTCTCAGGCTAAACCCAGCGCACTACCTACAGAGACGCAGCAAGTCACCTTAGAGATCAGTGACCGACTCCCCAGCCACTTGCTGTATAAATATTCAATGTGCACTAAAGATAACCTGGCTCATGCAGCAGGGAGAGAGATTGAGGGTTGTTGGGCAGAACAAGAGGTTGTCATTTGAATATAGTAACCATAATTGTGGGTCTTTGGTGTACTTGCCTGTAAAGTTCATGTTTGAAAGATTGGTAAATATTTAATAACTTTAATCGCCATGTCTCTTTGGTAATGTGTGGCTTTAATTAGAGAGAGTGAAAAGAATGATAACATAAAAGAACAAATAATCTTCTCAAAGTATATTTACAAATGAATAATAAGCCCCTTGGGCGAAACGATTTCTGACCACATACCAAAATAAATGTGGTAATTCTCTCCTTGCAATAGATTGTCTGTCACAACAACACTGAGTGCTAATTTCACTTTCTGTCTATATCCATTGTGGCTGCGCTCAAGATGAAATATCTTAATGTCCTTTGAAGCCTCATGTGACCTTTCTTTGTTGTCTCCATGCAAAATAAAAAACGTAACCTGCTTATGAAGTCTCACAGAGTGCTCTGAACAGCCGATAGAGTTTTCCTATCCATTCAGCAATAAAAATGGCCTCCAGGAGGTCCATACATAAATAAAATATACAATGACCAGACTCCATTTTTAAAAATACATACCCACAGATCGCAGCCTCTCCCTCATGCCAATTCACTCAGCTTGAACATGCTGTTAGTGGAAGCATACACACATGTATGTACATCACATGTGCCAGCTGTTCTTCAGACCCAGCAGGCAACTAGTATCACATCACTGTTATGTCCAAACAGAATTGTTTTTCTACATTAAATTTTCATAAGAAACTATCTAGCTTTCCACCTCTGTGAAGGTCAGCCTCTCTGCATGTGGCCATGCATTGTAAACCATGTACACATGATTTAATGTTACCTGACAGGCACTTCATTGAAACCATCAGCGAAACGTCTTAAACATGTGGCTCATGCATGAGAAAGCACTTAGCCTTTGACCTAGTGCTATATAGTCAAAGAACAATCAACACACTAATCCAAATGTTTCTGTGGTGGTAATGTGCTCCATCTCATCAGGAAAGTGCAAAGAGGAGCATGAGTTTGTGGTAAAAGATATATTTTTTACATTATAACATACTATTTTTCTGTTATTGGCCATTTGTTTAGGCTCTTAATTCTGTCTCTCAGTTTGTGTGACTTTGACTTGAAAATTACTTTAGAAACCTTTGGAGATATGCAAAATGCTCTTCAGTATTGCTTTGTATAATAATTAAAAAATGTCTCATTAAAAATGCATTGATGGATTATGTGTGTTAATCAAATTTTATCAACTGGATGTAAGGCATCTAGTAAAAATGTATTTAAAAAAAGATTTATTTGCTGTTTAGGCTAAAAATTACTACATTGCGGTTAAGGAAATTGGACAAGGATTACCTCCAAACTAAGGTCTTAACACATCATACAATCAGATTTCCAAAGTTAAGACCAAAGAATTCTTTCCTCCAGCCTAGTATTGCAAAAACTGCAAATACCTCATGGCGTGAGGGTCAAGATAGTCATAGATACTCAAGTACCTGAATGTGCACATTTAGGATTTTTCCATTATGGCACATTGTTCATCAGACTGACCAGATAATTCTTTTATCCTGTGATGAAATCATTCAGCAATGAATAAATGTACGGAACTTGAAGATTATATACTGTAACTACACAGTGAAACAACATCAGAGCAGCCACGCTTTAAGTTTCAATCCAGACAATTTGTAAAGTAGTACATTACAATATTGTATTTACATGTTTTTCCCACATTTCAAAGTTTTCAAATCCCCCAAAAAGTGACTGGAAGCACATCTTTTCTAACTCACTGAGAATCAGCTGTTTGTGCTACATTGACCAGTTACAGTAGTTAGTATCATGAAGACATAGCGTTTCATCCATAACGTTACCTATTTGACCCTCAGTCAGACCCAGAATCGGATAAGTCTGTTGTCCACCAACACTGGTGACTAGCAGACATGCTAGAATGGTAAATGTAGTTAGCATCGTTGTTGTTGTTTCTTAATGTTTGTTGCTTGTTAGTTTGTAAGGAGCAGTGGCTGACAGCATTAACTGTTTGAAATGCACAATAAAGATATAACACTGTGTTTGGGTTCGTATTTACAGTACAATAATGATGTACCAAATCTTTTAATCTCGTATTTCTTAGGTAATGCAAAAATGTCTCCCCCTTTGGAGGAGGAATTAGAAAACAATTTTGAGAGAGAAACCTTTTGAAACCTTCAGAAAAATACATTTCTTGGTGGAAAGGGTCTTAAATCATGCTACCATGATGCAGATGAGTTTCTGCTCTCATTTTCCAAACGTGGACAGAGGCTGAATTCTTCTGGAGGAAATCTAACTTCAACTCACCTGCTGGAACAACTGCTGGAGATTTATGGCCTCATGAGGTAACAAAGTTATATTTCTCAAGTGGAGTTTTTCTGCATGCTACATCCCTGCACACTGCAGACAGGATGATGGATTGAACCACTTGTGTGAGGGGGCTGAGGAGCAAAGCCAGGACAGCGGGGCATTTAGAGTGAATTGTCTGTTGTGTTCATCAATATAAGCTGTGGGTCCTCTTCCTCGCCTGCTGTAAATTTGGACGATTTCACGATATGACAGATGCTGTTCACCTGATTGCACGTACAGACGTTTTTGTTAAATTGCACCGTTTTGGAGTGTTGACTGTACAATAAAATAAAGAAACATATATATATGCCAAAAATCTCATCTATTTTCTCCCACTCATCTGCATGTTGGTGGAACTGAGGAGATCTCTGAAGTATTCCTTCAATCACTTGACTATACACTCATTTGAGGTCAGCAGCTCCTCACCTACGCTGTAAACAGTCTGGACGGGGATGAAAAATCCCTTTACAGAAACAGGCAGAGAGCCAGGGCGCTATTAGTAAGCCTACACCTGCCCTCTGCCTCTTACTGGGAAAAACTCCAGCACAGAAAAGTGTCCAGCCCCTCTCAAGAAGACTGACTATATCCAGTCGGTATATCTCGACCCCTCGCAAAAAGCTCAAGTTCGTCCCTACCAGGGAAGTAATATTAGTATTAGTATGTATATTACTATGTCAGAAATTGGTAACCAAAATGAATAAATAATTATCATACATAACAAATGATTATTAAGAATAGTAAAATACATTTTACATTTGTTTAACTCGAGGCACCACCCTTAAAGAAGGGTAAAGATAGTCAATTTGATTAATCAGTCCCATGAAATCTATTAAACTGTGAACTTGGAAATATGCTTAGTGGTTAACTTAATAATTACAACCCCCATTCCCTCATCAACAGCTAGTTTGAGTTCTTAACAGTGTAGAGGTTGGCAAAATCCACTCTAGTGCAAAATTAAAAACACAGCATGTTTATCCAAAATTATTTATTCAAGAATGAACAATAAAGTAAGATAAACACACAATAACTGATCCAGTATGTAAACCATTATATATATTTATATACAAGGGTGTGCATGTGTGCGTGTGTGTGTGTGTGTGTGTGTGTGTGTGTGTGTGTGTGTGTGTGCGTGCGTGTGTGTGTGTGCGTAACAGGGAGAATCAAAATGGCTGCTGAGGCCGATGGATATCAAAAACAAAGGCAAAATGGCCGAAGCTCTTTGAGTGTCAGACCAAATGTTCCTTCATTATTGGGGGCTCAGACCATTTGCTGGTAAAGACCCTGCATGTCAAGACGGTGCTGTGTATGTGTTAGCATGTGGTGCCAGGTTAGAAAGAAGATGGTTAGTTGCATGCGAGACCCTGAGTCTGTGTCAGCCTACTAACCGTAATTCTGACTACAGTCACAACAACACCGTTCGATAATGCAAGATAAAATACTTTCATCAATTACTTGTGAAGCCGTGCTGTGTTGAGTTGATGTGTGCAGGTCAAATTTACCACTCCTTAAATGGGGAGAGATGTTCCCCGGGTGAAGTCCCCAGGTGAAGTGATCCTTGTTCGATGGAGAGTCCAAGTTGAGGCTCTTTGCAGCTACTCGTGTGGAATGCTGTTCTTGTTGTTCAGTCCTGTTGCTGGAGGAAACAGGTCACTCCTTTGCTCCTTGCAGAGTTAGCAGTTTTGCTGAACTCTTCAGTAACTCCCTCTGGTTAGCCTGCAGGTCGTGTTGCTGCTGCTGCTGGCTAAATTTAAGCTTTTTTGAGTCCTCGGCAGGAGCTCTGTGGCTCCAGCTCCAACGAACGCAGAGGGAGAAGAGCTGGAGAAGGCAAAGGATCTTTCGTATCCCTTCCTTCCTTTCCAACAGTCTAGTGATTAATAGCAGCTTTTAGTTCCATCAGTGAGGTATTTAGCACAAAGTTGTAAAAGGAATACGAAAAGGAAAAGGAAAAGCAAAAATTCGATCCACATAGCAGCAGAGCCCATGGCTCCTCCTGGAGGTTGGGGGCTCACTGGAAGACCGATCCATGTTTCCCTCAAAATTTAATTCTCTGATATATCATCCTTAGAAAGGATTAAGGATTAATGGTGATATGCTCAATGCATTGTAAATCACTAATGACTCATTATTAAGAAGATTTTGGCTCTTTGGTTTTTCAGTGTGGTAAATAAACGACACTCTGCAGTACCAATCTCTTAAATCTGCATTTAGTAATAATAAATTATTGAGTTGTTAGTAAAAGGATAAAGGCTAACTGGTCACAAACAATTGCACAATGTCAAAACTCATATAAATATCCCGTAACTGATCTGTAGAGCCTCTTCAACATTGTTAATGAAACTGAAATTTAACAATCCTTCGTAAATAGCCAATGCTAAAATGCGAATCTTAAGATCCACACATTCACCAAACTGCAAAAAATTTGCTAATTGGAGGTACAGTGCAGGTCACGCTGACGGTGATGTTTGAAGGTATTTGGTGATAAACCAAGTCAGGTGTACCAGAATTACAACTAAAATTTACAAAAATGTTCCTATAGAAAACGTTTTCCAGTAGTTTTTAAATCTAGCATGTCAACCAATTGACTAACATCATTATAATTCATAGAGTCATTCATCTAACGGGCTGAAAAAGAGAGCATAAATTTGACTTTAATTTTTAATGCACAAGTCATTAAAGTGATCTGGTGACAGACACTCCAGAGATATAAAGAAGAAAAAGGTTTACTTAGTGTTTTAAAAGAAATAATGTTTAGACAATTAATGTGTCCTAACCTCATCATGTCATCTGGATCGGGGTCCTCCGTCCGCAGCTCAACATCATCTGCCTTTGACTGACTGTGGAGCTGGGTTTCTGTCTTCTGTCCACAGGCAGATTAATAGCCCCACTGAACTGAGCCCAAAGCTCTCCCAAAAGCTCGTTAAGCAGGCCAGCGATATAATACGAGAGGGCCAATTCTTAGAGTCAAACTTGTTGAACTCTGGTGGCACACTGAATTCAAGGTCGTGATGGGTATTGACTGGGAGATCCATTAAGGAATTTGGAAATTCTTCACAGAGCCCACTTTTGGCTGCCAGCTACCATCTCATTTGCCCATTAAAGAAGAATGGCGTGGGAACCTGCCAATATTAGACATCTGTCTCCAGTGGCAAGGATGCATGGCTGAGCGCATGGCCTAGTGGGTCAGAACCTGTGTTGCTCTAAATCACCCTCTCCCACCAGCTCTGCAGCTGTTACACACTGCTTCCACTGTTTGGTTTTTTATGGCCACTCACCAATAGAAAATAGAATTCTGGGACTGTAAAACTGAAAATTTAAAGCTGATGAAAAAAACAAGATCAAGAGGCTGCACAATGCACGCTCATGTAAAGAACATTTTTATCGGACAGTTATAGAAATATCTAAAAAGCAAAATTAGGTTTAAGGTTTGACATTTTCAGAAATATGCCTATTCTATGTCTCAACAAGAGTTAAATTAGAAGGTGCCACTCGCATGTCGGTGTGCTAAATGGGATGATCAGCCTGGAAACAGCTAGTCTGGTTCTAGTACAGCAATTTCCTGGATTCCCTGCTGTTTTCCTGATAACCTTACAGCATTAAAATACTTATTGGTAGCTGGATTTTGTTGCTTTTGGAAAGAGCCAAGTCACCCAGCTGTCGGCAGTAGTAGTATTTACCATAGAGATCTATGATTTCTCATCTATAACCAGGGCAAAAAAGCATATGATATCAAATTATATCAAGTCTTTCCTTTAGAGTCAAAACTCTTGGTGAGCAGCTTGTCTCATGACTGGAAATTGAGCCAAGTGTGCAAAAAATAATATCGATTCTCATCCAGTTAGACCTGGTGCACCCTTGAGCATTCAATTTTTCCCCTTTCTCCCTCAGGGTCCAGAGTCATTAATCCATAAGTTCATCAAGGCTGTGAAAGTTCAGGGTTACGCTCCATCTCTCTCATGGTCAGTGTCTCAGCAGAGTTTACAGAGAATCGATGCTTGCTGCTAGCAAAGTCCCCTCGGGATACTTGCCATTGACACCTGGTGAGGGGGTTATTATTGATAGATCATTTGTCTTGACTTTGTGCCATATCTCACCAACATCAGCTATGCTGCATATTTAGAGCGACAGCATGTGAACTATCACTGGAGTTTTAGTCCAGTCCTCACTAACCCAGTGGGAAATGAAAAGAGGAAGTCTTTGACAATAAAGGGGAATTTAACATCTTCCATTTCAAGTACATTTATTTAAGCTATTATCTTTTTACTTCTAGTTCAACACTTTAAATAACATTAAAAATTAAGGCATAATGAGAGTAAATGCAGTCATTACCATTCATCTCTGTAACTTTGATGAATAATAGCATTTTCTCCCCTTCATACTAATGAATTTCAAGCACTTGAGTATTACAAGATGGCGACAGGTTTGATTTAAAATCACATTATGACATTGTCATGTATCCCCTATATGTTTTGTATGTATATGTTGTTGATGTCACTGTATATTGTTATCGTTCTTAAGATGTTGTATATGGAGAAATTCTGCAATTTTAGAAGAAAGGCTCATCTGTGATTTTAGTGTTACTAATTTCAATTACATTCCAGACATCAAAATTGACTATAGCTAAATGTTAAATTGTAGTATATTTACAATTAAATCTGTATTTTATTTATGAAAATGATGGTAAATTATCTCATTCACAGTTTGCTGTATGTTTTTATACATGTGGAACATTTTTTAATATTCATCCTGGTTATATAAAGTATGAGTATAATGTTTATCTATCCTCCATTTCCATTACAAAGTATAGTGTTGTTGATTTTTTTTTTTTGTTTATTTGTTTGTTTTACCATATTTTTTTGCTGTAACCAGAGTGCCATCATCTGGCCAAACTGCTAATCTCACAAGCAGAACCATTCCCACTGGGGATATGTGGGGGGGATAAAAACTTTCCAAATGTTTAAATTAAGCGTGAATGTGTCATGTTAAGTCTTGTTGGTGCGTGTTCAGTCACAGTTTAGACCCCAAACTTTTAGCTGAGGGTGATACATTACAGCGAGATAATTAATGGATACTCTGCCACCATCTGATGAGTCTGTTCATTTCAGACCCTAGGGAAGCTCTAGGGGGACATAAGAGACGGTTTATTGCCCAGAATTATAACTTGTGGCTACAAACAATAGAGCCTAATATTGATTCAAATTACCCACGGTCTTATATTTAGCTGTAGTCTTCTTTGCTTTTTCAACTGTCTTTCTGAGAATCATGAAAATCTGGATTTCTTCAAATAAAAATGCAATTAGAGGCTTAATTTGTGTCTTTGCAAAACATACATTTTTATGATATTTTACAATTTCTAATTGTGTAAATGGCACTGCGTATGTCTCAAATACGCTCATACTGCAAAATTTATTACATTATAAAAAATGGACAAAAGTGACCATAATTTAAAAAGTTATAGTTGAGTGGCAAAGACATTTGAAGTGGTAATGTATAGATTGGAGCAGGTTCTCCTTTTTTTTTATAATTAGTTGCCTTACACTCAGGAAACCCATTTCCCATAAAAATAACAAGGTTTTATCATCGGGCAACATTATCGAGCTGTGTGTGTATGGCTCCAAGGTGCACAGAACAATCTACGCTACAATCCAAAAAAAGTCGACAAATTTTTAACGACAGCACACTAACTTTGTCCTGATTACAACATTACTGTACAAAGATTTTTTTTTCAAATTATTATTATGTGCAAAAATGGTACTATATAAACCTTATTTTGCTGCAGTAAGAGACGTATGATTCGAATAAAACATTCAAGTCAAGTCCAGGATGTCAACATCTTTTTAAACAACTTAATAAATAGCAGACACTCTAAGACACAGAGAAGATAGATTCTGGCTCGAGAAGTTGCCTGTTTAACTTCCCTTGGGAGATTAAGATTTAAAGCTTTCCTTCCTCATTTTATGAACTGGAATGAGAGTTGCCAATGAAGACATAGCATGAAGGATGCATAAACAATGTATTAAGGGTTGTATTTTAGGTGGAATCCCAGTGCTGAACAGTAATAAACATCTTCCTCGGATCTTGCTCTCAGAGGTGTGCAAATATTAACACGACCTGGTATCACAATCAAGGGCAGCTGAAACTTCTAACGTGTATATCCATAAATTTCATAACACAAAATGCTGCTTTTCCTCAACCTACAGTGTTTGCTTTGAGATTTGTCTTGTGCATTCAAGATTTATCGCATTGACAACTAAAAAAAATTATTTACTGGCTGAACAAGTTACGGTGCTGCACACTAAGGCAGCATTTCCCAACCACTTTCTGGGAAATGAGATTAGGAGTAATTTCAGATGTTATAGCTATTGCCAAGTCTCCCAGAGCATAACTCGATCCAAACCCCAGTTTCTACTGCCAGTCAGTGAAATAGAATATGCCTACAAAGTATCTGAATCACTGCATTGAACATGCTGATCAATTTCAAATAATTTTTGACAGCCTGGGACAGTTACGTTTAATTTATCTGCACATTTGTGTGAGTGACCCAGTATTACAAATTCTAAACGTCATATAATATAGTAAAATCTTCCCAAATTATGCGTAAAATATCCTAAATAGCACAATGTCTGAAATCACATTTGGCGATTTACGTGTGAAGCATTTGTTCTGTAACATGTAGGAGGCCTACATGTTTACATCACTTGACATGACTCGTGCTTTTGGTCTTTGGTCAAAGCCAGGTCCTTTGCTAATAAGATACAGCAGTATTTATTTATTTGTGGATACATTAAACTTAGAACAATATTATTTTTTTCTGCTTCTGTGGATGTTAAACTTAACCATACATTTTATAGAGTGGCCAGGTCTTTATTTACCAAAAGGTGCAGAGGGTATCAGGCTTTTATTTTAAGCAGGCTTGTATTATGGACAGGATTTATTTGCGCTTGCTCCAGTTTGAAATATATTTGGTCATATTGTAGTATAAGCCAACTTGTTATAACCACCTTTTTATTTGGGTCAGTCCTCCTCATTTTCGAGGATTTTTTTTAAAGGTACAGGTCGGGTTAGAAAGCATTTTTATCCTAGGGAGGAACTTGATACCATGCCTTTACGGCCCAATAATTGCTACACAGACTCTGGCTCCAAATAAAATCACCAGCACAGAATGTCAGCACCCATATCCAGAGGTGCTGCTTCCCACCAGGCTGGGCAACCAAGTCTTTGGGGCCCTGAGCCAGTAAGGGACCTCTGATGGCTGACAACTTTAGACCACTGAGGTGGCTCTAAACTCATAAAGTTTGCAGTGACAGTAGGAAACCTCAGGGGCTTCACCTGACACCACTCACTTCATTTGCGGAGCTAATTGTCGCATGCATGGTCCTTGTGAAAATTGAGTTTGTAAATGAAAGTCACTAAAGAAAATGAAGAGGAGTTATCCATCTGTCCAAAATATTTTTTTCGCTGGTTGGAGGGGTCCCCTGTGAATGTTCGCCCTGACCCCTAACAGGCTCTATAATAGCTGCTCATTGCTCATATTAAAGGCATTTTGGATTCATTTTGTACTGTGAGAGGACGTCAGTATGTGTTGTCCCCCTTTATTTATGTCAGTATGCAGAAAGCTATGAGCCTCTGAGGTATTCTACTGGGCCAGATTCGAAATAGGTACTTTCAGCATGTATGATGATTCACCATCAGCGCTTACATTTTTTTTACTGAGCATTACAACACATTTTCTTGCTTTGTTTGTTGATATATCCAATTAGTTGATTACGGAGCCCCTTGGAAATCAACACTTAACTGAGAGGTTCACTGTTTGGATGGGAGGTTAAATCTGCTGGCTCTGTTGCTGCCTCAGCGATATGCATGGTTGCCTCAAAGCAAGAACGTCCTGATTGTACCTCACTTGGCTAACCAAGATCGATCTCTGTGGGCTTCTCCTTGATCTCCTTCCATTGCTGTTCCTCTCACAGTCCAACAAGCACACTACCTTTACTAAATCAGTCAAGGAGTTCTTTTTTCTGCCATATATATATATAACATAGAAATTACCTATTGACATGTGTAGCTAACATGTGAGTATTAGTTAAGCCAAATTTAAATGCTGCAGCAACTAATGGTGTCCAGTTAGATGAAAACATAAATTTTTTCTTCTGTCTGTACGTTCATTTTAATAATCCTGTTTTATAACAACCAAATCTCAGGTCAATCAGAAATACAGCTACATGGTACATTAATAAAAACAAGAGCTTTAGACCCTACATGGATTCTTGTATCGGAAAGAGACTTAGGACTGTAGGTATATAGGAACAAAACACACTGATTGTCTTGCCAAAGCTTATAGTATCTCAGATAATAGGATTATTGCAAGCCAGGAGCTTGAAACATGGGGTAAAAAAAATACAAATGAACAAGAAATGGTCATTCCCAGGAAATGCTCAATGGCGGACAACATGTTAGGCTATCTAGTGCTTGATTTTGTCACTTTTGTGCTGTCTAAAATCGGCTACAACTTTAACATAGTTAAATGTTCCTTTCATGACTCAGTTTACCTCTAATGGCAAGCAGAAAATCTGAAACACTGTACACTGTAAAAAGAACTGTGTTGAACGTCGGATTCAGGAACATTTGTTACAGTGCACCGCCCTTTGTGATGAAACGTTGCTCAGCCGAGTTTGATTAGCCGTCTGCATTGCAAGATTCCATCCAGTGAATGTTGTTTCTTGAGTTTTTATCTGGAACCAAATATTTGAACATGTACTTAATTGTACAACAAATTTAAAAGCATTTAAACCTTTGAAAGCCAGCAGCTATGATTAAAGATTC
>KV751346.1:6073399-6088925 GCA_001698575.1 Mola mola
TGTAAATCTAGAATATGCACATAAGGAAAAAGGTGCATTAATGGTAAAAGTGAAGATCAATTAAATGTTTGTTGCTTAATACAGTAGCACTATGTCACAGACTAATCTGCATAGTGAATTGTATACTATATTTCTTGAGCACTTATTTCCCATGCAGAGTCTCTGATGTCTCCCAGCTGTTCAACATCTGCAGATTTGCGTTTCCTGTCCAGAGTGAAAAAGAGCTGTTGATTCATGAGTGCATTTCCCATGCTTGCGTGCTTTAGCCTGATCCTGCTTCAATGCTCTGTGCCCTGTCTCGGAGGCCTGTAATCTGATTCTGGACCCGGGAGATCACACAACACAGCACATCAGCCGCAATGCCACAAGGCACACTGGCTAATTGTTACGAAATATGCCAGCCCCACTCGCCGCAGCAAATCCCCTGTCAGTGTAGACTGAAGAAGAACAGCAGCGTGCAGTCTCCTCAAATTAACTTGGCATTTCCGTCAGTGACTTCTTCACATTGATAAGAGCCCCAGGAGATGAGGGGGGGAGAGCACCAGTGAAATTGTTGATATCACGTGAGTGTGTAAAAGAGCGCTCACCAGAACCCATTTGTCAGAGTTTATCTGTTATGTGGAAGGCCGCAGAGGTCGTCTGTGACAGAGGTGGGGTCCTTTGGGATGGTGAGCCCCTTACCCCCGTCCAAACTCGCACTCAGCAGTGCCATAAAGCTTTTTGGTGTCTCTGCGGTGAAAGTGGACAGAGTCACAACCGAAAGGACCCAGATTCTTTGCAGTGTGGGAATGTGTCCTCTCAGGAAGAAGAGGAGGAAACCTCGGGGAAAAGGACGAAGGGGGAGGGGGAAACACTTGTAAGGGCACCATCAAAGGCAATGGATGTGGGTCTGCCCCTTCCCCTCAGTTCCCTGCTTAAGAGACAGGGGAACCCCCTTTTTGATTTAAGTCCTTGCATTGAATTCTGCATAATGGCCCATTTAGTACCATTTACTCACTAGGCCCTCCCGCATATATATTTCTGTTTATTATGACCACACTGTCAAGGTTTGCCATAAATCACCAGCATACATGTATGTGATTAATCTCTCCATCTGCAGTGTGCTGGCTATGCAGGTAGCTGTGGGCTGGTGTTTCTTTACAGCCAGGTGTAGCGAAGTGCGAACGGAGGGACCCCCGAGGTAAGGCAGTGGAACATTAGTGCAGAGTGGCAATTGTTCAGTTCCAAAATATGCCAAAATGATGGATGAGGTCAGTACAAAAGTGTTTGCTGATGTATGTACAGAGAAAACAGGATCAAGTGTAAACACAAGACTGTGATCACAGGTTTCACGTCTCACAAACTGTGAAATCGTCCCTGTTGTATCCAGTCACTGTCAGCTGTCACTGGTCTCCACAATTTCCTCTGAGGTTTTCTAAAATCATTAAGATTAAGGGTCAAACCCGCTCAAAGTCAATCTATGACCCATTTAATGGCAGCTAACCTGCCATACGAAGTCATCTGTAATCAAAATTCATCCACTGAAACCACCGCGCTTCACTTATCAAACTGCCAGATGTGTGAGAATCTACTTAGACGAACAAAAGCCACTGCTGCCCGATAAAAAAGAGCAATTATTAAATCAGGACTATATGCCTTTATTCAATAATGAAAATCAAGTTCTTATCACTGTTTTTCTTAATATTTCAGTAGATAGAAAAGCAGATTAGTCAGCTAGACAGCATTTGTACATGGTTGATAACTGGTATGACAGGAAGTAACGTGACAATTTTCAATCATGATGGATAGCTTTTCACTAAGGGTCAGTACGAGTACCAGTTCACCTCGTTGTGTTGGTGTTTTGGGGTTGTACAAAGTGTTTACAAAATAATCAGAATTAATGAGAAGAACATGCATACCATTCTAGCAATCGCTCTGATATGAAAATAATTCTTGAACACCACCTTCATTCCCTCATCAGCACCATCTTATCGTCTGTGTGTGTGTGTGTGTGTGTGTGTGTGTGTGTGCCCGTCATCAAGCCGCCACTAGCATCTTTTTAATCCCAGGTCAGTCAGGTCTGCTTAAACACGGAGCCACAGAATGTAAACACAGCCTTATTAACACTGCCAGACTCAGTAATCTTCCACAGCAAACTTCAACCAGGACTCGGGTTTCATCCTCAGAGCTGCATCCTGCTTTGCTCATTAAAATGTGCTAAAACAACGCCAAGCTGGTAGTCTACAATTTTCTAGATTTGATTGGTCTCTGGGGTTTCTGTATTTAACATAAAAGTTATATCACTTCACACTGCAGCCAGATAAGACTCATGAAGGAAATATGTGGATTTCAAAAGGAATAATGTTGAGCGAAGTGATTGTGTAAAGTGTATCTTCAAGCTATATGATGGAATGTACCCAAGGCCCATTTTGTACATGATAAGGCTCTCAAACAGGTGGTCTAGCTAACTCCAAACACGATTTCAGAAAGATTTCCCAGAATTCCCCAGAGAGGTTTTTCCTCAAGTGCTCAGGTTCATGTACTGAAGTTGTCTATCTGTTGATGATTAAGACCTGTAAGACCAAGAACTGGATGTACTTCTTCAATGATATATCGTTGCACTCACTTTAACGCTTAACTGGGCGCCAGTATAGTTTTTTTGTTTTTTTTTTTATATAGAATTGATGTTGCTGTGTCAGTGATATCATATGTTTTATTCCACATCCTCTTCTACCAAGTCTAAACTTGGCGCCTCCATTTTCCACAATACTAGCTGGCTGGCGACTTAGGACATTAGGGTGTGTCGTGCTCACAACAGCTCGAGCCCATTCAAACACAGATGAACAGCAGACTGCATCTTCATTTTTCATTTCACACATTTTCCAACTTGTGTTCAGACTAGAACTAATCCAAATGACATTATAATAAAAAGATTTATTTTCTTTGTAAGCCATCTTAAATAAAGTTGTTTTTGTTTTGTTTTTTTTACTTTTTCACTACAGTAGTCCTTCAAATTAATGCAATTCCCGTAAATTACAAATTTATTGTTCTGAACAAGATATATTTGTCCCTTATCAAAGTCAGACTGAAGGCATCACAGACACTTGTAAGCATTCAGCAGCTTGCTCAAAGACATTTCAAGCAGTAAAATCCATGCTAATCTTGCAGCTTTGGTTGAGAGATGATCTTTCCAACCACCTGGTAATCCTGTTTGCCTAAACAACCTCATACCTAAAACCTTATCTAGGACAATGGCACGGCAACTTTGACATTAAACAGGCACATGCGTGAGTCTTATATCTCATCCTTTTGCTCTCCCGACTTAGGATAGTCAGTGAGTGTCATCTTCAGTGGGAGCTCCTTGTCCTCCTCTTGCTGGTCTGTTTACAGACCACAACCAAACAGCTGGAGACTAGCCCGCAGTTTGTCTATGTCTGTTTACGCTGGACACCAGAGTATGCACGTCAGAGCTGAGCCTCACGGAGCCAGGGGGCTGGGCCCTTGGGAAACCGAGGCCCAGGGGAGCCACAGGTGCATGAGGTGGAGCTTTACAGTCTGGGGATTTATGATGAAAACACCAACTTCACAGGCATGATAAGAAAAGAAAAAGGAGTGGACCAGTGTCTCCAGTCTGATCTCTGTGTATCCTCTTCCTGCCAGAAGTCAGAGGTCACACCCTATATCAACATTAGGAACAAAATAGGAAAGTTTCTCCAGGCCACCTAGGAAAGCCTGTGCACCATCATCTGCCCATCTAAAGTGGGAATCACCAGAACATGACGTTTTTATCAACTCTTGTTTGCATTTGTCCATGAGAAAGTTGGGAGCTCTTGGACCGGCTCCATGCGCTCGCAGTGCTGTACCTAATGCAGTGTCTCCCACAAAAAGCACTCCGTGGTCATGTGATTGAGCTCAGGGACGGCAACCCTTCCCATGGTGCTCATGTTCCTCCCCCGTCCCTGGGGGGTGGCGGAGGGCCAGGTTTGACTGGACGAGGAGAGGAGACAGAAACAGGGTCGGTGTGGCGAGACAGACAGAGAGAGACATCTGCTTCTCATCTCGATGGGAAAATTCCCCCGATCCCGGAGATTAGGTCGGAGTCCCCCAGACAGAGCACACTGGCTCCTCTGAGGCTCCCCATTCGTAAGCAGGCTTCCTCAGGCCTCGTTGGCTTTCATCCAGACTCACCCATTTGTGATGAGTGGACCTCTGCTTGTGTTGGAGCCACACCCCATACAAGCCACCGGCAAATATGAACCCAAATAAATGATCATTGGTCTGATTGTGCGTCTGCTTTTGGATAACGCTGCTCTCATTTTGATTGGAAATTCTTATAATTTTGCAAGCAGAGACAGCAGGATTAAGAGTTCACTGTGTCTCAACAACCTACACTCAATCCTCTTGTTACCATGACGCCTGGGGGTGCTGCTCTGTTTATTTTCTTCTGATTAGCGCTGCACATTATCACACGTTCGTGGGTCGGGGTGTTGGGAGTCAGTTACTGATCTGTGTTCATTCAACACCAGCTCCTTCCATCATGGTTCAAAGCTTATCACCAGACCTTCTAACCCCCTCACTCCCACCCCAGACCCTTTCAGTGCCTGATCTGCTCCTTAACACGCAGACAAGGAGAGCTCTGACTGAGTTGATCTACTGCTGCAACTGTCGACCACCAGCTCTCAATCATTTCCAAAACCACTCATCACAAAGATAAAAAAAAATAAAATAAAAAAAGCCTTTGGAGTCACTGCAGTCATACTTTGGGGCATCTTTTGGCTGAGCACGCTGAGCTGAATAACTGAAATTTTAAGATGGGAACACATGGGGCGACATATCAGTGATTTGGGCTTATTGGATATGCAAACTAGCTTAGAAATCAATGAAATGCGATCAAAAAAGTCAGTTTTATTTCATTACTATTAGCACCAATTATTTCCAAACATTTGAAGGGTTGTGGGTTAGCTGAGTGTCCCTTCCAGTGCAGTATAAGTGATATCATAAAAAGCAGAACAAGAAAAGAGTTACTTCTGACTGCGGGGCAGGCGGAATCCTCCTTTCTCACAACCCCAAACTCATCATCCTGGAAGTTGTGTATTTATTTGCTTATTTTCTTTTTTATGGTAATGGAAAATCAGCCTCATTGGCGCTGGAAACGTTTCCTTTACAAATGGAAAATCAGAACAATTTTGTCACACAGAAGTAAGCCAGAATCTCATGTAAAAAAGGTTCTTTTTTTTTTAACTGTTGCTTTAACGTAACGCATGTTCATCCTGCAGAGGCAGTGTCACCGTCCAGCTGTTTGATCTGCCCTGGTGGTCCTCATTTGTCTGTCCCTTCAGGGCACAGCACCATCTGGGATTTGTTGTCCACCATTTCCCTGGCAGCAGCACTTGAAGACCAGACACTTAATTGCAGGAGTGAAACAACAAACATACACATTGTCCTGAGTAATGAAATCTCCCATCCTAGCAAGTGCACAGTAGCCACAAAGCAGTGAGCTCAGCCATTTTCCTTAAGTGACGTTAGCTAACTGATGATGATGATAAATGTACGCCTCTGCCAAATTCCCATCACTTGGCTGTATTATTTATTATTTCAAGTTATTAACTTTCCCCTGCTCTTTGACTTCCACCCACCCTCTCCTTGCTCTGCTCCCATTCTTTTGTCCCTTGTTTTACAAGCAATAGCTATTTGAGTGAATGTGTTTCTCCACACATAAATAAATCTCTGTGCACAGTTTTGCTTGGCTGCTGTTCTTGTAAACACATGCGCACAGATAAACTTCACCTAACACTTGCTCAGGCCGTGGCCCAGTTCTGCACTTTTACTCTGACCATCAATGTTAGTAAAGTAGCTCAAAGTTGCTGACTTTAAAGATCTGCCTTTGCGGGTTTCAATCATTTGAGACACTCCAACTTTCTCACACAGTTGTGTCACTATTTTAAACATTATACCTTATATAATCATTTACTATCTGCGCCCCCCCAATCCTTTTCATCTAAGCACTGTAAAAAATTAAGATAGATGTTTCAACTTAAATAAAGAAACATTTTTCAGAGAGAGATAAAACTTAAACAAGTCAGTGTCCAGGTTGAGGTAACGTTTAAACAATTCCATGCTTAAGCATTCAATTGGACAAAACTCGGGCATGACGTCACAGTGCAACCGTATCATTCAGTCTGATTTTGAAAGTTAGTAAGAGTACCCACTCCATTATGTTGTCAACAATAAAACATCGTACGGTGACATTAGTGTTCTTAGACCTCAGCGCAGGCCAGCAGGGAAGTGAGGAGCAGGGAAATTGGTACTTGAGCAAGGTACAAGGACACCTGGTCCAGAGCAAGTACATCGTTAGTTAAAAGTATGACTTTGTTTTCATAGGTCTTTTCACCTTACAGACACGAGATTGTCTAATTAGCTATGAAAAAAAATTTATTCCCAAACTATTTATCAGTTTTTAATTGAGAACGACAATGAAACCTCGACACATTATTATATCAAATGGCATTAAAACGTGCTTTTTTATTTCAGTTCAGCCAAAAAAACATTTGTTTGCGCTTGAAGTGTAAACGTTAGATTTAACACCATGTTTATAGTGTAAAAGTGTTACATGACTACTGAACGTGGCTGATGTGTGTGTTTTGTGAGGAAACCTATTAAAAGTCTTACACATTGCCCCTGAGGGAGGATAAACTAATTTCAGGTTTAAAAAAACATTCTGCACCCTGAAAAAATAAACGTCAGCACTCAAGGGCGATTGCAGTTGAGTAAATCTGGCTGATTGAGCTCATGTTTACGCAAGTGTCTCCGTCTTCTAGGAATAAATCTAATCTGGCTGCCAATCGATCTCAGTGCAACACCTACTATTAAATGGTACATTCCATTAGCCTTTGCCTCCTTTATCTCTTTAACTAACATGTCAGAGGGAGGGGAAAAAAATACTCTACGTTTACAGGGACACATGTTTACAGAGTAATCTGAAGCTCGCTAGAGCTTACAGAAGTGAACATTATATTTACATTAAACATAATTTTGGGGTGAAAATTATAAGGGAATGTTTGAACATGAGAGAGATGTTAAAAACATCTCATTCATCTGTTTTACCGGACCAGCTTGAACCACCACCAACAGCATCAACCCGTGAACTTGTGAATGTGCTCCACATGTGGGACCTCTTAATACAGTTTAGAGTATCACCAAAGGCCTGAGTTATAACCTGCTCGCTGACGGCGAGACCTCTTCCCCGCAGTTCGCACCGCTCGCGCTTCATTCATAAAGCTAACGGCTTTTACAATTGGCAGCGACACCAGCCGTGATAACTCACTCTCCTTGCTGTTTTTTCCTCTCCTATATTATCAACCGCAGGCGCTTGTGGAGGTGATGAAATTTTATCTTAGACAAACACTCAGTTTCCTTTCAGAGTGCTGCTGCTGCTGCCTCGCTCCACACAGTCAGCAGCGCAAAGCTTCACGGACAGATCGGATCCGCCCGAGCTGGCCCGTAGGTTTATGTCGTAATTAGATACAGTAAACACACGTGACCTCAAAGGTGTTAGGCCATCTATGTGCCATCTATTAAGGAGTAGGTGTGCACGGAGCTAAAGCCAGCAGGCGATTAGCTTAGGTTGGCTGAAAGACTGTAGGCAGGGGAAACCAGTGAGTCTCAAATATCAGACTACCACCAAAGCTAAATGAGCCATTTTCGTTGAATTTGCGCACAAACAGAGATGTATAAACAACAATTTGTGGTTTTAAAGGCAGTTTTAAGTGCTGTAGCAATTTCTTGATGGACAATTTATGCACCACTTCTGCACTCTTGTGCCTGAAAATAGCTCCAGCAAGCAACTGGCTAAAGCCACAAAACAAGATTTTTTTAACACATCTGTTTTAAGTAACAAAATACTGTTGTGTGTTTTTATAAATTTTGGACAGAGCCGTGCTTGTTGACCTCCTCAACCCACCCCTACTTTCTAGTCTTTATGCTAGCTTCAGGATTAGCACACAGACACTCTTGAGAAACAAGACACATAAGTGTTTCCCACAATGTCAACAAAGTGAATCAACTCGTCTCCATCATATCCACATGGCTTGTTGTGCACCTCAAAATAAACAAAGCCACATTTTCTTGTGACGTCAAAGATGCCAGTGCCAGATGACATTGTGATGTCCAAGATGCAGCTGCATGAAGTTAAATAGTATCTGGAGATTTCTGCAAGGACTGATTCATGCTACTTCCAGACTGAAATAGCTTCCAATTGTCTGCTAACATGACTGGCTTCCTACAAATAATGATACAATGCTCGCACACATGAACCGACCGGGCATGAAAACAGGATGACACCTGACAACCTGGGAACAAAAATGTTGTCTGAGACAAAAATATGTCTATGTAACATGTGCTGTGCATGTAAACAGGATCTGACAGGTTTTTTTTTTAAATGAAAGAACTTGTTGTGACATAATGCTAATCCCTTTAGGCGACTTGTTATTCATGGCTGGAGCGCTTCCTATTTTGCACTGTTATGTCAAATATAGTTTTTCTTCACAATATAACAGCTAATGGGGGAGGAAAAGGTACGTGGTTTGTCACATCTATTTAATGACAGGAAGAAAGGGTCTGAATGTGAAATATTGTGGTATCCTGTTCTGCTTCTGGGTCTGCTGTCCAGGTGGTCTAGCATGAGTAAAATCCTCCTGTTCTAATCGTCAGCTCCAATCACGTGCTCTTTTTCCTCTCGGTTTTAGCTAAAATATGTACTTAGCATCATTTAAATCAAAGATGAGACATGGCTAATAAATAAATCTAGAAGAATTACAATGATTTCTGTCTTCCACATAAAACCTGCTCTCCCTGAAGGACTCCTACTATTGTTAATGAGATCCTTCAAAGTAAGGGGCTCTCCTGCTCTCCACCTTCCCCTTAAAGGCCCCACTGTGGAGGAAACCAAGGCTGCCCCAACCATGATGAATGGACATCATTAATGTTGTTCATCTGTTTACTTTTTTCTCAGCAATCGGGGGAAAATGAGGGGTCAACAGCAAAAGGGAAATGTGCTTATTTTGGCACTCCAGTTCCTGAGAGCCACCCATTTGGGTTTCACAACGTCAAGAGACACTGCACACTCATTCATTCGACCAGCTGACCTACCTTCAATCATGGAGCCTCATCACAAAAAAAACAATTAGAGATGAGGTTTATTTGATATTTATGTTGAACCTTTGACACATTTTCAATATTTATTTAGATTTAGATACATTTATTTAGATAAATCCCCCTTTTTTTTTTTTTACACCTGATTTGAGCAAGGTCATAGGCTGGGAACGGATATTTCTCTTTAAATGTTATTAAAAATGCATTGTTTGAATGTAGCGTCAAGTGAAAAATGTAAATATTACATCTGAACAGGAATGACGCATGTTTTTTCTAAACACAGCAAGAAGTGGACGACAATCTGTGTTTTTAGCAAAAGAATCAAGGTAGGCCTTCCCCTGGAGTAAACTCTCACTTCAGCTCAGTTTACTTGTCTTGTTGGCCTATATTTATAGTGCAAACAATTTGAGTGATCCGATTATTATAATATCAGACTTTAAAAACATCGGCCGGTCACTGAGCAGATGGTGAGACGGCGTTAAGAGACCTCTGAGCAAACAGAGTCTGCCTGGCAATGGTCTTCAGCTCCTCCTGGAAATCACTTGCACCGCAGCACAGCCTTCGGCTTGATGTCGAGGTGTTAATGTCACTACCTAGGAGGCAGAAAATAGGTTTTGCACTTGCAGCAATAAGGTGAAAGAGAGCGAACAGATACTGCGGTAAAAGAAAAGCCAGCAGCCAGACAGTGACAGAACAAGGAGCGAGACAGGACTAAAACAGAATAATTGCAGAGTCCGGTTACCCAAAGAATCACAGTTACATTCTGTCCTCTCCCTCAATTTTCACAGAGCATTCATTATTGTCATTTAGAGATACAATTTACACAGTTTGATAAGAGGAAAACTCTCTCAAAACCCTGATTGTTTGCACTTACTGACACTCTGTCTGGGTACTGGTATTGGTGGTGGTGGGGGGGGGAGTTGGCTGCTTAAATTGTCTGGGATGTTTAGAAACACCGCACTCCTGAGTGTGATCTGTACAAAAGAAGGAGGCGGTGGAGCTATTCAGGAACGAAGGAATGTGTGGAAGCCCACAAGGAATCCTTTCGTTCCAAACAGAGTCCAACACTAAGGATTAACTCTATATGTCAACACTAATGGAATCTCCTGTATTTAGTCTTGACCAAATTCTAAAGCCTGAGAGGAGAATCTCGTCCTGGACGCATAAACCATCCGTGTCACCACTACAGAAAATGATCTGCGCGTGTTTACCTTGCACCAAAGAACTTCTGAGTGCTCAGGAGGAGTTTCTCAGCGAGCCATGTGTGCATAAATCACCTGCGGTGTATAGTCTAGGGAATCCAGAAATAAAGCATCGGCGGCAGTGCCACAACCTCTGCACTAACTTTTTACAGCATCACATAAATTAGGCCCGTATGCAGCGGCTGAGGGAGCTGAGCGAGAGAGGGACGTCTCATCTTTGCGCCCTGAGGAGGCAGATGAAGCGCAGAGAGCTGCGCAGGGAAGGGGAGGAGATTTAAATGGTCAACTCTGTGAGAAGGTTCTGAGGGGCAATTAGAATCAAGTGTGTGTTTCTAGCGACCGGAGCTCCGAGCAGGACTTCAAACTGCGGTCGCAACTTTTTGACTTTTGCCTGCTTTTTATTTTTCTTTTGGAGACGGTTTTGGACCTAACTGGGCTCACTTTGTGCACTGAACAATGAAACTGGCTGCTGTTATTCCATGTTACAGAGACGTCTAAGGTTTTGTGATTTGTTGTTTAAAGAAGAGATTAGAAAGACGTTTTTTTTTATTATTATTTTTGTCAGTATTATTTTATTACTTCGTCTCGCCTGTGAGGCTTTTTTGACTCGCAAGCACAATCATCAGGTTACGCGCGGGGCTACGTGACTGCATTCATCCTCCGTATTACTAAGCTGGGAACCGACGACTTGGAAATTCCGGGTCACAATTTCTTTTTTCTTTTCTTTTTTTCCCCCCCCTTTTCTGACTACTTTGGAACCTTTAAAATGTGTGCACCGGGAGCCATCACCTCCTTCGTCTCCACGCGCAGACGTCGCGACATGGAACTGGGCTTTGTCTTCCAGACCGCCGTGGCGCTTTATGTGCTGCTCTCACCTGCACAGGTAGGAAGTGACGCTCACAAAGGGAGCAGTCGATTCTTTCGTTTAAACATTACACCGACGAGTCTTCACAGGCAGATGTTCGCCCTCCAAATGGTTTGGATCAACTTGAAACACTCCAAGGTACTAACGCGGCTGGTGCGCAATAGCAGTTGAGTCAGCAGATGCTTTGGGCTGATGTGTTACTGATCCAGCTCGCTTCGACACTTTCAACCATGTGGAATGGGCGCCTATATGAGTTCATTCATAAGAAGCAACGTGACAAACTGCAACGCTGCCTGTTGCGCACACGATGCCAAGTGAGTCATTGTTGTATTTGGCGAAGCTTCCTAAGCTTATGATTACTGCTGCATTACTTTTCAAAGCCCAGTTTTAACAGACTCGGTTCACTCCCAGTCCTGCATGATAAGATCTTTTTTTTCATGCAGTGGTCTTCTGCATCAAGAATGTGCGTAGAGTTTTTAAAACTACGCAGCAGGAGAGGTGATAGATTTTAGCGAGTATGCAAGCTGCAGAGTGTGAGTGTTGGCAGCGCACCAGGCAAATTTGGCAAGAAAGTATACAGTCGTCACTCCTCATCTTTCATCCGCGCTCACTGTTTTTAAATCCGTTATTGTTAACTACATGTTCAAAGGGCACATTAATAATGCTCATGTAAAAGATGAACCACTGTGGGTGTGTATCGGCGGATAAGTTTACTGAAAATAAGTTTCCAGCCCGTCAAATCTCTGTGGGTCTGGTAGCAGTACAGAGCTGCTCTATTCTTTTCTGCCTTTTCATTGTAAATGTGTCAGAACAGGACAGAGCTGAAACTGGAGTGTGAACTCATTGAAAGGCCTGTGTGGCGCCGTAGAAACACTTGTAAGAGTATAGGTGCCATCCATCGCACAGCAGGACATGTCTCTGATTTCCTCCCAGGGTGGGCTGCCAGCGATCTGTGATGCCTCTCATGTTTAATGCAAGACCTGGCTGTTCCTGCGTCCATTCACTGACACGGTCACACTTCATACACTGCTGCCACTGCTGCTGCTGCAGCCCGTTGCATAGTGTAGTGGTTTCCCTTTTCTCTGTGGCCCTGAAGATCTGAAAAGGCTCCCACTAGATTGTGGAGTCTTTACAGCTGTTGCTGAGTTGAGAGTGAGTGGGAGAGGCTGGGGATCACAACATCTCCACTAATCCTCATAATAAGCTCATGGCCTGCTCAGTCAAAATAGGAGTGACAAAATCCAGGGCCCTCGACATGGAGCAGGTTAAATGGCTCCCCGTTGCCTAAGAGACTGACGGCGTATGTAAACTGAACACGTTTGAAATTCAGCAACACGTCTGTGCGCCTACACAGGCATTTTGGCTTTTTAGTTCTGTGGTGCTTTTCTAAACATTTATTCATCGCTTGATATTGAAAGATCAGCTCAAAACAGTAAATATTTCCTACTTCAGTGCGTCAAAGTAAATATTTCACAGCAGAGTAGTGACAGTCATGGTAGTAGCTCTACTCTGGAAGGTGTCTGTCCTGCCAGCTCCCACAGAAATTTGTCAAGCTGGCGTACAAAAGTGGAAAAAGCAAACATTTGCAATGTGGTCGGGTCTTCTATTTATAAATGTCTGTCTTTGTGATTCTCTATCCACAAATGTGGACCTCTAATTCATAATGATTCCTCATCAGTGTTGCAGCTGGAGCTGCCGTCAGCAGCCTTGTGACTCACTCAGACATTTTGTGTCCATTATGACACGTGGAGTGGCCAAAAGAGGGTGGAGTTAATTTCAGTTCTGCTTAATAATTCTGCTTTACTGCCAGGGATTTAGAGCATAGCTGAGAGTCGGTGTCTGCGTTGGTGAGTGTGTGTGTGTGTGTGTGTGTGTGTGTGTGGTAGAAACACGCAGTCACTTTCAATCAAAGGAACTCCTCTGCAGACGTTCATCACAGTGTTATTTTTGCAATGACTTGAGGTTGTAAGGCTGTTAGAATCATTTTTGCAGCAGTAACTTATGTTTCCTGTGACCTCTAAAGTTAAACAATGTCTACTTGCTTGCATCTGTCAGTAAGTTTCTCCCATTAACCACCATGCTACAGGGCACAGGTTCTAAAGCATAGCTGTAAAAATATAATATGTCACTGTTTTCTGAAATGTTAATTAGAAATGTATGCAAGTAGATTTGAGGACATGGTGCAATTGGGTGAAACCCTCAAAATTATTTACAAAGCTGATGGACAGCTTTTCCTGTCAATTGTGATTCCAAATCATAATTGCATTTTGTGTTGACACTGTCAGTCAGGATTCCTTCTCTTGCATCTGTCGGGGTCCCACACTGCATGTGACTCCTGACAGCGGGTGGAAGCATCTGGGCTTTCCTCTGGAACAATGGTGGCCTCTTGGTCACCCTGTCACTGAGGCTGTCTAAAGGAAAGTGTGGTATAACTCCAACCTACAGGTTATATTTTTTCCACATTGCTCGACACATGTCCTGTCCGATGCGTTATCGTATATCCTGTGCATAGAGGCCACGCACAATGAATATTACCACTCTCTGGTGATTGACAGCTCTGGGCTGATCTGTGAGCCGTCTCTCCTCTCTTCAGGTTTACAGATTCCATGTAAATGCAGATGCAATTTTGCAGCCACACCTGAGTGGTGTTACTGTGCAGTTCCACTGAAGTCCTGGAGACGTGCTGCACAACTCAGGACTCAGCTCTTAAACATAATTCTGTTATATTAAGAAAATCATTGAAGGATGAGAGTTATAAGCCCCTCTGGAATGAGATTATCCATTTTTAAAAAAAAAATCTTTTTAAGTTAGATCACAGACACCAAATATAGGAAAAATGACTTGCCTACTTCTCTTGGTTTTGCAGTTCATCACTTCAGTACTAAAGCATCAACTTTGTAGGCGTGTGTATGAGGACATGGACACAGGTGTTTCCTTTGTATCACCACCAGCAACAAAACAACACTTGAGTCTGACCATCTGTTTCTTACACGTGTTACGGAGTTTGCTGGTTTTTTTCTTAACTAACTGTGAATGGTGTGACATCACAGTTCCTGTTACAGTGGGATAGGAAGAGGTTTCATAAGTATCCAGGTTCCCATTTCTGAAAAGAGAGCAACAGCTTTACGGAGATGCAGCTCAGACATTAAAATGTCTCTCTCACATGCCGATGCCTGCATGTAGTGGCAGTGACTGTTTCGGACCCCTCGTTTGTGCTGTTGTGGTATTTTCTCTCAAGTTGTAATGTCCCGGCCCAAGGGAAGGGTCGCCATCGCAGTCAGGAAATATGGATTTCTCCTTCCTCCTCCTGCGCGGGAGGAGAAGGAGGAAGAGGAGGAGGAGCGGTGGTGCTCGGGGCAACCATCTACTCAGCAAGCTTTAATCTCCCATCTGGATGTAATTTACTGTGGTTTACACAGGGAGAGCAGCGTTTACTGTAATAGAGACCACAATTACCACCGGTCAGCCTTATCTCAAGAGCTGTGTGTGTGTGTGTGTGTGTGTGTGTGTGTGTGTGTGTGTGTGTGTGTGTGTGTGTGTGTGTGTGTGTATAGACAGAGTGCAAGGTTTGCACAGAGGTTGTGTGTGTTTGCGTGTTTCTTAAGGTTGTGCATGCATTAATGGACTTATACTGAGGAAATGACGTTTATCTAAATCAACATTTACATGGCCCCTTACCCCTCCCCAATCACTTCACCCTATTTTTCTATTTTATTTTTTTATTTTAAATTAGACCACTATTCCAAAAACATGATTCATTGCAGTAGACAGAATAATTAAAAAATTAATTTGTTAATCGTTTCTTATCGGAAATAAATCTAGTTATTTTCTATCCTTTCTAATCACTACTATTTACGCTGCAAATGTCTCAGGTGTCTGGTAACATGGTAATATTGACTCAATTGACTCAAATACTGGATAAAACAAGTGTCTCTGCTTCCTGTCACTCAAGGGGCACTGCTATCCAATGTTTTCTACTGCTTTCCAGTGTTTACTAAAGACGGAAAAATTCAAATTGGAATAAATCTACTTCCCAAATATCTGATATTTAGACTTGTCCAGAGCTGTAACATTGTATAGAATTGTCCAACTTAATGATCCTGGTTACCAAAATCTTCACTGTGGTAATTTTCAAAAAATATGTATTTTGTGAAATTTTAGAGCCTAAAACTTTGGGAAATAGGGTTGAGTATTCCTTTAAATAAGCTGGACTAAAGAACTGTTGTTTGTTTTCATAATGTAGGTTGGAGATGATGGATTTTGTGAGTTTCGGGCTAAGTCAGGCTAGCTGCTGCCGTCTAATGGCTCCACTTTCTTTAGTATTAAATAA
>KV751346.1:6092142-6109606 GCA_001698575.1 Mola mola
TGTGTTACGTAGGGATAAGCGCTTGGGTCATGAATGCCAGTTATGAATCGAAAAGGCACTGGTCAACAACTTCGGGTACCTTCTGCATGTGGAGGTTCGGACGTTCATGTCGATAGGGCGATAGGTTACGGTGTGAGAACAAGTGGGGTGAACAATCTCAGCGTTCCCCTGTCTTCCAAATACCAGTCAGGGTAAAAGCAAGAAGTAGCACGTATAGGTGCACATTAGCAGTTATTCTGATGGTACTGCATTCTGCCTATTTGTTTGGAGTATGCGTTGGACAAACAGTCAAAAAAACATCAACTACACCTTTAATCTAACCTCGCCCTCTCTCTCAGATTTAACACGCCTTACTCTTTGCAAACAATAGAGTTAATCTGGGCTGCAAAGGTCTCTGAGAACCAGATGTCAAGAACCCCAAAAAACTTTGGGACAGGCACCAGAGTGGACAGGAGGAGCGCAACCATGAGCATGTTTAACTGATTAGAATGATGGCACAAAAGATAATTAAAAAAACAATGAAGTAGTCAGCTGCCAGTTATAGTAAATCTCAAATTCATTGTTTCCTTGCCCTCCCCACTTTCATGTTAAAAACTTAAGCATTATGATTTATGGCATTTTTCATTTATTATGACATAAATGGTTAAGCAAAGGGCCCTATAGATTATTCGATTATGAAAGTCATTTTAAGTTGCCAGACCTTATTCGGCAGCATACCAGCATTGACAAAGATCAACACATATCACCCACCTCTACTTTTACATGTGATACAGATGTATTTATTATCCAAGAGAAAAAGAATTTACAGTTATGTCATGTTTGTATAGCCCTTCATCTCAGTGTGTCTCAAAGGTCTTAATACCTACATTATGAAAACAGTAAATGAAAGACAGCCGTGTTACACCCTCACAGGGTGAAAACTCCCTTCAAATGATCAGAGGGTGAAGTCAAAGAAACTTCGAGAGGAATACTTGGAGGCCAGTCCTACTTCTGGCATTTATTAGACGAGTTTATACATAGTTTACTGATGTAAAGTGGTTCTCCGTTTTCCACCGGAGCTGAGCTACCTCCCAGTCACCATTAATCACTCAGTAAAGTACGTTCACAAGGAGCAAGAAATGACTACGTGAGGATCTTCATGCAGCCTTTTAATAATCCGGCAGAGCCTTGCTCACTCCTCTGTTCCCAACCACAGGAGGTGCCAGAGATGCTTGTTCACCATGTCAAGCCTTAACCCATGACTGAGGTCAGAAAATCGTCCCCGCCCCGCCTCCTCCCTCAAAGGCAAACGAGAGCGGAGCCAAAATAACCTGTGATGTGGAGCAGCCTCATGAAAAGACAAGAAGAGAGAGACCGGATCAAATGCCAGTTAACACCAGAAAAGGATTTATTTGAGCCGCCCGGCATCGCTAGAGAGGGTAAAAAAAAATAAATAAATGCCCGTGAGAGTGATAATAACTTAAACTGAACTGTGACTTTCTCATGCCGTGCATGAAGCAGATTCTGCTTGTGGAGCATGTATCATGTGGCGCTGTTCTGACATCAACTCGGGTCAATGAGCGTCACTCTATAGAGCAGATTTGTCAGACCAACAGCTGTACGTTTTTGCGAGATGACCAGCCACTTTGGACAAAAAGGGAGATGCCTGAACAGATCCTCCTGACACAGGAAGGCCTGAGCCTAAGTGGCTGACTGGAAGCTCTTGTGTATCTATCGGTATCTGTCATACAGGAGGTTTTGCTGCAGAGGACACAGATCCGTCCCGGATACAAGCTGCCTGCCGTTCGTCTCAGTGACAGTTATACAGGAACATCTGAAAAGAGTGTATGCGTCATTAGAAAGTGGGATATTTCTGTTTAAACACATCCATCCATTTTCTACCGCTTATCCTGTTAGGATTCTTTTGTAAAACAACTGAGTGCATACTGCAATAATACCGGTGCTGGTGATAATCAGAGTATTTAAGAAAGAATTCTTGATAACATCATTATCCAGATGTAGATGTTAGGACTTTGGGATATTTGACTTATCAGTTAGTCTGGTAGCCTTTTTATTGTTCATAAAGTGCAGGTGTTCATTTTGGACATTTATGTACCTCCCAACACTCATCTTCCAAAAAGCAGGCAAAACTAAGAAAAAAGGTTATTAAAAATATAAAAAGGGTATATAAAAAAAGGTTTATATTGTGTTAATATTGTCATTGTAAATTCATTAAATATCATGTAGTGAATATCTGAAATTGTTTTTTTCAGACTTAATCAGATTTTGGTTCAAAATAGGTGCATTTTTGCAATTGACAGGTGTTGCAAGGAGCAGCAGACCTTAAATTAAATGGCATCAGTTGTGTGTGTGTGTGTGTGTGTGCAGACACTGTACAAAAAACTGAAAAGTAACACCAGCGATGAAGAAAAATTGTGGAGGCAGGTTGTAAAAAAAACTGAAGGACATTTTAAAAAATGTACATTTCCCCTTCCTCACATGGAGTCAACCAGAGGTTTTGTGTGTTCCCAGGCGAATGAGAAATGCACTGTGTTTATCATGGGATGATGGGAACAAAATCAAGACAGAGAGGGGGAAACCAACAATGGGAAAATAAATAGAGAGCTGAATCTTACATCACAGGAAACAGGTTTTGAACCTAAACAGTTGGGCACGCGGAGGACTAGTGACATACAGTATATGAGAAACTGGATCTGCTGCTTGTCAGGGAGACATTTACACTACAGGAGGGATAAAAGGTGTGATCATGTGCTTTGCTTCACTGTAGTTCAAGCTGCTCACCACAGGAGGACAAAGATGCTTGGGTGATATTTATCTGCAGGCTGATACAGGATATTTTATTTTGTGAGTCTCAACCATTTGATTTGGACACTGAACTACAATAAAATGTTCTACACATTATGAATAAAGCTGGGTGAGCGTGGTTACACTTCTGCTGACGATCGCCACCTTCATGTACTGCTGGTGTCCCAGTCTGGACAAGTAATCGTCGGGTGGGGGAGCTATGTTTCGTATATTCCAGTCCACATGACCGACTCAATCGCAAGCAATTTCACGTGATTTGTACGGAACCAAATAACTTATTTAGACAAACGTAATCACACATAAATCAGCATGATAAGAAATGTAAAATGACAGAAAGTATATCCTGATATCGCTGAGGGGGAGGATTTTATGTCCTGTACTGCAGCCCACCGCCAGGGGGCAGGATTTCTACAGTCTGTGGTTTTACCCTGAATTATTAAATCTCAGGACCAGAATTAAGAATAAATCATTTCATTATGTTTTCCTTTTTTGCAGGGTCTACCTTTGTCAAACGTAAACAGTACAACTGAAGGTGAGATTTTCTTAAATGTTTTTTAAGTGTTGCTAATGTTCAATTGCTTTTAACAAACAATAAGTAATTTTTGTCAAACCTCATTTTTCCAGTATTTCAGACAGAATTGATGTATGCCTGATGCAAACCAAATGAATGGATGTTATATTCACTAATACAGTGTTTGTCACACTGCTAGAAATACATTACCGACCTCTTAAATCTTGAATAAATTCTTGTATCTAATCTTCTGTGAACTTTAGATGTGTCTGGACTAGCTGGGATTGCTCAACTGCTTACGTTCCCACTCATATTCACTTCCTACCTCACATCACTGTAAATGAATGCTGCTAAAAGAGAAACAAATTAAATATTAAAGACTAGCACAGTTTGCATCTACATGGATTAGAGGACATGTAGCACTAAAAGCAAGAAAAACAGCAGACTTACAGTCAACTCAAGGAGCTGTAACTGGCTGCTGAACTGGCCCTGTGTGCTGTTCAACATTAAAGTTCATGGCCTCATCTCTCCACCGTCGAGGCTTCCCTGGCTCTCTCCTCCCAGACTGTCTGCTTTTATAAACAGATGTTGTGGTGTCAGGCTCCATTCGATGACCCCGGGGGTCACTGCAGTCCCAGAGGTGCCCGCGGGGCAGCTCAGCTCCAACTCCAGCAGGGTTCTGTTCATGGCCATGTTTCCAATGTTTGTTTTCCCTTCCTTCTCTGTTTGTTCGACCATAGTCGTCCCTGTTCCTCCCCCAAAGACTGTGCAACTGGGGCACTTTCACACATACACCCCCCACAGGAAAGCGTACTGTACATTCAACAAACATTTTTACTTCGAAATGGAAACAGGATACACACTGGCGTATCGCAACTGGTTTTATGTTTCTGTGTACGTGGTGTAAAGCCTCCATTATTGAATTACTGAGATAATTATTGAGACAAATGGTTTTTAATTAACCTTTAGATACTCAACATTAATATGTGGAAAGTTAAAAGCTGGACAGCTGTTAATGCAGCTCTGTACATATTTATTTGATCGCTTCTGTTCATCACCTACAAAGTCCTGACCCTCCCGCTCTCATTCATAGTGCTGATGTTCCAAGAAGTGTGGGGCCGCAGCTTCTGCCGGACCATCGAGAAGCTGGTGGAGGTTGTGCAGGAATACCCGACAGAGGTGGAGCACATCTACAGCCCTGCTTGTGTGCCACTGATCAGATGTGCAGGGTGCTGTGGGGACGAAAACCTGGAGTGCCACCCTACCCAAACCACAAATGTCACCATGCAGGTAGGATGGACGAGGGCTTTAAGGTCTCTCCAATGTGACGAGCAGGCAAATACTTTAATGTCAGCCAAAGACACCTGGGTTTTCTTTTTTATTTTTATCAGGGCATTTGATTTATTGTTTACAGGAATGTGAAGATGTTTTTCTACAAATGCAACAAAAAACGGTTCTAAAAGGAGTTACCAACCCTAGCTTTAAACTTGTGTGATCCATTGCTACAGTCTACTATTGTACACATGCACTGTAATTGCATCTTTTCATGACCTCGACCCGCTCTGTCCCTCAGCTGTTGAAAATCAGGCCATCAGAGCCGGGTCAGCAATATGTTGAGATGACTTTTGTGGAGCATCAGACATGTGAATGTAGGTAAGAAAACAAGTCATGATCAAGTATGCGAATGTCAGCCCCACATGTTGAATTACATTTAATCAACATAATAAGGACACTTTTCTTAATTAGGAAAAAAAACACAAAATATTTATAATTAACTTGTCTGCAAAGCATGATTATGTTTTTTTCTTGGTAGCTCCGGGCAACCAAAGTCTTTTGATGGGGAAAGTTTGGTTACTTTTATTAGCCTGTAACCGGAAACCACAGTCTTCTCCCGACTGTACAAAACACGTCTTTGTGGCTTAAGCCTGAGAAACACAACAAATCTGAACCCCATCTCCAACCTTATGTACATGATTTATGTGTTGCATTTCCTTCACTGAAAACTAAATTGTGACCCAATTAATGTAATCCAGCATTATGTTTCCGCATCACCAATATGCAAGTGTAAACAGAAAGTGTTTGAATGATATTGCACTTAGATGTTCTTTCTAATGTATTTAAACATTTGTTCCATAGAGTCAGAAAACCCATCGTGAAGGTTGAAAGGTAAGAACAAACAACGTTGTTGAAAATAGTAACTACACAAAAAATAATTCATATTTCCATCTCAGAGACAGAATGTTTATCAGTAATTCTTTTTGTCCTGCAGGAAAAGGCAAAGAGGAAAAGGAAAGAAGAGAAAGGAGAGACAAAAAATGAAAGAATGTGAGAGGTGATGGCTCAGTCCCGGGAGACACATTTCACACACACTCAATTAACATCATTAAGGATGCTTCATTCATTTTTCTAATGCATTTCAGGTGCCAGACCCCTCGCAGGTAACTGCAGCGGCGGCCCAAACTCCCTGTTGCAGTGTGGCTCACTATTTATTTCCAACCCAGCGACAGCATCAAGAGTCTCCTCCGCTCATGTATCAGAACTGTGTCGGCAGCCGGGGACGTAAACAACTGGGACATTTGCTGACACACCCACCTGCTGATGGGCACGGCGTTTGTGACGAGAAGCTTTGAAATGGACGTGTGTTTTGAACGGTGAAAACACTACTGTTGTACACATGACACAATGGACGCGCCTGGGAGCCAGTGCAATTTAGAACCAGACAAACCAATGCTTTCTCTCATATGTTAGTTATTACTGTATCAGTCATTCGTGGAATTCGGTCTCTCTTTTTTTTTTTGTATTTAAAGGTGGCTTCACTTGTTTAAAATCTGTATTTATGGATGCAGCTGAATATACTGTATTTGGACCTGCAACCTTTCAAAACATTACCAGACTTTCTTCAAACAATATCCAAGAAGGTTTGACCAGTTATAGGAGCATATGTTGGACTCAGCTGCTTTGTTATATCTCCCTCTAGTGTTCAAGGAAACACTCTTTAAAAGATAAGAAATTATTTTGTCTCGGGCAATTATGGAATTAAGATTAGAGGAAGGATACTGTTTTTATGCACAATCAATTACATCATTCAGAAAGGCTTTATGTCCACAAATGATTGTGTTTAAGTCAATAATGATACATGAAATTTTCTAAATTCTAAACTTTTTTTTAATGATCTCTGCTTCTATATTGTTTTGAAAGACTGGATGAAAAAAAATAATTACATCTGTTTTAGGGAATCTAATCATAGCTGAGTCTCCTCTGAGAAAAGAAACAGGTTAAAGGGAAAGCTCACCCCAAAATAAAAATCATATATTTTCCTCATACTTGTAAGGTTGTGTGTCCACTTATATTATTTTAGTGTGAGTTAATGAGACAATGGACAATGAAACAATCTTGATGTATGATTAGCACTGTGGGTAGTAAGAAAAATATCAGGCTTTGATACTGAGTGAACTATCTTTTAAAAGACAAACATGGTCCCAATGAGTGGCTGCACCTCCAAATAACCAGGCCTGCAAGAAGCAGTGTCCTCTTAATACTGACCAATGAGTTTATTACAAAGCACATTAGGAAGTGTGCAGTAGGCGACAAAACCAATGTGACAAGGCCAGTAGGAACAGGCAGATCAATATTACAGCAATCAGTACGCTCGTAGTTATTGTTTTCTTGTTTTAATGTGATTGCAAGGTTCTCAGATATAAACTCATATATGTGCTTTGTGCTGTCAGACAGCACTTGTTGTGTCCATGAGCCCACACCACAGGTGCCTTCCGTCGTCTGTTTTCAGAAACACTGCATTACAGGAAGGGATCAATTGAAGCAGTTGTGAAATGATGAATCATTTTTATATTTTTCATGTACTACACACAGAAAATCTCTATGAAAATGTATGAAAATGTAACATTTCTACCGTGTTGGTATTTTTATTTCATTTAAATATTTATTTTGTAATTAAATTGATATGGTTGACAGTTTCTCTTGTGTGATTTATTTTATTGAATAGGTACTGTTTTGTTGTTAAAATATGAAAAAACATATTTTTTGTATACATTTTTCATCTGTCCTAAAATATCAGTATCAGTTTGTCTCACCTAACTTACTCCTTGCAAAGCAAATACACAATCTCAAAATAAACCCAATTTAGAAGCCTTTTTACCCATGATGATACCCCCTCAGATAGCCCAAACCGCAGAAAATGGAGGAACGTTAGAAAGCGCTTGTTTGCCGCAGGAAAAAAAAAAAAAAAGTTGGGGAAAAATCGTATGTGTCCAGAAGATGGCAGTAATGCGACACTAACGATGGTAGCGACTGTCAGATCGCAAAGGAGAGGACGAAGAAGAAGAAGAAGACGAAGAAGAAGAAGAAGCTACGCTAGAATTCGAGTAACGTTACAAATACGGGAAACTTTTAACCCTGGATGCTTTTCTAAAAAGGGTCATTTGTTTTATAAGCAAAGGACGTATTTGGTAAGGTTCTTAAAAATAATATTATTGGTCAAATAGCTTATCGATACACTCGTGATGTCCTGGTTATCAGGCGGAAGCTAACGTCAACCTAGCTAACTATGCTAACAGCGCAGTAAACACTGAAACGCTGTGAAGTGAATACAGACAGCAGCCATTGTTGCATTCCGCGTGCTAAGAATTTGTCACTTTGTACAACTGCTTAATTGTCTAGTAATGTTCAAGGTAAGCAGTGTTTGGTAATTCCCAGTAAGTTAGCTGTCGTTAGCAGATAGCAATTATTGACAACAACAGACGCTTCATTAGCTTTAGGTTACATTCCCTCCAATTTTTAATATCTTTATTTCAGATAAATATCTAACTTTTTTTTAAATAGTTTGTTATTATTAAGTTGTTATTTAAGCCTTCTGACCTATTGAATCTTCGAAAAAACAATATCGTATTTGTAGACGTGTTTACTCTCTAAATTAGGTCTACAACATGCCAGAAACACTTCTAGTTAGGGCGTTATTAATAATTAATTTAAACACAAATTAAATATTAATAAGGCCAGTAAGGCATTAAATGGTAGAGGATTATGGAAAGTAAGTAGATAATATAATGTAAATAATGTACAAGCGCAATTAAATGAGTTGTGTTTACAAGACTCCCTTCACTTTGTTTCTGTTTCTCTGCCTGTCGTCACTTACTTTTCAAAACTTTATATTTTTCCAGAAAGAGCACCATGAGCAGTTTTAATAGACCTAACAGACACAGGATACCATCATTTACCAGGGCAACACACCTTGGAATGTATAAGCCTGACCTGGAGAGAGATTCGGGCTTCTCAGGTTTGATTCAAATCTTCAATTTTTCTGAAAACTTTATTTGTATTCTGACCAAGATTTGGTCTAGTCAGCATCATTAGAATGATTTTTCCTTCCTCCAGACACTTAATAAAATCTTCTGCTATTTTCATTGTACTGATGTTCTGCCTCAGGTTTGCAGTTGAAAGGTAAATGCGTTAGTATAAGAATAACACCCATGTTCTTGTGTCCCTTTCCAAGATGCGAGCTCTGAGTACCTCAGCACAATTGATCCAGCTGACTCTGAAGATGCAGGAAGGAACGGATCAATGCTTGCAGTCCCAGATATGACCGGACCACAGATGGCTGTGATGGGAGGTTCATATGCTGGAATGTCTCCGATGATCATCATGAATAACTTTGTATTAAAGCAGGTAAAGTAGTACATGTCTCCCTCGCACTCTTTTATATTATTACTCTTGAACGTAACTAATAACCGCCACACTACTCCTGAGTTTCTTTGTTCTCTTGACCGTGTTTTAAATAATAATAATTCTGAAGTTTATTGGTTTCTGGCACCAACTGTTAACAGACGTTTCTACCTACTACCTCACTAATCCAAGGTTCTTTTGCCAATTCAGGGTGAAATTACCTGTGGCTAAAAAGTTTGACCTTTTCTTAAAATTGATAAAACTTTGAGAAATGTGCATACAGTTAAGGTCATTAAAGTCATGACATTACTCATTAAAAATATATAGTTTTACAATTCTACAGGACTACTGAACTACCACATTACCTTGATACTAATATAGGAGGAAACAGATGCCAAAACACATACCTACAGGAAATAAAGAGTTCTTAATTGACTTAACCTTGAAGGCCACCCAACAAGAAATATGTCAGTGCTCCAAAACCACCAAAAATCTAGTCTACACTTAGAAGTGCATATAGGTACAAAAATCTTAGCTTTCAGGAGAAACATCCTCTCGTTTGATGAATCGAAAATGGTTCTGAGGGATACAGGGACGTTTGCTAACTGAAGAAACACTATCAGGAAAAATTTTAATAAAATCAAGCTATTACTTTTGCCACCACAAAGCCATGATTTCAGTCCAATAGAAATTTTGTGGAAAAACTGAAAATGTGTGTCCTTCAAAACTTGCTCAATTACACCAGTTCTGTCAAGTTGAATTGGCCAAATTTCGAGAATTGTGAAAAACTTGTGGCTATATTACATTAAGCGTGTCTTTTTTTTCTCTCTATAGCCACCCCTGATGGCTCCAGCAGAAAAGCAGTTGGGATTTTCTTCACCCATGGAAGTGATGCCTCCATCACAGGTTGTTTTTCTTCAACCCATGGTATCCAGTGGTAGAAGCAGCTCTCCAAAGGCTGGCTCTGAAAATGTCCGACAATCAAAAAGCTACATGCCCATCCTGAAGTCATATCCCAAAATTGCCCCACACCCTGCGGACTTGCCCACTAAGAGAATGGGATCCTCTAAGATGAAGGGGAGTTCAGCGTCAGTCTATAACCAGCGACAGAAGAGGCCCCGCCACAACCACAACCACAGCCACCGCCACAACCACAACCATAGCCACAGCCACAGCCACAGGCTCTACAGCTCCCCCAGCCCACAGCCTCCAGTCAAACCCATCTCCAACTTTGAGGCATCAAAAATCCAATCACAGGTGGCCCTTAGTCAGTCAGTAACGGACAGTTCTCCCTTCCTGCTGGAAGAGTCTCTGCCACCCTACACAGACGATTTGAGGACAGAGGTTGACAGCGATGACCAGGTTCCCTTCTCAGTGGACAGTGACAAACAGACGCGCTTCAGCAACACCTACAACATTCTTAACAAATCTGGATTGCTGGGGATCACCATGCGCACCAAGCAGCTGATCAAGGAGAATAAGCGCACCCAAGGCCAGCTGCAGCAGCTTCAGGAGCAAACAGGTCTGCTGCTGGAGGCTCTGAGCAGCGGAGACCCCCAACTCTGGTCCAAACTGCAGCTTTCCTTGCAGCACACAGACAAGGAACAGTGGGGAGCTAAAGCTCAGGGGGTACTGGGGTAATACATAAACAGACATGGCCAGCAGTTCTCAATCAGAGGGTTATGAGAGGATTTATTCACTTAAAATTAAGGCTTTTTTTGTCTAAAACAGTAGAGTATCTGATGTTACGGCCAGACAAACTATAGCTGATCTGTATACTGTAGTCATGTTCAATTTGCAGGTTATAAATACAAAAACATTCATAACTGTATATGAAACCGAAGTACATCGAAGACCAGGTCCGAGTTAAGAAGCATGCTCAATTTCAAACCCTTGCCTATAATAAATCTTCATGCCTCTCCCTCTTCAAGAATGGTGAGTATCACTTGCAATAGGGCTATGGCTTCTATAATAATGCATGCCTTACAGCACATGTGAGGACAAATAGGGTTAATTCCTTATATATGTCTTGAACATGGTAGTTTCAGACAAAAAATATGTAGAAGGTGTTTTTCCTTTTTAAATCAGGTAGAAAACCAGAAGCATCTTGAATCAGTAGGGCAACGTCTTCTCCATTTCTTCAGACAGTGAATAATAACGATATATTATGACAGTGTGTGTTGTCAAACGATAGCTGAGTAGCAGAGGCATGACACAACTTTAACTGAGTTTCTTTTTCTATTTCAAATATATTTTGTTACTTTATTATTTATTTGTTATTATGTTTGTAACCAACACTTAAGGCTGTGTGAGTAACATAAACAAATCAAGCACCTAAGTTTGCCAGTTCGCGGTAAAGCAAAGTTCATATTTTAAGAAGAAACCTTTAAGAACTTTGTAGGGATTTGCGAAAAGCATAAGCTGTAGCAAGTGAAGTACTGTAGCCATGTATTGTTTTTCTTGACTTTGTTGCTGCCATGTTCATTCCTCAAGCTTTGTATGATGTGTATAAATTGAAATAAGAACTGATGGCTACATACTTTTTTATTGCAAACTCTTGCACTTCAGATAAGATTACTGACACGTTTGGACAAATGTTCGACTTGTATCCCCAATTAAGCCCTCAATTTCGGCAAAACAACGTGAATATTAACGTTTACCTGGATGCCTGTGCCTTTTTTTAAGACGTTCATATTTGTACTTCATATCAGTGAGCGAGCAGTTTAGATCGTGAGCTTCATATGGAAGTAAACTGAATGTACTTTAAGGTCTCCAAATAATAAATTTTCTTCTCTGAATCAAATCATGCCCCGGCATAGGCAGTACATCCAGAGTTCTGTGGAAAGCATAACAAGAAGACAAGTCATAAATTGTTTTTCGTTTCGTTTCGTTGCTCAGTTTTAATGGCTAACTTAAGTTCAACTGCTTTCTTATTTATTTTAGTGACGTTAAGATACTTTTGCAGTATTTCAAAATTGTGTATTTTTAGAGTTTTTATCACTTTTGCTTGTGTAAGGGTAAGAGGATGGTTACATGAACAATTATAAGATTGCTTTTTTTTCCCCCTGTTTTTGTGACATGTGCTTTCTATATTGTCACTGACTAATAACAAACTGTCATAAAACGGCTTGAAGATCATTTCCTGTCAGTCATTTATTTCCTTTATTGCTCAGAATGTAACGTTTCGTAAATAAGGGCTGCTTGTGGTGATGTCATATTTTTATTGGCATTGGAATAGACAAAATAGCTCTAAAAGTTATATATCCAAAATATCTTTGACGTGATGTTGAATGTGGTAGCGGTTATAGTTACAGCAATATAGCAAGTCCTTGAAGGATAATTCTAATTCTCTTTTTCAACCTAAGCCCTATTTCCCAGTCTTTCCGGCTCTCACATTTCTTTTTTGAAATCTTTTTTTGAAAATTACTCCAGCGTAGAGTTTGGTGCTTGGGACTGTTAAGCTCATCAAGGCTATAAAATGCAACAGCACAGGGCAAGTCAATCAAAACATTATCGCCACTATGTTCAAGATTTTATTGTGACTGTCTGGTAACATGAATTAGATACCTACTGTAAAACACCCATGCGTTTTTGACCCAGTTATTGTTAAGATGCTGTACAAAACAAACGTTTGCCCTATCTGTGTTTTTCCTACCTTCCTACCTTTTCTCGACCTCCTGTTACTGACTGACGACCAGGCAATTGCTGAAGTTTCGCTGTCTTCCAAACTTTTCTGATGTTAAAAAAGGACAAATTCGTTTGGATTTATTCCAAAATAACATTGATTATTTTGCGGATTTCCTCAGCATGGAGTAAATAGTTTGGGATAAATCTACACTAATTTGTCTTTTGTAAACATCAAGAAAAACAGGGCCCCTTTGGCCATTGACAGGTCGTCTGGGTTGCACCATCAGTGACTTCAATGCATTATCTTTATAGTTACCGAGGCAAAAACACACTGATGTTTCACCGTTGGTATCTACTCCATGTCACCAGACACTTGCAATAACATTTTGAGTGTAGTTGGTTGCAAAAAAAAATGTCCAAAACAAACCTATAGCAATTCATTTCAGACTATTGGTGTGCCCCCACACCATTACATTGTATTGCTGATGTAGTTTATTACATTTTAAAACCTAAAAGACCGAAAAATGGAGCTTATTTTGAAAAATCCAGGAGTTTTTCTGATAACTTTTATCGTTTATACAATGGACCTGATCATTGGCAGTGTGGGGAATATCTCATCTGTAAGAACGAGTTCATGGCACATTGTGAATAATACCCTGTATAAGAACATGGTAATCATCTTCCACATTTCTCCAGCCACAGGAGGACATATCGCAGCTGCAGTCGCATTCCTGGGAGTAGAACACATCAACAGTTAACATGACATGTGTTCTTGTCTACTAGCCCTTAACATCAAAGTAATTAATGATACTCAACAGTAGCACAAGTTTCCTGAATTCCAACACTGTAATAATGCAAGAGGAAGTGTGAAAAAACAACCCACTGAGCTGATAATCTCAGAGCCCCCCTTGGCGCAGGCATTCACATCAATAGCATACTAGAAAACTGCAAAGCTGTGAATGCATGCTCTTATGCAAAGCTTTTGTTATGTTTTAATGCACGCGGTAGTACCTGTAAAACTGCACTACGTCCCAACTTATTACCAGCTTATTAGTCTTAATATTGCCTTGTTAAAACTTACTTAAAGATACACGTACTCTACGCACTTCCCCAAAAGTTTAACACTGATTTATGGCTCCTGTCCTCAAAGGAATGTATACTAACGCCTAACTATTTCATGGACTACTTTGATGGGACAATTCAACCCCCAAATCAAAAAAAAACATCTTCCTAGATGTGGAAATCTATCAGTCTAGGTTGTTTTGGTGTGAGTTGCCAAGTTTTGGAGATAGAGATTCTGTATTTCCTTGACACAAAGGGCATCAATATCGATATCAGTTAGCGGCCAAAATGTTACATTATATATTAGTATCTGTATTGGCCCAAAATTTTGAAAAACCCAACAGAAATGTCTCTTTTCAGAGGACATGAACCGGTGGAGAGCAGATGTGCCTTCACTGAAACCTTTTATTATTCCCAGCACACTTCTATTTATTTGTTAATCTCTTCACTTATACCAAGTAAATTATTTAATGGAGGTTTTTCATTTCATTTTTCTTATTGTTCATACCTTTTACATTGCTTGTTTTTATGTTTCAGTCGATGTTTTGTTTATTTTAGACTTGAAAAGCACTTTGTAACTGTTTAGAAAGCTGCTACATAAAGTTTATTACTATATCTTATTAAATTAAACTATTTTCTTAATATCTTCAGGAAAATACAAGTGCATTGCTATTAATTTTTTTTTCTTTTCTTTTCTTAATAAAGCACCTAAATGTTGAAAAAAAAAAAAGGCAGACAAATCTAATGCCAAAACCTCCAAAACTTGGCAACTCAGACCAAAACAATCTAGACACATAAAGAGCACAACATGCTTTGTTTTTTTTTTATTTTGGGCTAAGCTGTCCCATCAAAGTTCAAAAAGCATCAATTTAGTATTTAATATCCATCACCACGAAAAGCATTTTCTACAACTTGTGTCCTATTTGGAGCAATCAGTGCGACGTGTGGTTGTAGCTCAGTCCTGTTTGTGTGCGTCTGCATCCTCAGAGCACGTCTCCACTGTCTGCACGGGCACGATGAGACCGAGGATCCAGCGGGTACCAAACACATCCTTCAGGTTGCTCTGCCAGGGGCTCCGGCTGTCCTGGAGCTCCCCCCTCTGCAGCTGACACCAGGTCTGCCCGCGGGCCACCAGCAGAACCTGCTGGCAGCAGAAACCAGCGCACACCAGGCCGATGCCGAGCCACACGTACAGCATCAGCACCAGGAACAGCTGCAGGCCGGAGACCGTTCCTGTGGGACATGAGACGGAAGGCTCAGATGGGGACCTCAGTATGATCAACTGTTTGCTATAAACAACTCACCCATGAAGAAGTAACCAGTGGAGAGCGGGAGGAGAGTCAGGAAGGTCAGTGGGTTCTCAAAGGAGATGGAGTACTCCACCGTGAGGAAGGCCACGCCAAGAACCAGCGAGTACAGACACGTGCAGGACGTGTAGATGCAGAACATGATGAAGTAGCGCATGTTCTTGTTGCCAATGCAGTTTCCAGTGAAAAAGCAGTGGTGGTCCCTCTTGAGAATGACCTTCTTGCACAGTTTACAGAAGTGGCGGCCGTTCAGGAGGTAGTGTGCGTCCACTTTGTCCGAGCAGTTCGGCCAACACACCGGAACTGCCGTTTGGTTGGCACTTTCAGCGGGATATCTAATGGTCATCACGTAATTCCCCAGCGCGTTGAACATGAAGAACAGGAAAACGGCCGTGTGCAGGGTCGTGGAGCCCCTCAGCGACGTGTCCGGCTTTGGGAAGATCGTTGGGATGAAGAAGCAGAAGTGAAAAATGAAGGTGACCGCCGTGGCCGTGAAGAAGTACACCGGTGCCACAGCATTGAGAAGCCTCAGTTTTAACATCCTGGTGAACATGTCTGTGCGAGAAAGGAGGAACAACACATTAAATATTAACTGCTGCGACATTCTCGACACCCAGCTTTCCAATATCGCCCAATGTTACGCTTTGTAAGTACATCGTAACAGATTTTCTTTTGTTGTAACCAAATCAAGTTTTGAAGTGGGAGATGTGGGTGAAAGTCACTTCAGGAGGCACCACAGTGGAGCAGCAGACACTCCCAAATCTCCCATCATGCCACGCTGGACATAATATTTTGTTAAGTTCGCTGCTTTTCGTGTTCCAGAAAACATCCAATGAATGCACAGTGTTACTGGTATTTATTTTACTGTCGTTTGGTTCAGAACTTGGTTTCTGTAGGTAATGATCATTTTTCTACTGATTTAGAGTTTTAGACAAATTTCTTTGTCAAGTGCACCAGAAGTGGACTGACTAATGAGAAGCAGAACTGTATTATAACACTTGGCACTGCATACAGAAGGAAAACTATTTCAGGCGTGCAAACAAATAAAGCCTCTTGGTAGATTAAAAAGACCTCCTTTGACAAAGTCAATGCATGTCTGCTGCTGCAGAGAGGAACTCATTTCTCTGCAAAGCGATGTCCGGGGAATCCGGCGACCACTGAGAATACCAAAAATAGGCCGTCTAACCCTTTTCTCATCATGTGGTCTCTGCGCCTACAGCACGCACACGTGCGGGAATCACAAAGAATCACATCACATCGACAGAGAGACACACCGAACCAGCTGTTTGTACTCTGACCCAGATTAACCGCGGTCCTACATGTCACACTATCACAGCAGGAAAACCGGCAGCGATCATAACGACGCATCGTCAGCGTTGATGCGGGAAAAGCCACCGTACCTGCAGACGTGAGGAGCTCTCTTTCCAGCACAGCGGAGCCTCGGCGCTCACTCACGCACAGTGCGCGGCCGCATCCAGCTCTCCTCTCACCGCCAGGGTGTCCGCGCCTTCGTTCAGCGCCACCTGTCGGCCTGGATGCGCCCGTCTCCCTGCAGCTCCTGCTCCTCGTCGCTGTGTCGCTTGCTGAGCGCAGACCACATCCACGCACCTTGATATTAGTCATTAACTGCTCGAATAGGCGTTAATACACGTGTTATTACATTTAACACAAAATCATTTAGAATCAGGACGCGTGCAACGAAATTGTGTGTCATGTATGGATGGGGTTTATAGTGAGGGAGAAAGTGTTCCTTCAGCCAAAGTAGCATCACAAACACGTTTTGGCTATATAACTGGCTATATAAGCTTCATTTAAATGAACGCTACACCGACTAAGTAAGCTACAACAAATATAGATTGAAATCATGTCCATACAAGTATATTACATTTATTTTTATTTTTAAATGCATACAGTATATATATGTGTGTGTGTGTGTGTGTGTGTGTGTGTGTGTGTGTGTGTGTGTGTGTGTGTGTGTGTGTGTGTGTGTGTGTGTGTGTGTGCTTTTAATCTGTCTTGAAAAAATAAAAGACTTTGGGGCATGAAATGGATGAGCTGCACGGCAGGCAGGTGTCCAGCAGGTGGCAGTACATCCTCGGTCATTTGATGAAGAGCACCGTGAGGTTGGTGATTTATCATATTTCGCTGTTAGTCAGCAGGCGGAAAAAACACACATTAAAAAAAACTTTAGACATATAACCTGATACTGAGTTCATCTGAGAACTGAGTGATCAAGTTTGCATAGCTGGTGAGATGATTATAGTCCACATTCCCCACCAATAATCAGTTGATCAGTTGATCCTGACGTCAGAGACGAGCTTAAGGCATTACTCGACGGTCCCTTAGCAGGATTGTCAGACGGCCCCTGGCTAGGTGGGAGTTTCTCTTGTTTCTCTTGTTTCTCGGTGTTGGAGAGGAGACACACGCAGCAGCCTCAGCATCCTCAGCATCCTCCCCACCAGCAGACACCAGC
>KV751346.1:6110741-6125878 GCA_001698575.1 Mola mola
TGCTTTAAATCGAGCAATAAAGTAAACCTTTTACTGATTAATACCTATTGTTTAATGTCTAATTCACAACTAATTAAAAAGTGCATTGCAGTTAAGTTCAGGTGTCTATGGCTTTCGTCCTTATTTGGCTTAAGTATGCTTCTGTCTGTTTTTTTATGTCCACCACTTTGCGATAAGAAGAGTAAATGTATAGTGAACACCGAGGCTTCCAAGAACAGAGTGAAACCAATGTTGGTCATTTCAGGTATCACACACACACATGAATATTTCAGGAGACTCCGGGCTGACATTGGAAAAGAGCTGGCAGTAGGGAGATGGATAGCGTGTGCTTGTACAGCGTCAAACAGCTGCTGAAGAAAGAGACGTGTACTGTAGAAGACTCGGTCCACGGCTCTATTTTATGTGTTTGTTTCAGCACCACGGGCGGCTGGACAGCTCCAGCGGGGCTGAGCGATCCAATGGAACAAACTGTGAGGTTGGTCCACAAACATCTTCTTATCGATCCCCTTTTTTCTCGCGGAGCTAAGCGTTCATATCTTCAAATCGTGCTAGAAGACGCGGACCAAACACTGCAGATGAACGACGTCTCCTCTGTCTGATTTAAGCTTTCCAATGTGACGCCAAATCTCAGTCACACATCATTTTGTTGGCACGTAGCTAGGTCTTCTTCCACCTACGCCTGATGCTAATTTAAATTTCCAGTATAGCCTCAAACATTGCTGTCAATGGTCTAATACACCAAGAGATATCAAACAATAGAGCTACATTTCTACTATTATCTCTGCTGGATGTACAGTGTTTGTTATGCTGCCTGTAATACATTGATGAGAGTGAGAATCCAAGAGGACAAGACTGTTTAGACCCGTCGCAGGCTTCTTCCCGTGCACTTCCCCTCACTGCTCACTCCGGTGCTGGAGTGCGTATATGAGTGTCGTACATCCCAGTTTGCCTGATGTGTGTCTCGGAATGATCTCCTCAGCCACCTATCACAGGCTGCAGGGCATGAAGAGAAGTGTGAGGAAAACACTTTTTGACAGAAAATCCAACATAAACAGAAAAACAGCAAAAGAGCGGCTGATGATCTCATGGATGGCTGTGAAGTCTCCATTTGTGTTCCACTTGCTGTCTAACTGTCACAGTTATGTACCGTCGGCTCGGCTTTGTACTGTGTGTTTCTTCAGCGGGCTCCCCACTCTTTAAGATTCCAGTTGTGAACTTTATTGTGATTCCGTTGTTTGTGCACTGTAGCCCCAACTGGTGCACCTCTTTTTCTGTCTTCTTCAGTGTAATTCCATGAAAGTAACAAGATATTCAAAGATGTGAGTGTAGGCTCTGGGAACCTGTGATAAACAGCTTTCACTATCAGAATAATTGATAATAAGCTTGCTGATTTTTTTTTTATAATAATGATAATTAAAAACAAGCATACTGTAAGTTTTTTGGTTGAAATCCTACCTTCCAAAATAGTTACAAAGTGAGACCAGAAAAATGATGGTCTACATGGCACAAAGCTTTGTTTTGACTGATTTCATGTTTCTTTTAAAGAGATTTCTCTAAAGGAATCGATGAGTAGTGTTTGCACCTTTTCGTAGATGTGGGAGTGAACACTCAGGTTTTTCTCACAGGCCCGTCTTTATTAAGAGCAGATTGTTCCGTGTTAGGGGGCTGCGGGTGGAACGTTGCAGAGGTTTGGAGCCAGGTTCAGAGTGGAGTTTACCACTGAGCATCGCAGTGAAGCCAACGCTGATGCCAGATGGGGTCTAATGCTGAACAGTTCAGTCAGCACAGCAGACACACAGCCCTCCCCTGGGGCCCTACTGAGCATGTGCAGCCAGACAGGAAGCAAGTGTGTGCAGCCAGCGCTCCAGTCATGCTACATCTCATTCAGCGTCCAGAGAGTGGCTGGCTGGGGGGGCGTGCTGCATCAATTGTGTGCTCTGAGCAGACACACCTCACTGATCTGTGTTTGTGTTTTGTTTGATACCGACCGAGTGAGATATTAAAGAGTAACACACACACAGACACACACACACACACACACACACACCCTCCCCTTCACTGAGCAGGTGGTGAACAGATTGTGCTAGAACCTCGGCCCTTGTCTCCCCCTCAGGCTGAGTTTGACGAGACACCCCACACATACATGGCTTCCCCTTTTACAACATGCTTAAAAATGGCAGCAGATACACAAGGACAAATGTGTGTGGACAATCCCCAATTTCCAAATGATAACTCTAAAGCACGAAACTACATTAAGAGACAGAGTCATGAAGAAATAGCCTCGTTTTCCCAGCCTGCTCTCTTGGAACCACTGGGTAATGTCAGAGATGCAGACTTGAAATCTGGGTAAGGATATACAGCTCTAAACACAAAGCAAGAGAAGCAGAGCTCAAACTTGACCAACAACCCACAACAGGGATTCATTCATACAGTATTATTGAGATAGCAAAATTGATATTTGGCATTTGGGACATGCAGCTGCTCCACTTAGTGAGAATTTTACTTTTATCAATGGATGAACTGTGTGATATGAAAGGGCAAGTTTTTCATACAATAGTGCAGTTTCTCAGCACCGCAACAAGCACAACAAGCGCGGTTAGCATCTTTTAGCTAGTTCTTACCGAGGACAGAACAACAGAAATCACAATTGTTAGGTTAGAAACAGCAACAAAGCTTTCAGAGGAAGCAGGAAGAGACTAGGCAGGTCAAAGGAATTAAATATTTTGCCCTGTATGAGATTTACCAACAATTAGCTGGTATTGTGAACTGAACTTGACTTCTGTGGCCTTCCTCAACCAGCACAATACTCGATTTTAGCTTCAAACTGGCATAATTTTGGTCAAGATGTGTTTACAGTATTTCGTCTACCCTTGTTGCTTTGGTAGAATCCTCCCTCGTCCTTTTAGCAAAGTGAGAATTTCAGCTTCCACAGTATGTCATTTCCTGTCAGCAGAGTGTTATTGGCTTAATAGCCGTTACTTAGAGAAGAATTGTTTTCACCGAATTCATTTAAGTGCCAACATTTCCATAATCGTGTGTCAGTTTTATCTGAACATGCAGAGCAGAGCTAAAAATTTCTCATGGATATTCCAACGGCTCCGGATTTCTGAGACGAATTGTACGACAGCAGAAAACCTTAAGCCTTTCCATTCCATGCAGGTAGTGCCGTCTCGAGCAGAGACGGCGGCCTTTGCCAGGACAAACAGACAAGTGGCAGGGTAAAAGTCCATGTTCAACGAGGCTACAGCCACTGCCGTAAAGATTAGAACGACACCTGCAAAGACATTCTTTCATTTACGGTGATTACAAGTCATCCTTTTAGGTACACTTTTATCTGACAGTAGCTGACTTCTGATGAGGCGCTGAGGTTTGGAAGTCAATGCGAGTTCCATTTTATTTATGACTCTTCCCTCTCATCCCCTCAGCCAGGTTAATGCTTCTCGATGCCACCTTCGGGCAGAAGGCAGGTTCAGCCTCTGTAATAGCTCATGATAAATGTTTGACTATAAAAACGTTTCCTGTCAAGGCTCCATAAGTGATAACATATAGATTCAGTTGTTCATTACAGCATGACAAAGCAGTTGTTTGGGATATGGTGAAGTGATTTAAAGACTGCTAGAAGTGAGTAGTGGATGCCACTGTGGAAGCACTTTAAATCTTGGCATGGACTTTGTTGCACATCAACCCCCACAGTCCGCCCACACTTTTTAGCTATGTTAGCTCATTTGATGTATTCTGAAATGGTTCCTGCTTTATTTCAGTGGCGTGTTCAAACAAATATTGGCTACATTGCCATTAAAGTTAATACAAATGTTCATGGCGCCAAAAGATGAATCTTCATGATTTTGGTGATCCAAAATCTGACTTCACCTGTCACACCGTCATGAGGTTCACAGCCAATCACGTTCCTTTCAAAACTGTGTTGATCCTGTGACTTCGCATCAGCATCTGTGTACTTCATGGGGCTGAATGCTAATAAGATGATGAAATTACTATTACTTTTGAGATTGTGTGCTAACCTTTCCATCGTGTTTGTGAAAACAAACAGCTTTTGTTACGTGTAATGAACAATAATGTCACCTGAATTTCACATTCAATGTGCTAACGTCAACCTCTCATCCCTCCCCCCATGGAGCTTTCCACTGCGGAATCTTAATTATTATTTAGCCGTTAATCTTTTATTATTATAAATAACGAAGAATTAAGTTTGAATGGTTTTAAAAAGGGAAGATTGGCTGCAGTACTTTGTGTTTAGCATATGTCAGCATGCTAAACTAAGATGGTGAACACTACGTCCATTGAACATGCAGTTGTGAGCATGTTGTCATGCCGAAATATGTTCCTGCAAATCAAAATATGACGAAGAAGCGATGATGGACATGTGCAGTGAGTCGGGCAAGTTATCGGTCTCTTGATTTTTAATAGTTTTATCTGTATCACCTCAGGGACGCACACAAGCACAGAGATACCTCAGCTGCAGTGAGCAGATGAGCTGATCTCCACTATCCTTTTCCCTCTTCCTTTTTTTTTTTACATCTGCTTCTCTGACACAAAGTCAGGTATATCTCATTACCTGTTCACAGCTCCTGGACTCACTTCAGCACGTGTGTGAGTATATTCTAGTCCCTTGATGAAGTGATGAGGAGGAAGGTAAGCGAAGAGGAGGCAGGCAGGAGCGTTTATGTATGAGGTGTGGAACGGAATCCACAGTGTCATGGTTAAACTGTGGAGTCATGCTCTGACCTTTGTCCAACTGTTGTGTGGGAGCCCGTGTACTCCAGCATGCTGCTCCATGGTGGAAGTGTTGCCGTCAGCGGCGTGCAGAGTGAATGACTCGCCTCTTGAGGGAAGGAGAAGAGCTCAATGAGCCGATGAGGCTCAGCTTAACATCGTTCCAGAGTCAAGCAATTAAACAGCGAGGACGGCTTCCTGCAGCTTTTTCGACCTGACTGAATTCATTTCAAAACAGGCAGATGATGATGTCATTGCCATCTCAAAAGCCGTCATTCTGGATGTTTTTGTTGATTTGTTGTGCTGTTGATCACATGGCGTAGTGTAACGTAATGTGAAGAATTCGGAATTCAAACGGCCTCGATTAAAATGCAACAAAACATTCAAACTTGACCCAACGGTGTGATCAAAGATTTAATAAGAGTCTTGTTTTATCTCAGAAGTGCTTCTGCTCTCCCTCCTGTAAGCCTGTAAGGTTATTGTTAATCCTTTTTTAGTGTAAAATAATCTCTCTGTGCATATCTATCTAAATTAATCTATTACTGGCGGAGAAAGAGAGCGTGACGTATGGAACGTTAGCTTCTTCCATGTGCGTGTATGCGTGTGTACATTATGGATTTGCTTTGTGATCTATCCTCAGGGAATCTCCTGCGCAGCTCAGATGTTATATATCTGACTATATCTGCATATTGACTGCGAGCTATAGAGTTCCACACTGGGACGTGGGACAGGGACTGTGGGACAGGGACTATGTGCAGTGCTATTCTTGTACGTCTGTGACCTAATATCAGACCCCTCTGACAGTGTGATGCACAGCAGTCCAGCAGCTCTGCCATTGATCAGCTCGGCTCCTTCGTTAGACATCCTGCCGAGGCTTCTGTTGCACAATAATGACTCTTTGGTTAAGATGCGTCACAGAATTGCGACGGAGCCTCTCAGGAAGTGACACTGCTGGCGCAGTGAGAAGATGTGGTTCTTTTTGGGGCCCAAATTTGGAGGCCTTTGGCTTCCTCTCTCTTGTCGCCTCACAACCCATGTGAGAGTTGTGTGATGCAGTTTGGTTTGGCCATTTACGCCTGCAAAGCTGTGTTTACTACAGAGCAGCAACGTCTCAATGCATTGTGGGACTTCATTTTTTCCCCCATGAAATCTGGCGATTGGTGTCTTTCACTCAGGTGGCATTGCAAGTGTTGATGCAAGGCTTTGTCAGCACTCTGTTGCTGCTCCATTTCCCCCCTGACTGTTTATTTAGTGAGAGTGTACACAAGCCGAGCAGCTGGCAGTCAGGACTGTATTGATTGAAAGTGAGGTGAGCGCGTTCTGCTGGAAACAGGCATTATGAACGCCATTCTGTGGTCGTGGCAGTGACCATGTGACGTCCGCTGCTCCGAACTGACAGACATGTACCAGGAGTAGCGACAGCTGCCACAGCTTAAGCTTTAATTTGTCCCTTTGTGTTCACAGAACTTGCTGAATAGAATTGTCAGGTTGTCGCTGTTATAATGGTTTTTTTAAAGAGCCTGCTTTATATCTGTCATGCTGTCATTTTTTTTTTTCTCTCTAATGTGACGCGTCTAATTCCATTTCTCAGGAAAAGAGAGGGATCGATTAATGGACCACGATGGTCATTAGACTGTGTAGACACATTACCTCTCAGGAAATAAGTCAGATTTATGTTGAGCAGCGAGACCATTGTATTCCAATTTAATTTTATATTTTTATATTTTTATTTTTAGTCACCATATGATAATAATCATACCAGTGCATGTAAGGCTGTAGTCTCATGTGTCTTTTCTTCTCCGAAAAGCTATACACTCCTGCTTTACACAGGAGTCTAAAGTCTCAGTCTTTGTAAGTACAGGCTTGTATGGGATGATGGCTGTTATGGCAACAAACGTCTATAGAGAAGAAATAACACAAAATAAAACATATAATTTCCTAATTCAGTTCCTTCAGCAGTTTTTCACCCTGTGCCTCTTATTGCAGTTCTCTTTAATGCCTCTTTTTTTTTCCTGTCAGGTACGCTCCAGAGCTAATGGCGCACCCTGAGCTGTTTGTGACCGGAGCGCCCCCTGCAGAGGGAAGAGCTTTGGAGCTGGATGTTCTAGGCTACCTGGACTCGTCTGGGGAGGAAAACAGCACCGCAGAGCGATGCTACCGCTCACACTCTCGCAGCAGCGTCCTCCAGGGTCTGCCATTCGGAGGTGTCCCCACCGTCCTGGCCATCAATGTGGTGCTCTGGATGGTACAGACTCACACTCGCACCTGCCTGAGAATATACAAATTACACAATAAACTCAGGAAAAGCCTTGTTTAAATTACACTTAATATGAAGCAGGTGGCATTGTCATTGGTGGCAGTTTACAGTGTAAGTAAATTGAATTTACAGCACACATTCTTTTAATATTGTACAGTACCTACCTTTACAGGATATATTAGATATAAGATTTGTAATTATGTAGGGAACAACATGCAAAGTTTGAGGAAAAAGGCGGTAAGGATTTAGAAAAGTGTTTTCTAATATAACAGCAATAACACGTGGCATGTGTGACCCTGCCAGGACACAATTCACATTGAGGAGCAACTCAGTATACTCACATGTTTTCAACTTCATAATAATGGTCCAAAGAGCATTAATAAAAGGATGACTCGGGTTAATTAAAGCTTTATTAGGGTCAGGGTTAGGTGGTCGTCTGGGTCCAAAGGCTTGTCAGTATTTTATTTAACTGTTAGCCACTGATTATTACTGTGTTAACTAATGTTAATCAATATAGAAGGTTAGAAGCTACTGAATAAGTAACTTAGTTGGCATAAGAACTGTTAGCAAAGGATTGCGTGACACATAATTAATGTTCGTAAACGATTATTACTGCATAAATAAATCTTAATTGATCTATTGTAAAGTGCTACCCAGGTTATTACTCAGGGTTCTTATCTAACGAAAGTGTATTGCAAATGTTTAGTCTCAGCTGCAAGTCAAGACATTTTTCCCTATAATTATTGGGAAAATATGACCCTTATTGGAAATTTAACATAAATCATCCCATCTGTTTCTGCAGTGTGATCTTTAAAGCGAAATGTTTTGATGACGATTTGCTGATAATGATCTCGTATAGGCCAATACCAGTATACTTGTGATAGGTCAATATCTGCCAATGATTTTGACCAAACCAATATATCGGTTGGTCTCTACACTTCACCGGACCATCAGACAATGTCAAATGATTAAAATGGTCAAAATCACTAAAAAAAAGGACTAAAATGTCTGTATGTTCAAAAGGAGTGAAAGGTCCCTTGGTTGGAGTTGGGGGGTGTCTACTGGCCTTTTGTGGTCATGCCAACTCTATATAGCCTCTTGGCTCGTGCTTGGGAGGCCACTTTTCCCTCACTGGCAATAAAAAAAGGATAATTTGATTGAAAAGTCCCTTAAACCACGCGTTTCTGGACGTATCCAAAGCCGCCAATAGACCGCTGATGCATTGTGAAGAACCTTGACACAAACAGACAACAGCAGCGATCCACAGTCGGTCAGAGGGCTGTTTCTGTAAAAATACACCTATGGACATCTGTCCTAAACACTTTGCTCTGATCTTGATGATGATGAAGTACAACCACCACATCAGATGTGCTGCTCATCACACACAAATGTGTGAAATGAGTGTAGACGTACTGTGTAGAGCTGTGTTAAAGGCTGTTCCGCGCTCGAGGCTCCATCGATGGGGTTTGCTCACACAGACAGCAAAGAAACGAAATATTAGGGATTCATTTGTGAATTGAACATATCTGACAAATAAGACTTAAGTTTTGCAGATGTCATCCCTGGAGGTAAAATGACACAGTCACCTTACAGCAGGAGGGTTGTATCTGATGGAGCTGAGAAAAAGGAAAATATATTTCATATTCCTTTGCTTAACCAAGAACTTTCATAGTGAAAAGCTCCCAGAAACTTTAAATCATGATATTTAGGTATTGTTGTTTTGATAAGAGAATATATACCGTCTAAGATTTTGGATATCATTTTGTTGTGATGTAACTGTTGTTATTTCCTGGTTTTAAAGGCTGGATTAAGGTAAAATTATGTAATTTTTCCGAATTTATCAGTTTTACTCGGCCACTAAATCCAAATTAGTGAATGAGTACCAATAGTCATCCCTGCAATGCATTTGATTTTGTTGCCCAGTCCCAGCATCTATGAAGAGCTTTTGAGGAGAAAAAGTGTGACGTATATTGTGTATTGTGATAAGGCCTTAAAAGAAAAAAAAGGCCATACACCCAGCCCTAAGCCAGTGCTATTTTTTGATTTTTAGTGAGCACGTACATACTACACACCTCTGTATCGTCACACAGAGTAGACTATAGAGCCAAACAGGTCATCCCTGGTGCAGATGTTTATTACATTTCCAGAGGAAGACATCATAATTTAATTTGCGACACAGGAACAAGGGCTCAAACTTTGTTATAGCTATGGCATATTAAACCCATTCTTTTCTCACTACAACATACCCTTTGTTACTCTCGGATGTGTTGAAACTACAGGTTATGAACTCTTTTTTAAAATGCAAAAATGTAAAAAAAAAAAAAATCAATAATCTTGAGGCAGGATGAAAACAATGTGTCATTTATCCCTGCAGCAATCTATAATAATAATAGATCTCTACAATAATGTACAACAACTCAGAAAAATGCAAAACACATGTCAAAGATATCAAATTTATTCAGTCTGTGTGTTTTTCCTTTCCTTGTTTAACATACGTACACACTGTTTACAAACAGAGTTGGACATATTTCCTTCCGTCTCCAGATAATTAGGGGCTTCCACCACAAACTGCTTCAGTTCCAACATCAGGCCTCATCAGACTCGATCTCTGCACTGTGATCACTCTCAATCTGCCACCCCCCCGTTTTAATTGGCTCATTTTCATCGCTGCCTGGTTGTCAAGACAACACAGAGGTTGAGCGCCGTGTCGTAATGACAAGCAGGAGTCAAAACAGGCATCCCCCCCTAGGTGAGGAGAGTACGCCTCCACATCCCACCCCAGCATCAGAGAGAGTAAATGATGCGTGGGACTCACACAGAGCACTCCCACGCGTCGAGGCTAAATGAAATAAAACAATCAGACAGACGCCGGGAAGCCGGTGAGATAATGGAAGGACTTATATTTAAAGGAATTTGTGCCCTGACTGCTAATGTGTACACAAGCTTGTTATTCATCTCAGTCAAGGATGCCCTGGTTTACTATACATGGATGTAGATCACTGAAGAGTAAATCGGTCAACAGTTACAGGAGCTTTTTTTTAAAATGTATTAGTACGTTGCTGTCACCCCTGTGCCCACTAAACCAAATGGCCTTTAAGCTCAAGAGTTAATGACGTAATTAAAATCAAACATATATTAGCAAGTATCTGTTAGTATCTGTTATGGCAGTTGTGCTGAGCAGAGCTGAGACGCATTCATCCCCTCTCACTGAAAAGGCTTTTATACACTCTCGCTCTCAATTTATGGCAGAATGGAGTCTATTCTGATTCATCCTTACTATTGACCACTCTCATTTGTCATTAGCGCACAGCACGTGCTCGCATGTGCACGCTGACCTGTCTCCGGTAGTTTCCAAGACAACCACGCACTACTCAAGAGACGTAAGAAGGGTCATTATTGCTGCTGCGAGTTTGAGCCTATCATTCGTGGGAATTTCAAGAGGACCAGCCTCAGTTATAAATCAAGGATCCTGGAGAGGTTTTTGGTTGGCATCGTTTGCAGGGCAGATGTCAATGACGTTTCAGAGGAATTCTATATTGATGGTCTTATCCTGTGTTCCAGTTCCTTTTGCTTATCTTCTCCTGTCTGAGGAAGGCTGCTTGGGACTACGGCCGCCTGGCTCTGCTGATGGAGAATGACAGGTGAACCCATCACTCACTGACAATCTCTTCCACATGCTGCTGTATAGATGCATATAGACACTCAAGATGGAGAAATGATTCTCATGACAACCACACCTGAGCCCGGCTGCTCTGGCTCCCTCTGCTGAGTCGAAACGGTACTGCATATGAAGCAAATCACTGATTCCACTCTGCTCTTCACAATCATTTGTTGTTATATGAGTGATGAAAGCAGTGGCGATTTATTGATGCTTTTTATATTAAGACTGAAAATATAAGCATGCATGTACACATAAACAACTTGGCCTATATGAGAACATAGATTTGTTTTTAGGGAACAGTCTTGTCACTCCATTATGATTAGGGCTGCAGCTAACAATGGTTTTGCTAAGATATAAAACCTTTAATGTGATTTCTGTAAATGCATGTTTTTGGACTGTGGGAGGAAGCCAGAGTACCTGGAGAGAACCCACGCAGGCACAGGGAGAACATACAAACTCCCGACAGAAACGCCCTGAAACAGGAATCGAACCCAGGACCTTCTTGCTGCAAGGCGACAGTGCTAACCACTGCACCACTGTGCCACCTTAATGTTTGCCATACACATTAAATAATTTAAAGTACAAGGCAAACTGTGACTGTTATTCTATATTTTCAAAGACAAATATTACACTTGTCCCTCTGTTCGATTGTTACGTCTTCAACTCAAAGAGGTAAATCGTTAAAATAGTTCACAAAAATAAAAGACAAAATGATTTCTTACTTTATAGGAATTTGTTGGGGGAAAAAAAAAATATCACTAGTAATATCCAGTTAGTTGATCTGCTATTTGAATAATTGTTTAAGCACTATTTGGGATACAATTAAGATTAGGAACCACTGCAGACTCGTGCAGATGCAGCCATCACGGTTCAGTGGTTTACTTTTGCTCTGCCTGTGTCTTCTGTCCTGGAGATTGCAGGCTGGATTACTTCTGCCTGACCAGCAGTGGCTTCATAGCACACGTGGGAGAACACCATCAGTCTGTCTTGCAAAGACGTCTGCTCTCATACTAATTCAATTATCTTGCTTAATTTGATACACTCTTGAAGTATCAGTGGTAGAACGTGCAGAGAAACATCCACAAATTCATCATTCTGGCTTTAAAGATTTGACCACATTTATTTTTGATGTTTTTTCTATAAAACATGAGGACTAATTTCAGTCAGTTGCTGTGGGAAAGTGTCCAGATAGTTAGATATGTGGTGTGTTTATGAGGTCATGTCATACCACAATCTATACTGTATGTTGGTCTGAATATTGTTTATCTCTTGTCTTCCAAAATCAGTCTCACGTCCCTGTTTTATGGAGAGCCAAGTGAGAAAGAGAAGTCTCCATCCGAGTCCAGCCCCTCCACCTCGGAGATCAAGGACATGGTGAGTTTTTTTCATTTTGTTTTATGGGCTCTTTACAGCACAGGGAAACCCTTTAACAGCCTTTTGGGATCAGTTGTGGTAGACTGTGGATTTAGTCACAGCCCGCTTTTCTCAACAAAACACATTTAATGTGTACTAGAGGTCAAACAAACAGGACGTGAACCCTTTTATATGTGTTGAAACCTGCTTTTGAACATAATGAGTTTTCATATCAGTGCTTTCCTGATCCTTTATTCAAGGACCAGTGTGTGAACATGAGCAGCATCTAGTGGTGAGGATGTAGAATGCATGCAACAGGCCTCGCTGCCCCCTCACCTCTGCAAGCACGAAGGAGAAATACAGTGGCCATCTGTGTATGATCCTCCATTTAGAGTAATGTAGGTTAACAAACTTGGGACAAACTTCCAGCAGACTGCTGACAAAACACTCCTTGTGCTCCTTCTTTTGTCGCCCTTTACTGGGGTGAGTCTTTTCACCGGTTGTATTTCAATGCCATTATGATATAAAAACACAAAGCATTATTGCGTGGTCTCGGCTAAAGTAGTAATATGGTGGTGCAAGATGACGCTCTCAGTGGAAGGATGCATCTGGAATTTAGTCTAAGATTACTTTTAAACTATGGTTTTTGATTTAAGGTGATTACACACTACATGTTAACACAGTTGTGAGGATTATATTACATGTTTTACAAATGGATATTTTTAAATTCTACACACTGGTCCTTTAAAGCTGAACTGATTAATATTTTGTAATTAATATTGCACGATATAATAATATGTGTCATGTGAAAGGGATTATCACCCAACTCTGCGTTCCTTTCAGCTACAACGTATATGGGATTTTATCTGTGCCTTTTAGCTCACTGTTTCGATTTTACAGCAGGCAACATTATTGAAAAAGTATTAGTAAATCCTCTGCATAGTACCAGTCCTGCACCAAACAGCAGGCAAACAAAGTTTGTGGCTATTTGGAAGTAGACTTATCAGAAATAAATGTTTAATTAATCTAAAATGAAACTGAGTATTGGACTTGTTTGTATGTATTTGAATCAAACACAACTATTAAATGAATGCAAATGTTTCTCTTTGTTAACTGGGGATCTAATCAGTCAAACCTGGTGAAAACTATTTCAGATAGCTAACTGTAACATTTTTCGGTCAAGTTTTTGACCGAAAATCTCTCCAGTAGCCTCACTATTATTGTCTACATGTGTTCTTTGACCCAATTCTCATTTTTTTTTCTTCCTGCGCTGGCACACCCAACACTGTTATCCTGCCGCCCTCAACTCTGCTGCAGAGTAGCTGAATAATTTCATGCCTAAAGATGGAAAATATTCCACTATTGCTTCCTCTTCTGTCAGCCTCTTCAGATGGGCACCCAGAATGGTCGTGTGCACAGAAAATGAAGCAGCCAGGAAGGGCCACCCTCAGTGCGCCGCCGTTTGGTCAAAGAAACTAGCTCCCTTTCTAAGTTCGTTTGTTTTTTTATTTAATTCAGTGTTGTATTGATGCTTAAGGTTGCAGAAGGCCACACTTTTATGACACTTGCCTGAGATGACTGAGAAGAGCAGGTTTTGGGTCGTGATTCAGCTGGACTGTCTGTGACTCGTTGACACCTGAGTGACAGACTGCGGTCCCTCCCTGCGTGTGCGCCACAAACAGTCAGACTGGAGTCATGCGTGCCTCCAGAAAGCTGAGGCCGCAGTAAACTGATTACTGCTCCACGATAGACCTATTAAATCTTCATCTCTGTCACTATGCAGACCTTATTACTATGCAAATGGTGGATGCATGCAGTTATCCACATCTGCATACATGTGTCATTTATTATGTTTAATAACGAATCCGCTGAATGCTCTATGATTCCTCTCCCCTTTTCAGGGCTTCTGCTCGTGGCTCTCATCACTTTACTATATGAAGTAAGTGCCCTTACAATTATTTTCTCCTTCCTTCATCTCAGCCTCCATCCTTTTTATTGGCCCTGCGTCTTCAAAGCTGATGTTACCGTCCAATGTGAAGTCTTGTGCTATATCTCATTTAGCAGGAAAACCAATGAGTCTGGGCTCATGCGCCTGTTGGTGCCGCAGCTTCCTGTTGAATGTTTGCACTTGTTCAGGCCTGACTGCACACAACAGGTTTGGGCCTGTAAAAGCACAATTTTTACGGTGCCCTTGGTTTCCATACTGTTGTGGCGCAGATTGGGGGTTGCTGTTTTTAGCCACCATTGCAGTGGCTCGACCAGAGATCCCTGGGAAAGTGCAAAACTCACCCTGTGAGTTCGCAATGTGTGGGCTGCCATGGGAGCAGCATGCACCTATTTCCTTCTTCTTTCGTGCTTTTTCTTTTTGATTTTGGGTTTCCTGAACCTCCCGCCTGTAACCACAGCTTCTGGAACCAATATAAGGGTGCTGTAGCTTTACTCACGATGAAGTATAAGCTGTCAGCCCATTTGTCCTGGCTTTTGACAGACCTCTAAACATATGCCGGATTGAGACTGCCCTTCACTGATTGTCGTGTGTGGAAACTCCACTGTTGACCCGTGCTTTTTCACGTAGCCTTTTGGAATCTCTCGGGTTTGTGTTGAGGACGCTCTCAAGGTTTCTCCCTGCTCTGTGTCTGCAGGGATGAAGAGATCCGCAGCAAATGCGGCATTGACGCCATCACCTACCTGTCTTTCCAGCGCCACATCATCCTGCTCATGATGGTGGTTTGCCTGCTGTCTTTGGCCGTGATCCTGCCTGTCAACCTCTCTGGGAACCTCCTAGGTAATTTTACCACTTCACGGCAGTCTTGCTAGCTGACTGAAAAGCAGAGGGATATCCTTAACCTCAAGAGAGGGGGCACCTTTTTTTTTTTTTAAAGCCCTGTCTCTCGTAAAAGCATAATGAAACACTATTTGGACACACAATGGGCTCGTTTTATGACGGAGTTTCTAGCACACGAGTGGCAAATCATCAAATGTTTCCACATTAATATAAAAAATAGAAATAGAGAGTGCCTCATTTCCTCTCAACATACCCATGTAAATGTCCGGGGTGGCATGGTGCAGAAAATTAGCTGCTAAATAGCACTAGAGTTGCTGTTTGGCAGTTATGTGCTTATTTAGCTGGAAGTG
>KV751346.1:6125899-6174533 GCA_001698575.1 Mola mola
GGGGTCTACAAGGATCTGGGCTGCCCGCAGAAACTGTTTTATTACTGCTGGCCGTCAACTTATGGAGCAGTGTGTCACCCTAACCACTAAATAAACAAACACTCATTGGCATGACAACAGCAAACAAAGGGTTCCCAAATTAAAACAGCAGAGTTAGGCATGACTGCGCTGTTCGCATTTAGTGCCAGCTCTCACTGACACGATAGACTTCATTTAAGTGCCAGGAAACTGTTTTCTGTGAATAGTGACATTGCTTCATTGTTGCCTCGCCCTGCAGACAAAAGAGGAGGGCTTTTCCAAACAAGAAAAGCCATAAAGAATTAAAATATCTCGCTCTTTGTCATGTTGCATTACTCCTACAGGAGACAGTCCTGAAAACTTTGGAAGAACAACACTGGCTAACGTCAGCGCAAAGTAAGCCCAGCACTTTATGAATGACATCGAATGTCTTGAAATAGTGCAGAGCCGTGAAGAAACACGAGACAGTACAGTGTGTACTTGTGTTTTTGTGCCACGCAGGGACAACTTTCTGTGGCTCCATGGCATCTTCGCTCTGGTCTACTTCATCATCACGTCGCTGTGCATGGCTCACCACTCCATACGGCTGGAGTACAGAGAGGATGAGAGGGTTCGTCCCCCTTCAGTTCCCACAGTTTAAACATCCATCTCATCTAGTCAAGTTCTCTAATTAAAGGGACGTGAGTGACTGGCACAAAACTCATGGTAATCCATCCACATGTCATCCTGCTGGTAGCGGTAACGCTGGGGTGAAGGATTACCAACATTTCTGTGATTCATCCTCTGAATGCAAAAAATACCCTCCAAAAAAGGTCATTGTCCTAACTACACATTTTATGGGCCAGCTAAAAATTTGAGGTTAAGTTGAGGCAACTTTATATTGATTCAAATTCAACTCAACTCACTTCTCAAATTATAAATGAAATGATTATTGAATTATTTTCACAGTGTAACTCTGTCTGAGACAAAATTTTGGACAAAAACAACAGCAGTGACATCTGTGGAGCCAACCCAGTACTATGGCTGATAATAGTGACTAACATGGGGATATTTTGCATTTTATTATAATATAACTGTTCATGGTGGGTGCGTTATGTGTTGCAGGTTGCCAGGACACTGATGATTACTTCCATACCGAAAGAAATCTCTGACCCAGGCCTCATCACTAAACACTTCCAGTACACCTTCCCTTCTACATTTAATCGTTTAATCAAGTTGACTTCTCTTCTTATGTTTAATTTGTGTCACGAGGGAGTTTCTTGCAAAGACATCACTTTCATTCTGATGGACTCCTTTTTCTCCATTCACCAGTGAGGCTTACCCCAGCTGTACTGTCACGGACATCCGTTTCTGCTTCGATGTGCACAAGTTGATGAGGCTAGACGTGGAGAGGTACAGCAAGCGCCCCAGACTGGAGTAACGTGGTTTGTGAACAGGCTTTGAGTGTTGCCGTGTCTTGCAGGCGGAAGGCGATGAAAGGCAGGCTGTATTTTGCCACAAAGGCCAAAAAGGAGGGGAAGAACCTGATCAAGATGCATCCGTGCGCCCAGATTTTCTGCTGTGACTTCTGTGGCTTCGAAAAGGTTAGTTTTATAGTTGTGATTCAGTGTGTCACCACCAGATGACACTGCAATCTAAAAGTAGCTGTGTGCAGTGAGACTTTATCTTTCTACCTTACATCTCACTGAAAGTGAAAGATGCAGTGAGAACATGCGTTTCTAACTTTTTTTCATCCCTGCAGGTGGATGCAGAACAGTACTACAGTGAGCTGGAGGAGAAGCGAACAGACGAGTTTAATGCAGAGAAGAACCGCGTCTCTACGAGGAGGCTGGGCATCGCCTTTGTGACATTCCGTGATGAGAGGATGACTGCTGTGTGAGTACACGACAGCCTGACAAGTTTGTGTCCACCAGGTCCTCTCGTCATACTGCTGTCATGTCACAGAGAGAAACAAAGTCAAGCTTTGCTGGTTGCTGATATATATATACATATATATACTGATATATTTCTGGTGTGCTTTTGTGCGTCTCGGTTCATTCTGCAGCATAGTGAAAGATCACAGTCGCGTGGGCTGCCGCCACAGACCCCAGCAGTCCAGCATCACCACTGTGGTCCAGTCACACAAATGGGGGGTCAGCTATGCACCTGCTCCCAGTGACATCATCTGGCAAGTACCAACGTTACTGGAACTCCTTGAAGTCAGCATCGTCATCATCTGTAACACTTAAAATAAGTGGCATCTATCCGTTTTCCAGCATGCATTTGATTACAAACAAGGAAGACAGTAGAAGGAGCCCATTAACCTACATATCTTGGGAAAGTGAGAGGGAACAGGGGAATGAGGGGAAAAGCCCAAGCACACACACATTTTGAGTGAAACATGCAGTTTTGCACATCTTATGCACATTTAGACACATTTCCCTGTAAATAGCTCTGGCATATTTTGTATCTTAGCAAGCCTCTGGATCGTGCCCGGACTTTGAACCAAAGCTCTGTGAGCTGTAATTTTGCTTGCCAATGCAACATTAACTTGTAATGACAGACTTCAAATAGTCCGTTTATTTAGACGAGAGGTATAAATCATGCAAATTATGCACCTTGGCTGTGTCACGGTATCTGTGCTTAAGGTACTTTTCCTATTTGTTTTTCCCTTTTTTTGAGCCCGTGCTCTCTTCTAAGAACATCAAAATAATTAGTAGCAGCCTTTAACATCAGTTTGCTCATGTGACTCTCATTGAATGCTTCCTCAATTGGATTAGCTGTAATGTATGTGTCTTATCTTGGAGAGCAAATGCTTCGGTCCCAGTGAGATTAGATAACAAATGAGCGATGCATATGTAGAGTAGATTAAACCAAAGAGATGTGTTTGTGCTTCACGCCTGATTGCTTGTAGCGTGTTAGCGCACGAGACGACTGGAGCAGGTACTTGTGTTCAATCATTAAGACTGAGCGTTGGAGTGTGCCGTTTTGTCGAGCCGCTCTCTAGTGGAAACACTTTCACCAACTCAAATACAAAGAGGCGGCCAAGCTGCTCTATTCTGAGCTCATGTCAGTACATACAGTAAAGGGTTGTCAGGGGGCAGCGCTGTGTTAACGGTCCTGTCTGTCCAGCAGGGATGACTTGTGAATTGAAGCTCATTATTTCCTCTGTCGCCAGGGAGAACCTGTCAGTGTGCGGCTCGCGCTGGTGGCTCCGCTGCGTCCTCCTCAACATCCTCCTCTTCCTGCTGCTCTTCTTCCTCACCACTCCCGCCATTATCGTCAACACAATGGACAAGTTCAACGTCACAAGGCCCGTGGAGAGTCTGCAGGTCAGAGCTCACGATGTGTATCTGCATTTTTAAAACCCCTGCTTTGGTGTCATTAATTAATGATTTTGTGTCGTCCAATCCAGAGCCCAGTCGTCACGCAGTTCTTCCCGACCCTTCTGCTGTGGGCGATGTCGGTGCTCCTGCCCTTCATCGTCTACTACTCGGCCTTCTTTGAGTCCCACTGGACCAGGTAGTCACTAGCCACCAGCCACCACTCGCCTCTCTGCTCTGAACTGCGTTTTCCAGTGGACCCCCCCATGTTTGGCTGCTACCTTCCTCTCCACTTCCAGCATTTCTTTTGTTTTTCCATCTCAATTATTTTTTTCTCTTCACCCTGTTGGTGACAACCCCCTTCTATTTCCCTCTGTCACTCTCGCTGCACTGTTATTCTGGGCAGGTTGTCATAGAGATCTCCATGTGAAGATAATGATATGCACAGTAGTCACCATGCGCAGAGGAGCAGCACATGGTGACAGGCGGGAGGAGGAGCACAACAGCTGTGCATAGGGAGACAACCTCACGCAGCACCTATAAGCACCCTTTTCTTTACATAACCACCCCCACAAACGTGTTGTGCAGGCGTGATGTGCGAAGGAGCAAATGCAAATCAACAGTTTACTGGAGTGAAAAGAGTCGCACGTGCTAATGAATCCAACGGTCCTGTAAATCTAGAGTCAGCTGCCTTTGCATTCCATCCTTTTACAATACGAATTGATGTATTTTATAAGTGAATATATAGCACGTAGTGGTCTTACAGTGCCATGTTTTCTCAGGTCTGGTGAGAATCAAGTAACAATGCACAAGTGTTTTTTGCTGCTGGTCTTTATGGTCATCATCCTGCCCTCACTTGGTCTGTCCAGGTACAACAAATCTATACAAAATATTTCTTGTCTTTGGATTTCTTTGCTATTTTTTAGATGGCCTTTTAATGTTTTATTCTTTCTGTAGTCTGGACCTTTTCTTCACATGGCTTTTTGATGTCAACTTCCTGGACGAGAGAGCTGTCAAATTCCAGTAAGAATGCTCCTAAACGCATCAGAAGCAAACCATTTCAAACTGCACCGTAGTTTCATTGCTCTTTCGCCGCAGGTGTGTGTTTCTCCCCGACAACGGCGCCTTTTTTGTCAACTACGTGATCACATCCAGCCTGATCGGCACGTCTATGGAGCTTCTTCGCATCCCGGCGCTGACAGTGTATGCCCTCCGCCTCTGCTTCGCCAAGTCCCAGGCTGACCGCATTCACATCAAGCGGGTTAGCTGAGCCCTTCCTGCTTCCCTTGCCTTTTCCTGTCAGCGGCAGACATTTTTGCTCTGTTTTAAGACGTGTTGGTGTTTCCGTCTACAGAGTCAGGCCTATGAGTTCCAGTTCGGTCTGGAGTACGCCTGGACCATGTGTATCTTTGCTGTCAGTATGACCTACAGTATCACGTGTCCCATCATTACACCCTTTGGTGAGCAGCCTACAGAGAGACTCGTCAATCCTCACTTTTCTCCTCCTTCCATCCCACCATCTTACCTCTCAGTCTTGTGTGTATGTCGCCTGTTCACACATGAGCCTCACCCTCCTCTGCCGCCCTCCAGTCCGATGCAGACTGTGTGAATTTGCTGCTGTAGGCCCAGACACCCAGACACAGGGAGTTGCAAGCCAGACACCCACTCTGCTCCTGTCTCTGCCCAGAAATCAAAAAGCCTCTATTTTAGTTCTGCAGTCAGATCCTCTCTGTCCAAAGGGGTCCTTTCATACATAATACCCTTCTGTTTCTGCCATTTTAGTCATATTTATCTAAGATAAATGATATCATTTGTTGAAGCCACAAAGTTAGCACTTACTTTAAGTGGCTCACCAGAAAGAGAAAATAATAGGGTGAAACACTGAAAGAAATTCCTGGTTTTTGAGATTTTCCATTAACCATCTCTTACCTTTCAAACCAAGGTCACCGTTTAGCCACATTGCTTTAATTGCATTGCACAATGAACATTGCATGAAACGCTCATTCACCAACAAAGTCTACACAGAAAAAGTGTGTGGGAGGAAAGGGGCTGTAGGGATGAGGAGTGGGGGATGAGGGCAGAGGAATGAAAGGATGAGGGTAATGAGATAAGGAATGGAGAGATGTGGGAGTGAAGGATGGTAAATGGCCATGACCTTGCACTTATATAGCACCTTTTAAGTCTACCGACTCCTCAGAGTGCAAAACCTCATTAGTTTGAGGCTCTGAGGCCTCGCTGTATGTGCGTGGTTCAGTGTAGTAGGAAAGAACAATGTATAAAATATCACGGAGGATCACAAATTTTCTGTTGGCTCGTTTCTGACGAATGCTTTTTGAGTGCTGTGTAAAAAGCGCCTCTGGGAGCAGGTAAGCCCTGGCTTAAGCCCCGGAGCGGTGAGTTGAGACGAGGCAAAGGTGTAGAATTACTTGGGGTCACAAAGGGATTTTTTAATGAAGAAAAAAATCAAAATATATAATTTTACAAAACAGAAATTAGTTTAAGAGTTTAATCAAGGGCTGAGGCAGGACTTTAAATGTATTCCTTTTGGCACTGATGAGTCAAGTGAGTGTATGTATGCCCGGTTGTCCCCCTCTAGGTCTGCTGTATGTGATCCTGAAGCACATGGTGGACCGATACAACATCTACTATGCATACGTCCCCACTAAACTCAACCAGCGCATCCACAGGGCAGCCATCAGCCAGGTCATCGTGGCTCCCATCCTCTGCATGTTCTGGCTGCTCTTCTTCTCTGTTCTCAGATTGGGTACAATACTTTATCGCTTCCACTTCTATCCTGCAGCAGTTTCTCTCACCATGACTAGATCAGGGCTGTGATTTCTTACAATCCTCCCTTTCTGCCACAGGTCCAATACATCCCATTACCCTCTTTACCTCAGTGTCCCTGCTCACCTGTATTGCATTTTCTCTCTTCCGCTTGTGCCTTAGAAAGCAACCACACAAGTCAACGAGCTACCAGGTCAGCACTGCTACACTTCACTGGCTTAAAGTTCCACTCATGCACTGTATGAATGATGATGCATTTTGTCTGTTTCAGATGTCTGATCAGCCAGCAGAGGGGACGTTCACTGATGCAGACAGGAGCACTGTAACATCCACCACTGCCTGCAGCGTACAGTTTCATCTTCTTCTCTGATTGGCCCAACAGTTCACTATTAAAACATATCTTAAACCATTCAGTTATTAGTTTAAAAGTTTAAATGTATACACTAAAAATAACATCATTTTGTGTTTTTTTGTGTATCTTCTATGATTCTAGCAGCCACAACTAACCAAGAGACTTGAAACATGACAGATCAGACCCAGTTTAACTTGTGTGGGATTTACATGGGGTATTCTCAAATTGTTACTGTAAGCTTACTAATCAGTTCTAGCCTGATCTAAAAGTCAAGTCTAGTCTAAAAGTCCAGGAAATAGGGCTTAGGTTGAAAAATACCAGTGTTCTCTTTTAACATGTGTCTTTGTCTCACGTGCAGGACTGTAGAATCTAATGCATACCAGATGAAACTATCATAAACTATATATCTTCCTCCTTCAGCTGTTTGTGGCGTCTGTGCTGCTGGAGCCGGAGTTGGCTTTGACTCCCATGCCCTCCCCGGCCCACCACAGCTACGGCGCTATGGCCAGATCCCGGAGTTCAAGCCACGGCCCCATGGAGGAAGAAGAATGCGAGGAAGAACACTCCCAGACACACGAGACTGAGCTGCAAGACCCCGCAGGTCCCCACAGCTCCAGCCAGCTCATGGAAAGCTCCGCGGGCTACCAGTAACACCGTATCCCACCCCCCCCACCTCTTGCTAATCCCACATGTCCCTCACCTTGGAGAACACGGTTCGCAAAATGCCGGAATGCACCGTTTTTGCCGCTGACCTCAGGCTCCCACTTAGCTGTCTCAGACAGTGAGACTGGGCTAGTTAGAAAAGATGAAAGCTTGAGAATACAGGGGGAGTCTATAAATGTGGAACTGTGTAGACAGCAGTTTACTCGAACATGTCCTGACATTAATCTTGACAGAAGATACATCCAGCCTAAATAGTCAGATTATCTTATTTAAACTATTGGACGCTCCATGTCAGGGATTCCATCTTCTTCTCTAGCTTCACTTGCAAGTTAAAAACGTTAAAAGTGGTTGATAGCGACTGGGGTGGGCTGCCATCAGGGAGACTCTGTCCATGCTGCGCCACTTGGACATGAGTGGAGGTGAAAGTTCCCATTAGAGTGGGAGGTGTGAGGAGGCTCACCCCAGCAGACTGACAGGGCGCCGTGGGCACGGATGAGATGCGGTTTCCTTTGGCGGCGGAGCTTGGGGAGACTGAGGGTGAGGGCAGCGACTTGTGAAGCCATCTGCAGCGAGAGAGAAGACAGACGGAGCACCCGAATGCAACATGGAGTTGTGCTGTGGACTCTCTCCCAAAGGAGGCAGGAGCAGTTTGACTGTACCTGGATCTTGTTGTTGTATCTATATCAGCTGGAGGTCGCTATTTTTGCTACAGTATTTTTGGTCTCATTGACGGTGTGCTTTGGGTTGGGGGGTGAGGCTACTGGACACTGTTCAAAGATTTAAAAAGCTGTCCCATCATAATCAAATTATGACCTTATTATGCTGTATCTTTTCTCTGTGTGAGCCCACTGGATTTGCTTTATTTATTTTTAAGGATTAGAATGACATATGCGAATTTGCTTTCTCGCTGAGAGTCAGATGGAAGAGTCACAGCTCGGTTTGCTTTATTAAGTGAAGACTCCTGTCGTAGATCCAAGTTCTTACTTAAAGTTTAAGGAGAAAATTAAAAACACAGTAAGGGAAAACTGGAGGATCTGGCAAAGTGTTTACCAACAAGTACCAAAATTAAATGATGGAGGGACTATAATGTTCTGACTCTAATGTTCATTGATGTATGATGTATACGATCAACAATGTGGTTAACTGAATGCCATCTGAACAGCCGCAGCTCTCAAATCCTGAGGAAAAGCATTCCACAATGTAGATGCCACAGGTTCTACACTATACTAAGCTTAGAGCGAGATTAATTATACTGTACGCTACGTCTGGTGTCGATCTTCCTGTCTAACTCCCTACATGAAAGCAAATAAGCTTCTTTCCCAAAGCGCAAGTGTGTGCAAGTTGCATGGGAGCTGTGATAAAAGCACATCGTGGAACATTAACTGTTTATTCTGATAATCATGTGAGGGTCAGTAAAACGTGCCACATCCAAAGCCATGATTTCTTCTTTTTTAATTATTAATAATATTTGTTCTCATAATGGTTCAAAATAACTCATTTGTATTTATTTGTTTAATGCTGGTTGAAATATTTCTGGGATAAATTTAAGTTTTCAGTCGTCCCAAATGTACAAACTTTGAAATTCAAACACTACTCTAGTTCTGCATTTACTATGACACTATGATTTTGTGTGTGACTCCCCGCTGCATGTTGACCACTGTTTGTTGTATAAATGATGTATGATGATGAAATTTCACACGCTGTTTTTCCCATGATACTGATTGTGAAGCTTTTGCAGTTCGTTCTTCGCGTTTCTAGCTGTGCCTTGAACAAACATTCCCTTTTATGTGACAATCCAGCATGGCCTGAAATATGCTGCATGGAATGAATGGTGAAGAGCGAGCAGACCAACGGATAAAAACTGCAAACTCAGCAGTGAACATATTTCACCACATAAGGCCCACTCACTGCATTTACTCTGAGGCTTTTCGAACTGCGGATGTAGAAACTATCCAATATTCTGGCCATCTTTTGTTGGAAATTGCAAAAATGTTGAGCGTTCCATTTCAACTCCTGATGCTGGAAACACTTTGGGAAAGGAATATCCGCTCAAGGCCGACATCCTTTTAGGAGTAATCTATAATGTTCAACTTATACAGCAGAGCGAAGTCCTGACGTGCCCTGAAAAATAAAAAGTTTGAATCGATGACATCAGACAACTATGTCATGCAATCGAAGGTATCAGAACGAGCATGCAAGAAGGTTTCAAGTTTAATAACTGTCAAGTCGATCAATAAGTTCATGTGTCTTGATGTCATGTTTTGTGTCATGGCCTTGGTGTTGGTTTCAAACGCCTATTGAGCTCTCAGCTGCTGTGTCCTTTGATCATATAAGCTGTATGGCCAAGCTCACTGTGGAGGATAAAAAATCTTTGGAAGATGTTTATCCAGTGTCATTTGCTTGTTTATGACATTTTCAATTCAACAGTGTTGATCAGTTCACCTGCAGTTACTATTAGGGGGAGATTTAATCCATTTTGTATTTCATATGAGAGGTTTGATTACACATTTAATCACATGGAATCAAAAGCATATAATAAAAACTTCTAATTAAATTTCCCTTGATGGCATATTATAGCACACATTATAGTAATTTGCTTATTTTTAAAGGAATGTTATTGTAGTTCCTTATCTCAGTAAAACAGATGGAAGCTGGCTATATAGAGAGTTTAAGTGGTCAGTGCAAAAAAAAATCATGATCAACATACGAGAATACGAGAAGCAAAACGGAGAAAACATCAAAGAGCATCTGAAAATGTCTGTCAGTGAACTGCCAACATGTCCTGTGGGTTTCCGTCACAGCTTGTTTCATAGATCATTAAATACACTTTCCTTTGAAAAACACCAAAGGAAACTTATTAGGGTATATAAATATATATATTTTTTTTAGCTCTGATGGCCATGCAAGGAGGAAATGTCCATTTTCATGCTTAACTAGTTTTACTATAGCCTGCCATGTCTGTTTAAACTGCTTAGTTTGGAGATCCGTGAGCTTTCCCGACATGTCCACAGTTTTATACTCTTGGTTAAAATAACCACAGCACTTATATCTTTTTTAATAAATATAATGACAGCGTTTGAATTTGATCCTTGTCAGAGTTTTCGTCCGTGAAAAAGTGAAGTGCTGTGATTTGCAATTAAAACTAATTCAGCTCAATTCAGTCATGTTGTGCCATGAACTTCTTGCTCTCGCCTGCTCTGGTCTGTGATGGTTCTGAGAGGCAGTGATTCAGTCTTCATGCGGTACAATAAGTGGTATTGTGCAGGTGAGAATTTTAGCATGATGCCTTCAAGAACTGAATATGGGATATTTTACATACTATTAGCCCAATTGGTTTTTGACTATAATGTTTAAAAAAAAAAAAAATTTAAAGGAAAAAAATTACATTTTGGTGCGATTAATTGATCTTACATCATCTGTACATTTAATGAAAAAAATAGAATATCATTATGTTTATCAGTTATTTATAAGAGTGAAGATTTAATATATTCTAGACCATAGACTAGACTAGACTAGACTATTAATACAAAGTAAAGTATTTCAAGTATTTCACTACTACCTTAAAAAACAGAAAATAGGTCATAGTATTTTTATATGCCATTATTAAAAGATTAAAACAAAAATAGGTTTGAAATATTTCGTTTTGTTTCATTTCATTTCATTTTCTGATGTTTATCTGGGTGGCAGACTCTGCAGAAAACTAGCCTCTGGACAAACCTCTACCTAATTTCTCCCTCAGACCACATCTGAGGGCGGATGGGACAATTAACTGACTGTTTTTAGCCAGGCCACACTGGAAAGTGGTAGCACCGCTGTGGTAAATGATGTTCCAGTTAAGTGGCTTAGAAGTATGTTTTTCTGAGAATCAGCTTGGACGGGTTCCATGTCATTTTTCTGGAGAAAAAGGGTTTCTTATAAAGGAATAAACAAGACAACGTCCCTGCCATTATATATATTGCTTTCTTGTTGCTAAGAGGCAGAAAGGAGAACAAAAAGTCCCTGACATTTCCTCTAGCGCCAGTGGCAACTACTCAGAGCATGCTTGTCAGTGAAAGGTGAATTCCTCTGGGTGCGAGCCCTGCTGCTCGCCTCTCTCCTGCCCAAATGCAAATGCAAATGCCCCTTAACCTTACCTTCAGCATGCAAATGCAGCTAAATTGGATATTGTTGTTTAATATTTGCATAATGTTGTGGCTCAAAGTAGTGGCATTTGTGCTATCAATTTTAAACTTCATATTTCTCCGAGACTGTATTGTAGTCTTTCAAGTCAAAGTTGCTTGACTTTACTGTTTGAAATCAAGTCTAATATTTCCTTTTGTCTTTTTTTCCCCTTTTTTTTGGACCACCACAAAGACTTATTTTCAATTCTGGCTCAAAAGCTGTCTAGCAAATGCTTCCTAAAGGTGTTGAGAGCAGGTATGTTGCAGGACATCAATCATTTTTGGTACATATTGCTACAGTTACATAAACTTGTCATAGATTTGGACTACGAGCTGAAAAATATAATCAAAAGTTCAGTTTAATCAGTTGACATTTGCAGATTCACACGGTAGAATAATCTAATGTAATCCACTGAACTTCTCTTAAAGACTGAAAATGTGTATATTTTGAAGGGAAATTACATGCAAATAACAAACCCAACAATTAAATGATCACATTTAACAGGTCTGTGTAGCTAAAGTAAATGAGCTGTGAATGCTTCCTAACAGCTGCACCTTAAAATAGAAGGAGCTTCAGTCCTTAACACAAGATGCATTCAGGGGCAGCAATTAGTGTAGGTCACCTGTGCTTTCACTCTAACACACTATCACCACAGTTACTCATGTAAATATAGTTTTAAACTAAACTTGAACGGTAGAAATTCGCTACAATGTGTATGTACAAGGTTCAGTGTGAACAAAAAAGTTGACATAGATTAAAATAGAGGTTATCTATTTGGATAACTGAAAAACGTGGCTGAAACAACTCCTGTATCAATAATGTAATCATCTTTGTTAGAAACTAAAAGGTAATTAAATGTATTTGCGACTGAAAGATTAAACTCTTCATTACGAACAAAATGGATTGAACCCCACACAGGATTCAGAAGGTATTGAGAGAGTGCCAACGCATCTTTTGCACTGGATTTGTTAACAAGCAGAAAATATACGACTAGCTTCAGCCCTGTCCTTGAACTTCATGTTGCGCGCGACTGTGTTGCAGACGGATCAGCTCATCCCTGCTGCTGTGCTTGTTGCTTGGCAGACTTGTGCCGCAGACTCCAGCTCGCAGGAGAGCCATCAGAGCGGGCCTTATTAGCCCGAGCCTGCACGCATCGTCAGCATCCACTCATCACTCCTCTCCACATCTATGATTTAGGATGAGTGAGTGTGTGATGGAGCAGTGCCTTCCTATTCTCCATCTAAAACAAATGTGCGCACACGCACTCACACACACTCACATGACTATGGACCGTCGCTTAACAGTTGCCATGACAACGCTCAATACCCTCTCCATTCCAAAACACATTGCAGACTTTTCTAAAAACAATGCGTGCTGTCTTTTTTTCTCGCAGACTTCTCTCCAGACGACAGAGCGAATCCTTGTACGCTACAAGGCAGGTCTGCAGAAACACAGGGGCTGATTGATGAATGACCGCAATGGAAACAAACACAGAGGGCTTTTTGGTCACCTCATTCAATTTTGTTGCAATTTTAAGCACTGCTTGCCAATCCGAGGAGGTCAGGTACGATCCTCCCTGCAGCTCTGTGGCTGCAGAGCTCTGGCTCAGTGCTGTTCTGGAGGTTGAGGCGAGACATGTATCGTGGAGCCAACATAAACACAGCAGACTCTGTGGGGCAGATGGAGTGAGGACACTGTTGGGAGAGTGCACAGAGACAGATTAGGGCCATGTCAGCCACTGCTCCGAAGACACCCGGCTCATGGCTGTGACTTTTACAATGATACGGCCAAATTAAGATCACCCTCCAAATATTGGACATTCACACAAGCTGATACTGAACTGGAAACACATGTAGAATATCTCTTTGGAGACTAGACAGTCCACACTTTAAAGCCCAAGATGAAGAAAGTAACATTCTTGGCAGTTTAGTGAAATTCTGTAAAGAAGCTTGATGTGACATTGTGCAGTTGCATGAGTAAGCGGGGTCCATGTGCCTGAAGTCGCCCTCGTCTCTGCAGCCAAGAGCGGTGAGCCACTCGCGCTTGGATCTTATGTAACACCCGGGGATGGGCTGTCAGTGGGAAGGAAATCAAGCATCGTGCGATTGATTCCAAACACAGACCGCAGTCATGTTGCGACCGGCAATCTCAAGAGCAAGAGGAAAGCACACTGACCTCGTTCGGCAGTAAAATATCCACAGAAGATAACTTTATTTCATCTCAAGTAAGAAAACAACATGTTCTCCTGAAAAGTGTGGGATGGATATCCGGTTTACAAAGAGTACGTATTCATACTAACTCTAACAATAATACTGTGCGTTTTTGGTTGAAGGGTAACTGTTCAGCAGCAGCCGATAACGATGAGGTAGACGGTGACACACCCAAAATGTTAAGAGGAGATGTTGTCAGTCATGCCTGTTAAAAAGACCTGATGCCAGGCAGCTGAAAACTAGAGATGAGGAGAGCAACATTCTGCACTGGACTGTGTACTAAGAAAAGAGTCACTACAAATACACAACCTGCACAGTTAGTTAATAAACATTTCACCTGTGGGCTCACACACAATGAACATACTACGCAGGGGTAGAATAGTTAAATAGAAAACTCGTCACAAGGTAATAATATTTCTGTTACTCTGATGAAATGAAAGATACACTGTAGAGTACTTCACATGTGGAGAAAAAACCCCTCTTCAACTACACATACATTTCAGAATATAAAAATAAACTTTTTAAAAGTAAACTGAGACTAAAGCGTTAATAATCACATATCAGCAGCTTGGATTTACAGTTGTATGGTGTTAGTATCTAATACTTGGCGCACTGTTGCTAAGTTACTTGGCATTAAGACCTTGAATGTAAATAACAGTTCAAGATTATACATACAGTTTTGTGGCAGATACAATAAGAACACACACGCACGTAGTGGACAATGTCAGCGCAGAGGATTAAATGTTTGGCGTTAACGCATTAAAAGGATATCAATTAAATTTGTCTTAGTTTCACAATCCAGACGAAATATTCACTTAAAGCGGCACGCCAGAAAAACACGAGCCACTCTGCTTGTAATCCCATCGAGAAGCACTGCTGAGATAAGCGACAATGACAGACCTACTTCACACCAACGAAAATGTTAAAATCCCCCCAAGATGGCCTTTTTACTTTCGAAACTCTCAAAGATCACATAACAGTCTACTAGTTAGAGTTTAACAGTCTGCTGAAGTCTATTGAAATACTCGCACACTGGGACGAGTAAGGTGCACGTGGGCGCCTTAACAGTCATAGATCTCTGGGGTAAGCTATCATAGAGTATAACAGTTCTCGTCAGTATCTATTGAATATAATTTCACCCGCAAAATAGGCAGGTTAAATATTGCAGACACAAAGAGAGGTGTAACGGTGTGAAGTATCAATAGAAAACACAGTAATGATCATGATGTTCCTTGGTCAAATCACATTGCTTTGTCCCAAAAGAGCTGCCCATATTCTGGCCACAGTCACCGTCACAGTTGGGAGTAGTGTGCGATGCCTAAATATATCTAGTGTTTCACAATTGTGCAACTCTTTAAAGATACAGCACAAAGACACTACAGTCACTGTTATCGTTTGAGTAGATATATCACAGCCGTTATATACAAGGACACGCAACAGTTGCTGATTTTTTATCAGTGTGAGCCAGCTCTGATCCTCGCAGCTGTGCAGCAGCGTCACCCGCCTGCTAAACATCCACAGCCAAGAAAACTGACTCTACGACTGCTCAGTCCAACTGTAAAGTGTTACCCCACCAGACACTTGCTACACTATGTGACCCCACTGACAGAGCAAATGTACAGCATTTCACGGCGACCACGTCGAGTGATCCCACAGCATCTGCTCAGCAGCTCCCGCTGTTGCGCCTCAGTCGGCCTTGTCCTCGCCGTTCTTGGCCCACCCTCGGCTCATGGCTCCTTCCACGATGCTGTACATGTTGAGCCAGGCTTGACGCAGCGGCGCCGTATAGGCCTGGCCCAGACTGCACTGCAGCATGTAGAGCAGGGCCTCACCCACCATCTGAAGAAAACACACCCGTGTAATTTTTCACAGCTCATTTGTTTGTGTGACCACTATTTTTATAAACTTTATACTAGGACATGTTGGTCCTACAGCAAAAGACTGTGTGTTGACTCCCACTGCCTGATGCTTCCTCCCGAGGTTGAGCAGAAAGTCCTCCAGGGAGTGAAGGTCGTCCAGATGGCTGACTGCGGCATCGATCACAAGCATCACCTGGGATCACGCACAAACACACGGAGCGAGAGAGAGAGAGAGAGAGAGAGAGAGGGTGTTCAAGGCTGCGCACAAGTACAAACTGTATACTTGTAGCAATCACTGTGGCAAACAGCACTCACCTTGGTGACATGTTCTAAGAACTCCGGGCTGGAGAGGCAGTCTTGTGTGGAGCCACAGTTTGTACTGTAGTGGAAAAGACTGAGGAGCGCTGGGTCCAGCTCGAACAGTCTACCACAGACAAATACCACACTGTTCTATATGCATATACACACGGCATGGGTTGCCAAACATCCACACAGAGTCAAAAATCAATCTGTAAATCATACAACTTCAAATCCCTCCTGCTGGTCTCGGATTTAGCAGCAGCTGTCTCAAAGTAAACTGTAGATTATTGCAGTCTGTCGCCAAGCAACAAGTCAAGCTTCCGGTCCCTGTGTGGTGAAAGTGTGCAGCCGAGGATCAAGCCTTATTCCCTCTGAACACCTGATACGTAATCTAACGCCGCACAATTGAGTAAAAGCGCTAAAAATAAACAAAATACTGCTACTTTTACTAGAATTCTTCGCAGATGAAAGGATAACTGCAATTTCTCTCCTCTCACGAGCCGCTTTACTGATAGATGTCATTTGAATTTGGACGATTGTGTGAACGATTACCTGGAAAACATGATAACACCATGAGGAACTTTGTTCTTGCCCAGGCTCTCCCAGCTGCCTCTTATCAGCTCCTTGTCTTTGCCTGACAGCTTCTCCATCCTTCCTCAGGCTGTAAACACAAGGCGAGCTCTTCTACTGGGGGGTAGGGACACTCACAACTCCTCTACAGGACAAGAAGGCTCAATTCAGCCATAACACCAGTAAATCCCAAACCTTTTACCAAACCCACCTGCAAAACAAAGCATCAAGTGAGCGTAAAACAGATCATTTGTATAGTAATTTTTTCAGTTATGGGGCAGGGCTGCAGGAGGTTAGAGACACACAAACATACTGTACCTTCTTGAGGTCAGTCTTCTCTCTCAACTTCTCGTGGTGCAGCTGGACTGAGGGGGGGTCTGCCTGTCTGAGTTTGTGTGTGAGTGTGTGTGCAGGCAGCAGCCTTGCATGAAACTCTGGTGCACTTGCTCTCTCTTTCCCCGGCCCACAGTGCAGTCAGGCTGACAAGTTGTGCCACGCTCTTATTATCTGTCACACTGGCTGCTATTTCTCTCTCTCCCCTTCACGCTTGCCTCCTGATATGCTCTCTCTCCAGCACTGGGGATATTATTCATGGCACTGAAGGAGGAAAAAAGAGGGATCTCTCACTGCTGCTCCAGAGAGGCTGCAGCATGCCACAGCTCCTCCTGCAGGTGAACGGGCGTCTAAAACATGCAGAGACAATGCGTGCATGCACACACAATATAAACAAAACTAAGCACAAAAATACACGGCCTTTGCGGTCCTTTGTAATTGAGGCGATTTAAACGAGAAAATTACATTGAACACCAAATCAATCAGAAAAAGACAGTGTAAGCATTTCATGCAGTGCAACTGCCGGGCAGGCAGGCTCAATAAAAACAGGTTTGAGAGCAAAAGCACAACTCTGCGCCAGTGAAATTTAAAGTTCACTTAAGGTCAAGACAGTCAAAGCCAGGAAGAAAGGAGGGATGAGGTATCCATTATTGGAGCAGGTTTAGACAGCAGGAGTCTGAAGGGCAGGCAAAAGGATCATGACAGGCAAGTAAAGGAAGATGTAGCGTCGTATTTTTTGCTACCAGGCTGATGGGGAATAGGAACCTGGGTTGCTACCAGGCGTATAACTGTAGAAAGATGTGAGACAGCAGGAGAGTTTTTTCATGGAAGAGGGAAAACACAGAGACCAGACAGTAAAGTTCATTTGAGACATGTCCTCAACTACTTACACCTGCGACTCATGCATTTAAAGAATTAAATGTAATGGAATTCTTATACTGTTCAGCAGCTGCAATGATAGAAGACCTGAGTGCATCATCTTGGCAAAATTATATTGTTCATGTGGTGAGCAGAGCCACTCCTCAAACACAAACGTGACCACAACGTTTGCTGGCCAGGTGCATAGCCTCTCATTAATCTAAATGAGATGTGCTTGTTCCCTTTCCCCGGCTTCTGCAAACAATCAAGGCACCACAGTTTGTTTAAAAACCCGTCCCCGCTCCCGCGTTTCGCAGGATGCAGGCCGTCACTCGGATATTATCTAACAGGTTTGGAGAGATTGGTTTTGTTCTCAGCTGTGCACCAGGGGATCAGAGGTGCACAGCGCTCTCCTGAGGGGCAATGAGGCAGAGTGAAGAGGGATACACGGTTCCCATGACAACCTGACAGGATGGAGCCCGTGAAGCTTTATCATGTGATGTTTGAGATCCCAAAGAAGGGAGCGTGTTATTATTTATTCCATCTATGAAAGCGATACAATAAACTTTGGATACTTTTCTTATTTAAACATGCTAGATTAACCAAAGGGTTGTTTCAATACCCAGACAATCATGTGAAAGATAGAAAAGGCAAAATTGTATAACAGTCTTGGCTGCAGAAAACATACTGGATGTTAAATGTAAAATTAAAATCGTACATTTCAAACTAAGAATTCATTGTTTACCTTGATTACTTCACAATTGATAAGGTTTTGTTCTGACCCTGTGCAAAGATTTCCTTAAATATAGCTTCAATGCATGAAAGTCACCTACAAAAAGTATGAATAGTAAACTATTTAATGTATTCCTCTCTATGACTGCAATTTCAGTACAATTCTTTAGACATTCCGTGCGGCTTGTATGTAGAAACGATCTCTGAAATTCCTCGTAGGCAACTGCGTAAGCACAAGTGGAGGTCGGTGAACAGGCATGTTTGATGTGGGTCTGTGGGCTCTGAGCAAACTACTGAACTGTTCTCTGCTCACTGTTTATTTAGGTGGTTGTGTGGCTGTAGAAACAACCGGGAACTTTGCTTTAACCATATACTCACAGCCCACGTCAGACGTTTAGTGTCCTCACGAGACCTGCCCAAATATACATTTGTCTTTTAGAGAAAGCCCAAAGCAGTGAGTTAAAGCAGTGACAAATAAAATAGCTAACTGCGAAAATACAAAATTTCCTTTTTATGTTGGAAGCTTGTTGATTGGAAACAAATTAACGTTACAGAAATAATACTCTTTAATGGTTCTTTAATTTTAAATAGTTTATTGTGATAACCAAACATTCGTTATCCTCTAAATTACACAATTACATTGTCAAAAAAATGAATGTATAGGAATCTAAAATATTAACCACTTACGAACATAAAATGACATTTTTCTTTCACTTGTAATCCCTAACATTCGTAGAAGTAAATTTCCAATGTTCCAGAATTCCACAGTACATCTTAAAATACCAAACGCTTGCTGTGGCTTGTTAGCGTGTCATGAATCCTGTTTTTGGAAAGTGTTGTGTTCTAGTGAAGATGCCATGAAAAACATCTGTGCCTCAGTCTTTTTGATCATGGCATTTCTTCCCCTTCGGACTTCATGCTCTTCTCTTTCACATCTTCAATTTTATCCCAGTTGTCTACGTTTTCTTTCCTAGGTCAGACATTTTGGGTTGGGAAATGGCTATATTGTAATTACATTGTACTTTTACTTGGCTACAGCATTTGTCTTTTTTTCACCATAGACTGCAAGGCGATCTTAGAAAAATTATGAAACGGTAATATGACCAAACCACATGAAGTCCTTGGCTCTCCAACTCCAGCGCTATTCATAATTTTCCCGGACGCAGTGTTACTATATAGCGGATGAACATAACAAAAATTTCTCAAGTATGCAAATACTTGTTATGACTTTCATCTTCAGATCCGGACGATGATGATGCTCCCTCAACTGCGTCTCCCGTTTCCTTGACAAACTGCTCCTTTATGCCAGCTTTCTTCAGCTTGTTCCTATATTTCTGCTCCACATGGGCTTTTGCATTTTTCTGCCGGTAAAAACCCCAAAGTTACCCACGAGAGACATTTCATTTGCAATGTGGTGTAATCATTTGAGCTTACTATGTCACTTACCTGTGTCACCTGTTCGAACAAAAATGGGCGTTCACTGACTCGTGCCTTTATTTCCCGTAACTCTCTCGTGTATTCTCGCATCCTTTGTTGGTCAGCCGCCCTTCATGTAAGAGAAGATTATAGTTTTAGCTACTGCAGCAGGTGTTTGTGGCTGTTGTGGTGTGACTTGCAAAAGTTGCGAAATTGGAGAGCAATCAGCTTCGCTTGAGCAGCACTGACCTATGGTGCTGCAGTTTTTCATCATGCACTTCTTTTAAGTTACTTTGTGGGTCCAGCAGCTTTGCATGAAGAGCGACACTCTTCCTCATGGCCTGGGACCTCATTTGGTAGGTCCTCAACCACTCTGTGCTCTCCTGATTTTTCATCTCCCTCACCTCCATGGACTTTCTGCAAAGTTAAAATAAAAAACATCCTCTCTGTGAACTTCTGCATTCTTTAACTATCTGGTTGGTAGAAACTGTACAGGAAAATCACAGAATAAGCAAAGTCACCTGATAGCCACGCAGCGCTTCCTCACCGCATCCGTGATGAATATTGGGAGTGTGTCTGTTGACAAGGACATTACGGCACCAGATGACTTGCTTCCACTGACATTACTTATTTTTGGTGCCTGTAGGCATGTGAAAAAATAGTTAAAGACAACTAATTAAAAAAAAACAGAACCAAAATAAAACCCTCCAGTATTCAGCAGCAATAAGAGCCAATTACATATCAGTGCACAAACTGATGTAAGCCAGATGTAAGGGTGAAGTCCCTTAATGGACATGCCAAATCTGTGCAGGAAGTTGTGATGGATTAGAAGGTTTTTCTGTCTGATGATACAGCACAGAATGAATTACAGCGGGAGTACTAGGTTACCAGTTTCATGGAGAAAAAAACTCTGTGGTAAAACCGAAATAAAATCAATTAAGTAAAAGTACAAAAGAACTAGAGAAAAGCACCAATGTCTGTCAATAGACTTGTATGTGAAACAAAAAATACAATACTAAACTATATGATTTGGAAAAAGATAATAAGATTTCTTATTTTTTAAATTTCAAAATGGAACCAGAATAATCTCTGAATGTGTGAAAGGGAGGCACTTTCACTCATTACTGAAATGCTCTTTTGAACCATTCACCCATACAAGAATTTCACTGAACATATAAATAGGGTTGGCCTTGTGAAATATGTGAGAAATCCCCAAGAAAGGAATGTTTGTACTGGAAGTGAAGGACAAAATGTGAACAAAGTTGTATATCAGTCACTGTAGAGATTGGACTTCAATTAAACTTGATGAATTATGAGGTGAAGAGAGAAGAGAGAGGTTGTTGAAATATGGCGGGTCAAATGAGGGATATATTCCCTCAGTGAAGAGGACTCCTTGTACATATTTTAAATAGCTCCAGAGCTCCACAGCTGAAAGGACTGGAAAGTCTGCAAGGCCAACAGACACGCTGCACAAGAGCCTAACCACTACAATAAATCTTTTATCGTCCAACAAATACATCCTCCTTGGATGTAAGTACTTTATTTTGTTTCATGAAAGAAATACTCCTGAATGTTTACGAGCCTTCAAAAAGTGTAGGGTGTTCATATTAAGTCTGTTATTGTACATTAGGGCCAATCATACTGATGTGGATCTTTTTAAATGAGCAAGGATTAAGATAATCAGCACTGTTTGTCACGTGGAATATTACAGGCTTAAGGGACAGTTGTGGTTCCCTACCACCCTTAAAAAAGAGAAGTGGTGGGTGGATGTGTTTCGAACCATCCATCACGCAAAGAAGTAATCTATAAGTGCAGCGAGAAGCCATCTGGCACTTTGGAGCCCCACATGTCTTCTGTTTATGTAATTCTGCTGCAGACACTGGCGCTTCAAGATAAGCAATATTTTGTTTACATTTTCGGGATGTAATGCTTTCAACAAAGTTGTTCATTAACTCTTAGACCCCTGCCTGTCGTGGCTGCTACCGCCGACAATTCTGATGCATGCAAATTACATCATAAAAGAGTAAGATTCTCATTTTCTGAGAGGCAACTAAAACCAAGCCGTTTAATAATGACTGAAAAGAGACTAAAAAAAATAATGCAAACATTTTAGCAAATTCTCACAGGCACAACAGATGGCATTTTACCTGTGAGTTTTCAGGGCTCATCCTACTTTTCCTTGCAGGGAAGTCGGATGTCCTTAGACAGAAGGGTTGACATTTTGTCACATCTTTGCTCCGTGTTTTTCTCAGAGCTGCTGTCTGCATGGCTTTGTGCAGCCGACTGAAATCGGGGACCTCATGGTTTATTTTGGGGTGGAAGCTGGGTTTTTCGTACAGGAAGCCCAACTTCTCTCTCCTGGTGCGCTCAGCTGTGCGAAGTTTGGGACTGTCAGACACCGTGGGACTTTTGTGCTGTACTGTAAAGACATAAAGTGGAGGCTGAAGTAAAGTCATTGCTTTTAATTCTTTAAACTTAAATATTTATCTACAGGTCTACCAATGCAGGCATCTAAAAACTTTAAAGATGGAACAATCTGTGGAGCAAACATCACTCTCTGGTTCAGCTGCTTGATGGGTTGTTACAAGCAGGCACTTTCTGGCCATTAAACAATTGGGAGTCAGTCAAATATACACTGTTGGTATATTCACGCATAAATCACACATGAATTTAAATCAAAAAGAATGTGATTTATTCACATTTCTATGTTAATTTTAACTACAACACCACCACTAGTCAACATCATCCATTCCCAAAGAAGGAAACCCACCTTTCAAATCAGAATCTGGTGAGTCTTTCACTTCTTTGCGAGGAGATTTCCTAACAGCAGTGACCTTGTTTTGGCCATCATCTGAGACTTGGTTTAACAATGCTTTGAGTTTCTCCCTTTTCTCTTTTTCTCTTTTCTGAAAGCTGAAAGGTTTTTGATTTGAGAGCAAGAATAACCTCCTCTGCTCATGGCCCTGCTTCCTCTCCTTCTCCTTTAGCTCCATCAGCTCTTGATAGAGGGGCTGGCTGACATGGCTGGGGACTAGAAGAGCGCAGAACTTCTTCTGACACTCAGCCTCGTTCTCCTCCTCTTGTCTCATTCGTGTTGATTTGGATGAAGCTTCTTGCTCACACTGTGGAGTCTCAGTAGCACTCAGTGTGGAGGTCCTGACTAAACACCGCTCCTGGTTTGTTGAAGATGGACAGGCTAGAACACCAGAGTTGAACCTCTCTGACTGTCTAAGATGGTGCAAAGTCTCTTTGTCTCTTCTCTTGGTGTGGGTAGTTGTAACAGTGGACCTCCTTGTTTCCACACGTCTGAAAAACAGCAAACCACTCTGAGAAGATACATTTATAAGGAGAAAAAACATTTAAAGAAAAAGATTTAAGAAAAGCTACTTGTTTTGATGGTCCAGTTCATTTTTATCACTGGGCTTGTGGTCCGGTGACAGTAGATCGTTCTGGTGAATCCTCTTGTCCAGCTCCTCTCTCTGTATCCTCTCTGTCTCCTGCAGCTGCTGCCTGAGGGCCTCACTCAGGGCCTTCAGCTGCTCCTGGAGCGATAGCTCTGATCCCAGTCCATCATCCAGCAAAGTCTCCAGCTTTGACATATTTCTCTTTCTTGTGAAGAAAAACCCACGGAAGGGTCAAATAAAACAAAGTCAAAGTGAAATATGTGAAGAGTTGTTTATTCCTGTATGGAAAATTGCTCTCCAGGATTTGTCCATCAGCGTAAAGTGGACAACAACACCAGGTGGCTTTCAGCTGAACGTGTCTGTGGTTGTCGTAGTTACAACAGATATTAAGAAACATAGAGAATACATAGCTGTCCTTGTGAATGCCTGTTTTTTAGCTCTTCATTACAAACCAAACCTGAGTCATCTTCGGAGAACTAGCTGTTAAAAGCCCAGGGAAGTCTGTATTTTTATTCAGGGTAACGTTAATGTTGTGTTTCTTTTGGTTGCCTTTTACTTTAACTTCAGGAGAGAGAGTAAGGAAGCAAGAGAACAAATTGAACTAAATTGAACCAGAATTAAACTTGATATCCTTACTTTGTTCAGTGCAAATGATAGATTTTCTCACATAGGAACAGATCTCTCCTTTGTGAACCGCTGTATCGGCAGCAGTGCTTATTGATACAATACTTCACTTAATCAAAATTAATCAAATTATGTCTTTTTATGTCTCTAATATTATAACCGTTAGTAATAGTTGGAAACTGTTTGCAACACTCATAAACCTATGAATGTCTTTGATTTCTTTAATATTTTTATGTAACAAAAAACATAAAAGAAGAAAGAAACAATGCCAACTTACATCATAGCTCTATTTTCTGACTCTTCATTTTGCATTTCTGCAACTCAGTAAATGCATTTCCATCGCAGCAAGCATTTTTTAAAATACAATTTCAAAAACAATCAAGATTATATACATTGATATACTGTACACCTTTTTAGTTTTGCTTGTAATTTAAAGTTATGTTGAGTATAGAATTATATGTAATTGCACTAGAAAAAAAAAAAATTGGGTCGTACAAACAAATAATGTGATGTATTGTGGTATTATATGTCTCTCTAGACATATAAATGCACAAAAATAGAAACACACAAACATACTGTAACATATGTACATAGTAGTAGTATAATGAGTAATACTGTACAGTAAAAGGCAGTATGGGAAGTATTTACAGATATGGGTAAATAAGAAAAAGATATGTTTTATTAATCAGTGTTTGTTCTCAATTTTAAAAAAGCAGCAGCAGGTTACATCGGGCTCATTATGCTAAACTGCCTGATAGCGCGGCTAATGAGGGACCCCTGAAAGTAAGAAATGTCCATTTTTGATCCATTGAGCAGCTACGGGGTTGTTTCCGTGTGACTACACGGAATTTGATTTTTTTTTTTTCATTGAAAACAGTAAAAAACGGTTAGTGCATGGGAAGAGAAGTGGTCACATGTTGATATAGCTGACCCCCTCCGTCAAATGCGACGCCTACCTGCATTTCAGTCTAAATCCAATGTCTTGTGACGAAAAAGTCGAAAAGATGCATTCACAAGGAAGAGCAATGTATTCACTTCCTGTTTTAACATCTGTTGTAACTACGACAACCACAGACGCGTTCGGCTGAAAGACGCCCGTTGTGCAGAAACACCGTTCAAAGACGAGTTTTAGCAGCTGTCGATGCGCCTTCGAAACTACTAAGGTTCATTCCACACTACCCAGACACTGTGTAGCTTATGTGGCATGCTTCTGTGGTCTCATATTCGAAAAGCAAGATGAAATTGGTCACTTGAGATGAAGAAATTGTTTTACTCACACTCAAACTCCGTCTCAGTCGCATTAGCGCTTCTTGTGGACAGACGCGGTAAAGGCAGACATGACGTCAGACCGCGTTTGTGATTGGGCGTGAAACCGGAAGCGCTTTTGCGAGGCGTTTGTCAACACAACATGGCTGAATTACTGAAAGGACGCAGCAGCTGCTGTTAGGACACGTTCAAGGGTAGTGTTCTGCCGCATGGAAGTATCCAGATTGGTTTGTGTTGTTTGATGCGAGGCTTGTCCCACATGTAGACAGAGACAAGGCAGAATCATGCACACGCTCACAAAGTCGGCGCTGGTCTTAAACGGTCTTGGCCAGTGTTTTACTGGAGGGAAACATTTATGTGCTGTAAAAATCACGAGCCGGGGGTTAGTGCGTGCGGTACGTGGTGGCAATTCTGACAAGGATGAAGTGTATGATGTAGTTATTTCCGGGGGAGGAATGGTTGGATCCGCAATGGCATGTTCCCTAGGTGAGTAACGCCTTCCCCACCCTGGTGACCCAGTTTTTATCCAAGTGACCTTTGCTATTACCAGTCATTTGCAACAATTGACCTGAGGAAAGTAGTAGCTGCCCTAAACCAGCGTGTATTTATATAAACCCATAGAAACCTGCTATTAAAGTGTCACCAGTTTGGCATGTCCAAAGTTTCATCAGTTTCACCACAAGAACAGAAAACACGGCACTGTAGTAAGGCTGCTACTGAGACCATGTGTAGTTTTTCTCAAATATATCTGTGATTTTTGACAGGTATGGATCCCAACTTGGCTGGCAAGAAGATTCTCCTGCTTGAAGCAGGCAACAAGAAAGTGATGGACAAGGTCCCAGATATTTACAGTACCAGAGTCAGCTCCATCAGCCCAGGCTCCGCCACCCTCCTCAGCAGTACAGTATACACTTACAATCTCACAACATCACAGTTGATAGTGATTTTTGTCGTTTTTTGGTTGGAAAGGTCACTTTTGTCACAGACAGAAACAGAATGTGAAAGTTATTTCTGTGTTCATCATGCGTGAGAAGCATGTGGAGCTAGACTATTAAATGGCTGTCGCAAGGTAAGCCGGGGCTCAGACAGTCCAGTCATGATGGCTTAACAGGGATCATACCTGACATTGATCGCTCCTCGAGTGATGCGTCACGTCACCTTGGGTGTATTCTGACACTACGTGTCCCCCCTCCCTGTGTTACATCAAGGATATGAGGTTTTCTGCAACCCAAACGTGTTGGTATAAGTCTCTCTTTCAAGATTAGGGATGTTGCCAGCATGGGATTTGAAGTTTGAACTGTCACTTGATGAATCGAACCAGATTATTTTCTCACCTACTTCAAGCAATGTACAACAGCAGCAAACACAGTTTAAAATGTTTCACAAAGGATTTTTCATTTGGGATAGTTTAAATAGGTATGAAATTTCCTCATCGTAATTACTTAGCTAGACCTGTAAGTTTATCCACACGTGTCTATATAAGGAGGAGCAGGTCAGGGATGAGAGCAGGGAGAACAAAATGTGCCCCAGAGATCACGTGTTGCAGTACACAATCATCATATTTGTAGTCATCGTGCAGTTGCCAGAGAGTCCACAGAGGCTAAAGCATTGCTTAACATTTTAATTAGCCTTCTTCACTGAGCTCACTCACTTCTCTTGCATTATCTGTGCCATTTCTTGGATTTACAGTGATAACACCCTTACCTGATTTGTTTCAGTGCAACTTTTTTTTCATTTGCGGTAGAGCCTGACCGATATGCAATTTTTGGAGCCGATACTAATATTGAGGAAAATTCTTGATATCCGATGATATTGATACATCTGTAAGATGCCAATATCAGTCAAACCGGTATATTGGTGGAGCTGTAATTTACAGTTACTTCACATGATATGCTAGGTAATTCAGGTTTATATGAATAGCACATTTAGACAAAGGCAATTAAACATGCTTTTACATAAAACAACGAAGGTATCAAGACGCGTTATAAAAACAAGAAAATTTCAGCGTAAGAATTCAGTACTTCTACTATTTAACAATAGGCATTGATTTAAAAGAGCTGAGAGTTGCAGCAGATCTAAAGTTCTCTGGGAGTTTGATCCAAGCAATTTTTTAAATAATATTGATAATATTAATAATTAAATAATTAGATATTATCCACTACCACTTGAAATTCTATATGCTTAAGGCTTTTCAGTAAAATATTAATGAATGATTTTCCAAATATTCAAAATAACCTCATCGGTTAGAAGAAAAGTGTCCTTCTTTAAAGACTCGGACTGGCTTTTGCTTTTGTTTTGTATAATAGATATAATTAGATATAATTTATATAATAGATGGCCTTTAACCCTCCAATGCGCATAGTATGATTATTTGTAATACTTTGACATACATTGTTTCATGAAACGAGTGTTGTGATTGTGCTCTCACAGGTATCGGAGCATGGGAACACATCACTAAGATGAGGTACAAGCCCTATAAAAAGATGCAGGTATGACTCTTTATGATATTTCCTTTTTAAATCTGTACAAACCTTGTGACAGTGACCCCCCCCAAAGGGGCTGCAGTGTCTTAACTTTAAATAGAATTTCATGACATAGAAAGTAACTAAAACCCATACTCTAGCACAGACGATTTCCCACTCTTTCTTTTACACAGCTTGAGTTTTTCTTCATATGTCCTCCAGACTGTGTAATTTACAGACACACTATATATTTCTCTCATCCATCAATCTCAGCTCTGTACAATTTGTGGAGAGGAAAATCTGTGCCACTCAGCCTCTACCCAGTCACTCAATGAAAATGCAACACATTACTGCGTCTTATAATCATGTGCATGGTATGTATTTGTTCACATTAAATTGGCAATCGGTGGTTTTGTGTAACATGCATACTTTCGTGCACTTTCTGCCCTTTCACTAGCTGGCAGGATCTCTGCCACAAGTAAATCCAACAAGTACACCGTAAAAAAAAAAGGGCCTTCTCCTGGTACAAAGTACAGGATGATCTTCTGACCGCGCAAGGTTTATTTATTAAAGCCATGTTTTCCATAAAGAACAAATCATTTTTACGTTTTCAAATTGTTACTCATTCCCTGCGTCTTATAATTATGAAGATTCATGAGAACAACGGGAGGAAGATGAAAGATCAAGAGAGTGGTTGTTTGGCGCACAGTAAACCCGCTTTACGGCTGCGGGCGCAGGCTCAGTCCCTCTTGTAAGATGTGGTCGGTGTGTACCAAACAGTCGACCACAGGGTTTCTCTCTGGGCCCAAGATTTCATCATGCTGTGCCTTACAGTGATTATGGTAGTGCACCTCTCCCATTATATCCTCACTGTGCTACCGCTGTTTTGGCATGTTTGCTCATTGAATCACAGTTGCATACATCTCCGGCCATTGCACTGGAAAGTATGTACTGCAGGTCAGTGCTAAATGCCATTCGGTTCCTGCAATAAAATGCTCCTCCATCTTAAAATGTTAAGTAAGCATTGAGGGTTTAGATTTGAAGAAAGAGGCATGCAGGGTTTTTGCCATCATGGCGTCATTTTGCCCACGCTTTCTGTATAAAGGTTATATCAAAAACGTGTAATGTTTAAAACCCACACAGAAACTGTGTTGCAGCTTATTCCACCCTAAAGCAGCATCATGTCATCATGATGCATTAAACAAGCCCCAAAACAACTGTGAGGCTGGTCTCAGTAAATCTTTTCTTCCAACCACTTATCACAAGTTGCAAACCCACTGCCATTAGAGGTTTTCTGGAGGGTATATCACCTCGCTTTATGGAAAGTTTGAAAAAAGCAGAGCTGCAGCATATTACTGCAGAATGATAGGTTCACTCACCATAGTTACAAGGGGGGAGAGAATTGTACCTAGTACAAACACTTTTCACCCCCTTACGCTTATCTCAAAAGGTGCTTTGAGGGCTAGGAATTAGAGGGGGCCTCAAACCACAGTTCATTCTGCCATGTTTGGCTGTGCATATCCACTCCCTTTATGAGCACAAACATGTCATTTGTTATTTGCGTTTCAGAGAAAATGTGTTTAAACAAAAACATCACTTGGTCTTCCACCTTAGCTGGAGTCAGCTGCCGGCCAGAGCGGTGCTGGTGACCCTCGCCGCTCTCGCTTGGTTCAGACAATACCACCCTCTGACAGCGGCTGACAGCTTTGATGTGTTCAGTTCAGTGAAGCGGCACTCCTGTACATCTATATATATATATAAGTAAAGGGCGATGCATTTAAGCATAGACTTGTAGACTGCGGATATAATTAGTCTCTCATTTAGGTTTGGGATGCCTGCTCTGATGCCCTGATCACATTCGATAAGGAGAACCTGCAGGACGAGATGGCATACATCGTGGAGAATGATGTGGTCGTGGCTGCGCTCACTAAACAGCTGGATAGTTTGTCCGGTAAGCATGAAGCCCACCTCAGTGTCAGCGCTTCGTGAGACCTCATGATTCCTGTTCTATCTGCCTAATGAGCGCTGAGCCTGGCAGCTAACGCCACTACATTTATTCCATCCTTTCCCCCAGGTTTTTTTATTTGTGCTCCCTCTTGCTGACTATTTTGGGTGACAAGTTAAGCCCTTGGAACTGCTAATGCTTTTCCTGCAATTTTAATGAAAAGCTCACGTTTTGAGAACTGCAGAGCCCAGCACCCTGCAAGGACACGTGACGTGGTCCAGTGACCTATTTAAAGCCGCCATGTGTTTCCGAGCTTTGCCACCGCTGAAGACGTTAAAGCCCTGACAGTGTGTAGTGAGGTGTTGCTGTTGACGTTAGACCAACTTTTGTGAGGCTTACAAATAAAGTTCAGCTCCCCTGTGTGACAGCCAAAGCGGCATATTCATAAACCATTTTTAACATTTCGTCCAAAACAAGGAATATGTGGTTGCAGCAAGTTTCTGTCTCATATGCCTCCAATTTGCCCGCCTCTCTCTGCGCTTAATTTGTCACGGCGGTGTTCATTGCATTACATGAGAGGTACACGCCGCACCAGCTGGTTTTAACGTAACCCTGCTCTCCAATCACTGAAAACCCATATTTGACATTTTGCGTCCAGGAGCCAGTAGCTGTTCTGTGGATGGGTCGCGCGCCAAGTTGGCGTGAGCCAGCGCAGCCCAGGATCTTTTCATGTGCAGGACGTCCAGCTGCTGATATTTTAGGAAGGGGAGCACTTTAAATGCTGGCTTTGAAGGAACTCTGGAGGAAATCTTATTTATCGTATTTATTGCAGCTTGATGCTTCAAAGAATGTCAAATAGTTCAAATGTATATGTCAGTATATATACAGACATATGACTTGTCTATTGAACTGTGGTCCACAGTGTGAAGGACATTCAGCTCTGTCTTGAGGCAGAGAGGTGTTTGTCTTGCCTGGGGCGTCAGTAGCCTTGAGCAAGGCGGATGATACGGGTCTCCCTCTAAACTGTGAAGAAGTGTTGACCAGGGTCACACCGATGCCTGAAGTAAATGTGATAAGCATGTGTTTAATGAGATCCACAATTAAAGTGATCAAATATAATTAAAATGAGGGGAATACAACCATATGAATTAAAATTAGTTCATTCAGCGGATAGCATTTTAATGAGGTGTTTTATAGATCCTCCAGTGGCCTCAGCTGTAGCCACACCTACCCTTGTTTTGAAACAAATATAAAAAAAAAGTACTGATTTAGTATTATGGTATATGGTACAGGACTGAGTTTGATCTCTTTGTTTTGTCAGAGTCACACCAGTTGCCGTTCTATTTTAAACGGGTACCTCTTCTTTGTAGTCACCAGTTTTAATGTCCTTGTCTGCCAGGAAATGTGCAAGTCAAGTACAGGTCCAAGGTGGTGGAGTACACATGGCCCATGCCACAGCAGGCAGCAGAGTCCATTCCATGGGTCCAGGTCACTTTGGCCAGTGGGGACACTGTTCAGACCAAGCTGCTGGTCAGTTTGACTCATCACACATACACACACACGCTGAAGCAGTTCCTCTGTCCTCCTCCTTGTTCTTTCTTTGACTGTATTCCTTTTCTCAGCTGGGTGCAGACGGGCCCAACTCAATGGTGCGGCAGGGACTGGGGATACCCACAGTCAAGTGGAACTATGACCAGTCTGCTGTGGTTGCAGTGCTGCACCTGTCAGAGGTGAGTATCTCATTCGACAAGTCCACTGTATGTGTCACTCCCTGCGAAGTCAGCTGGGAAGCACAATGTGGACTTGTTCAACCAGAACTAGTGATGGAATATGTCAAAGTATATTTAAGTACTGTATTTAAGCACTATTTTGAGGTACTGGTACTTTACTTTCCATTTTCTGCTCCTTGAAATAAATAACAGTACATATACAGTATATTAAATATAAAATTTATGATAAATATGTAAGTAAAGATTTACTCATACTTTTGATATTTGCAGTACATTTTATTTACTCAAGGAGTTTTTGTATGGGTGACATTAACTTTTATCAAAGTAATTTAACCGAGGAGGTTATGTTTTCGCTGGCATTTGTTAGTTTGTTTATTAGTTAGCAAACAGGACGGCTCAAAAAGTTACTTGACACAAAAAGACTGATTTTGATCAAAAGTGTATGTTTGCCCATTCTAAAGCTTATTAGATTTTGGTGGCCAAAGGTTATAGTCGCTGAAAGTTACTGAAAGTATGTTTTTTGGCCATAACTCCAGGCAGAATTGACATAGAGAGGTCTAACTGGTATCATTTTGTAGCTGACAGCACTGGCTACAAATGATTAAAGGGTCTACTGTCATGTGCGAGTTGATTGCCTTTGCGGGGATCTGCACTCTCTGAGTGCTTTCTTCTGATATCTGTACTTTTAATTACGTATGAGTTTTGAGTATTTTTTTTATAAATACAATAGCAATAAAAAATAAAATATAAATTACCAATAATGTCACATTTTGTAGTTTTAAAACAAGTTAATAACCTATTGGTTATTGACACATCACACCCTTGTCATCACCTTTTTGAACTGTTGCCCTCTGGAAGGCGATTCAGGACAATCAAATCCAGGATAAACAGACTCAGGAACATTGTGTTTATGCGAGTGCCATTACTGCCTTTAATACACACATTTGAACGCTCAGAATAATTGATCAGCAATACCTGTGCATTAATAATGGGGCATTGCAATATGCATTTGTATATATGTGATGTAGCTTGTTTTTTTTTGTTGTATTTTATTTATTTATTTTCACAGTGATCCTTAAACTTCTTTGCACTACTTGCACCGGCTAAGGACAGCCATCCGATTACAATATACTGTACATGTGCATTACGATGACAATAAAAGGTCTAAGCATTGTATACACCCGAGAATAGCAGGTCCTGCTGTTTCTCCTTTTTCTTCTGCTTGTTCATTGTAGATGCTGTGTTTGTTAAATCAATGAGAGCTATTAGTCCGAAATAGTACATTGTGCATCCCTGCAATATTATATGTTTTGATAGTAGTTTAAATGCCACATCCCTGTTATCATGCAGAGAATAATACACCCACCAAGCAGTATCCTTTATAATTAATATCTTTTTATATGTGCAAGGTATGTAATTAAAGCATTTGCCCTACAATCCAATACCACAATATTTCAGTGTAATATTTCTTTTCATTTGATTTATGTGTTGGACAGCCCACAGAGAACAATGTCGCATGGCAGAGGTTCCTCCCAACCGGACCAATTGCGATGTTACCGGTAATATATCCGCCTTATTTGCTGCAGTATTTTTCCCCCAGCCATCTGTCGCATTAATGTTTGACATCTGTGTCCATGCTGTGTGCGCTACAGCTATCGGACACAGTAAGCTCTCTGGTGTGGTCAACCAGCCACCAGCTCGCAGAGGAGCTGCTGCAGCTGGACGACGAGAGCTTCGTTGACGCTATCAATTCTGCCTTCGTAAGTGCTTTCGTTGACCCTAAAACTACTGGAGTATTTATAGTCTCATTTCCACATCTGTCAGGAGAGATGTTACCTTTCTGCTTGTGTGTTAGTGGGAGGGGTTCTCCAAGACATGCTCATGTGTTGAGCTGTTTAGAGTAACCCATACAAACAATCGAGTCATTGTTTTTCCCAAAATTTCTACAATACGAATATTATTTTTTTATGTTTGAGAAACTCCTTTTTCCCATGTGGGCTATTTTTACTGTCCCTGCCAGTGGACAGGGTCACCACGGTTGAGTCACGTTTGGTTTCAGGCCTGGTTTGCTAATTAAACCTGTGGTCTCCCATTGTCGACAATTACTGCATGGAATGTTTTTCAAACAAAGCTAATTCAACTGCACAGCCTGGCCGGCATCTTCTTTTAATTAGCCCAGCTCCCGCAGCCCTGCCAAGCCAGTTTATTTGGGAAGGGGGAGAGTTTAAAAAAAAAAATGGATGTCAGCTAATTTTTTGTCTGCTCAAAGGGGTTTCTGTTTTCGCTCTCCTGGCCATTTTTCATTCTCTTCTGAATATGTCTCTCTCCTCTCTCGCCCCTCTGTGTGTGCGTCCTAAAAGTGGAGTAATGAGAACCAGTCGGAGCTGATTGAGACAGCTGGTTCTCTGTTCCGCAGTGCCCTGTCAGTCATCATGCCATCCGCAGGATCCCCTCGACAGCTTCCCCCAAGTGTGGCAGCGATTGGCCCGAAGACCCGGGTCATGTTTCCTTTGGGGATGGGTCATGCATCAGAGTACGTCAGACACCGGGTAGCTCTGATTGGGTAAGAAAGTCACGCTTAACACTTCTGTGTACCAGTCATGTTTAAAGTATTTTGAAAAATGGGGATTTGATTGTTTGTGCAGGGATGCCGCCCATCGTGTGCATCCTTTGGCGGGCCAGGGGGCCAACCTGGGCTTTGGAGATGTGACCTGCCTCACACAGCTCCTCAGCCAGGCGGCCTTTAACGGGAGGGACCTGGGTCAGTGAGAATTCTGAGCAGATACAAGTGATGCAACCATACCACAGTAGTTTGCTGTTGATCTGAATTCTGAAACGGATTGATTTGTTTTTCTGTTAAATTTGCCAAGCATATGCAAGTTCCTTTTCATAAAAAACTGTTAGTAGATTTTAACCCCCAGTGTGTTTTTTGCAGGAGCGATTCAGCACCTATTAGAATATGAAACTGAACGTCAGCGACACAATCTGCCCATGATGGCTGCCATCGACCTTATGAAACGGCTTTATTCCACTAACGTTGCACCAGTTGTTCTCCTACGCACCTTCGGACTGCAGGCCACCAACATGCTCCCAGCAATTAAAGTAAGCTCCTTTGTGTGTAAAAATGTGTCCCCTTGTACAGTCCAGTGAACCTGGCCATCACTTGGATAATATCAACCACCTGTCAAACCTTAGCCCCGCCTCCACCCAGACCCCACCCACCTCGCTCTTTTGTGATTACACTGAGCTCTACTTTAGCAGTGTCTATAATTTCCAGGGTTCTGAACCTACTACTATGGCATCTAAGTTTAGCCTCAAATTTAATGTTACCCGAAGTGTGTGGGTGGGGTGCATGGCTGGCTCTGGGGCAGCGGCCAGTGGTGCTGGCTTGTATTTTCACACGCCTTTTATTACTGACCACTCGTGTGAAATGGTGTTATTCCCTACTAAGTGATTTAGATCAACACGGCATTTACTGGTTATAAAGGCATTTCACTGTGGAAGTTAAACGTGACGTTTTTTCCATATTAAATGTTGTGAGTTCGCTTGTTTACAGGTCTTTTGTAGAGGTCTGCCCTGACACTTGTGATTCATGCTTTTAGTAAGTGCGATTCAAAGGGAGCAGTTTGTAAGTTGTTGTCTGTTTTTCCTCTTTAGGAGACGATCATGGGATTTGCAAGCAAGTGACAGCACCAGTGCAGTGCTAGATAATGGATCTCCAACGACTGCCTGTAAAAATTGTGTATGTAAAAATAAAATATCGATATATATTTTAATTTGTTTTGTATTTTTTCTTCTCTTTTAAGTCTCTTGGTGTAAAATAAAAACACATAGTGACAAATGGTGCGCTACATTACAGCGGACCCCACCACATCATATCAAAAGCTTAAGGACTGCTGATTTTACAGTTATGTCCAGAAGTATTAGGATAATGACACAATTTTTATCATTTTGCCTGAATATTCCACCACAACGGATCAAGACCTAATTGGAGTGCAGACTTTCAGCTTTAATGTAAGAGGTTTCTGGAAAATATGGTATGTAAGAATTACAGCCTTTGGTACCTCCATTTTCATGGGCTCAAAACTATTTGTACAAACATCATTGTAAATATAACCATATTTTTGATACTTGGATGGGAGTCTTTTGCCGTCTTTGACGGCAAGTTTCCGCCCTGGAGATGTTTTGCCAGTCCTGCACTGAGGCTACCTTCAGTTGCTGTTTGTGGGTCTTTCTGCCTTCAGTTTTGCGTTCAGTAACTGAAATGCTGCTCTATTGGGCTGAAATCAGGTGACTGACTAAAGCAGATAAAAAGTCTGGAGATTAGAGAATATTTGACCGAATGTGAGCAGAGATTATACTCATGTACACCTCAGAATTCATCTTGCTACTTCTTTTACCACTCACATCATCGATAAACACCAGTGAGCCAGCTCAATTGGCAGCCATACACGCCCATGCCATGACTCTGCCTCCACGTTGTTTGACGAATGATGTGGCGCTTTGGAACATGAGCTGTTAATTTCCAGACTTTGATCTGCCCATCATTCTGGTACAAATTTATCATGGTTTCCTTTTTTTACAAAGAATCTGATTCATTCCGGAACTCAGGAGGCTCTTTTTTTAGATGTTTTCTGGCAAGTCTAATCAGACCTCCCTGTTCTTGAATGTTTCCAGTTGTTTGCACCTTGATCTAAACCCTCTGTATTTACATTAATGATGATATCTCGTTTTTGTAGACTCTGACTAATATATGCTGACCTTTTCCAGAGTGTTTTCACTTGCCTGCATTTTGAGAGTTTTTCTTTATCAAGGAAAGGATCCTGCCATCATCCATTTAGTTTACTTCTGTGGTTTTTCAGACCTTTTGATGTTTTTCAGCTCACCAATACATTCTTTCTTTTTAATAATATACACCTGATTTGGCCAGTCCTAAAGTTTTTGCTGTATTTTTTTTAAGACTAATTATGGCCTCCTTCACTTACATCGATACCTAATTGGACCTAAAATACTTTTGAGCCCCTGAAAATGGTGGTACTTTTTCAGAAAATGGCTGTCATTCCTAAATTGTAAATGCAATTTTTCTTGTGAAACCTCTTAAAGTAACGCTGAAAGTCTGGACTTCAATTGATAGTTTTATTTCAAATCCACTGTGGTGCTGTGTAGAGGCAAAGGGAGAACTGTGTCATTGGCCAAATACTTCTGGACCTAACTGTATGTTCAAATTCTGCACTTTTTTGCCATGCCTAATCTCTCTGATATGATGTAAATACAAGTCTGTGACTTGTCGAAGACTTCTATGATGGTGAAGAACAAGGACTTGTGTACCCTGTCTGGAGGGATACCGGGACCCCACCCTGGAGCCAGGCCTGGGGAAGGGGTCCGTAGGCGAGCGCCTGGTGGCCGGGCCTTTTTCCATGGGGTCTGGTCGGGCTCAGCCCGAAAAGGAGACATGGGTACGTCCTCATGTGGGCCCATCCCCCACAGGAGGAGCCATAGAGGTCCGGTGCTATGTGGATCGGGTGGCAGTCAATGGCAGGGGCCTTGGCGGTCCGATCCCTGGTTGCTGTAGCTGGCTATCGGAACATGGAATGTTACCTCTCTGATGGGGAAGGAACCTGAGGTTGTGTGAGAGGTTGAGAGATACCGGCTAGATATATAACGCACAGTTCGGGTTCTGGAACCAGTCTTCTCGACAGGGGTTGGACTTTGTTCTATGCTGGAGTTGTCCCAGGTGAGAGGCGGAGAGCAGGTGTGGGCTTATTAATAGCTCCCCCGGCTCTCAGCCAATGTGTTGGAGTTTACCCCCGTGGACGAAAGGGTTGCTTCCCTGTGCCTTCGGGTTGGGGAACGGTTCCTGACTGTGGTTTGCGCCAAATAGCAGTTCAGAGTACCCACCCTTTTTGGAGTCCTTGGAAAAGGTACTGGAGAGTGCCCCTACTGGGGACTCCATCGTCCTACTGGGAGACTTCAACGCTCATGTGGGCAATGACAGCGAGACCTGGAGGGGTGTGATTGGGAGGAAAGGACTGCCCGATCTGAACCCATGTTCAGTTATTGGATTTCTGTGCTAGTCACAGTTTGTCCATAACTAACACCATGTTCAGCCATAAGAGTGTCCATAAGTGCACTTGGCACCAGAACACCCTAGGTCGACAGTCAATGATTGACTTTGTAGGCGTATCATCTGATCTGCGACCGTATGTGCTGGACAATCGGGTAAAGAGAGGAGCAGAGCTGTCAACTGATCACCACCTGGTGGTGAGTTGGATCAGGTGGCGGGGGAAGAAGCCGGACAGACCAGGTAGGCCCAAGCGAATAGTGAGGGTCTGCTGGGAACGTCTGGCTGAGGACCCTGTGAAAATGGTCTTCAACTCCCACCTCTGGAGGAGCTTCAACCACATCCCGGATGTAGTGGGGAGCATGGAATCTGAGTGGCCATGTTACGCGCTGCCATTGTCGAGGTGGCTGCTCGAAGTTGTGGTTGCAAGGTCGCTGGTGCTAGTCGTGGCGGTAACCCCAGGACCCACTGGGGGACACCAGAGGTGAAAGGGGCCGTCAAGCTGAAGAAGGAGACTTACAGGTCATGGCTGGCCTGTGGGACTCCCGAGGCAGCAGATAGCTACCGGCAGGCCAAGTGATCTGCGGTTTGGGTGGTCACTGAGACAAAAGCCCGGGAATGGGAGGAGTTTGGTGAAACCATGGAAAAAGACTTCCAGTTGGCGCCGAAGAAGTTCTGGCAAACTGTTCGGCGGCTCAGGAGGGGAAAGCAGAACCCCGTCCACACGGTCTTCAGTGTGGGAGGGGAGTTGCTGACCTCAACTGAGTCTATAGTTCGGCGGTGGAAGGAATACTTCGAAGATCTCCTCAATCCCACCAACACGCATTCTGAAGAAGAGGGAGGACTTTGGGCTGGGCTCTCTCATCACTGGGGTCGAGGCCGCTGGGGCTGTCAAAAAACTCCGCAGCGGTAGCACCCCGGGGGGTGGATGAGATCCGTCCCGAGCTCCTGAAGGCTCTGAATGTTGTAGGGCTGTCATGGTTGACACGCCTCTGCAACATTGCGTGGACATCGGGGACTGTGCTTTTGGAGTGGCAGACAGGTGTGGTTGTCCCCATTTTCAAGAAGGGGGACCAGAGGGTGTGTTCCAACTACCGGGGAATCACACTCCTCAGCCTCCCTGGGAAGGTCTACTCCAGGGTGCTGGAGAGGAGAGTGCGGCTGCTAGTTGAACCTCGGATTCAAGAGGAGCAATGTGGTTTTCGTCCTGGCCGTGGAACACTGGACCAGCTCTATACTCTCGCGAGGGTACTGGAGGGGGCATGGGAGTTTGCCCAACCAGTCCACATGTGTTTTGTGGTTCTTCTGGAGAAGGCTTATGACCGTGTCCCTCAAGGTGTCCTGTGGGGGGTGCTAGGGGAGTATGGGGTAGATGGCCTTTTGTCGTGGGCCATTCGATCTCTGTATTGTCGGAGTCAGAGCTTGGTTCGCATTGCCGGCAGTAAGTCAGACCCATTCCCAGTCAGGATTGGTCTCCGCCAAGGCTGTCCTTTGTCACCGGTTCTCTTCATAATTTTTATGGACAGAATTTCTAGGCGCAGCCAAGCGGCGGAGGGAGTCGGGTTCGGTGGCCTCCGGATTCCGTCTCTGCTATTTGCAGATGATGTGGTCCTGTTGGCCTCATCGAACAGTGACCTCCAGCTCTCACTGGGACAGTTTGCAGCCGAGTGTCAAGCGGCGGGGATGAGAATCAGCACCTCTAAATCTGAGGCCTTGGTTCTCAGCTGAAAAAGGGTGGATCGCCCATTCCGGGTCGGGGAAGAGTCGCTTCCCCAAGTGGAGGAGTTCAAGTATCTCGGGGTCTTGTTCACGAATGAGGGGAAAATGGAGCGGGAGATTGACAGACGGATGGAGCAGCGTCAGCAGTGATGTGGACGCTGAAGCGGTCTGTTGTGGTGAAAAGACAGCTGAGCCAGAAGGCAAAGCTTTCAATTTACAGGTCAATCTACGTCCCAACTCTCACCTATGGTCATGAGCTCTGGGTAGTGACCGAAAGAATGACATCGCGAATACAAGTGGCCGAAATGAGCTTCCTTCACAGGGTGGCTGGGCTCAGCCTTAGAGATAGGGTAAGGAGCTCAGACATCCGGGAGAGGCTCAGAGTAGAGCCGCTGCTCCTCCACGTCGAGAGGAGCCAGTTGAGGTGGTTCGGGCATCTGGTCAGGATGCCTCCTGGATGTCTTCCTGGGGAGGTGTTTTGGGCATGTCCATATCCGGGAGGAGACACCGGGGCAGACCAAGGACATGCTGGAGAGATTATATCTCTCGGCTGGCTTGAGAATGTCTTGGTGTCCCCCCGGAGGAGTTGGTGGAAGTGGCTGGGGAGAGGTGCATCTGGATCTCCCTGCTCAGGCTGTTGCCCCCGTGACCCGGACCCGGATAAGCAGCAGAAAACGAGACGAGACGAGACAAGTCTGTGATAGAATGCAACTAAGTGCCTTTAATCAAGTATTTCAAGGTACTTGTACTTGAGCATTTCCATGTTCTGCCACTTTATACATTCACTCTCCTGGGCTTTTGAGGCAAATATTGTACTTTTCATTCAACTTATTCAAGTCATTTGATTATTAAGTTGTTACCTAATTTAGACAATACATCCATAATGCTAGTGTAACATATTTTTTGACATTGTGTTAACATATAGTCAGCAATTAAATTTAAAAAGATATTGTTTCAACAATCAAACAATACTAAATAGATGTACTTGTTGAAGCACTGTAAATTGATATCATTAATTATTTTACAGTTGAATGTGAAATTAGAAAGATCATTGCAAGAAATCTGTCCTGATATAAAAAAGAGATACACAAAGCTCATTTTTATGTTTTATTAAAACATATGCACTGTATAGTATAAACTTATTTCACTGAGTTATTAACAACGATTTACACATTGTCAGTCATGTTATTCATACTAATGAACACAGGCACTTTTGAGAAATTGTGCAGAATTAACAGTTTTCAATGTAAAAGCAGTTGATGTCAAAAGATTTTACAAATAAAAGTTTACTTTATGTATATACAGCAGTAGTTATTGTTCGTGAAAAATACTGGAAAGATGTCAAAGTCACGGCTTGGAAAGAAGCTACACAGAAATTTGAAGAGTCAATATTGAGGATAATTAAAATACTCTACAGATAAACCTAGATATTTAAATATTTGTACAGTTCAAAAGAAAAACAATAGAATTCATTATTGCTAATGTTTTTGAGGAACCACCAACAAATGAAGGAGTTGTGGATTTCTGAGTTACTTAAAGATAATTTGTTTATATTTTTGCTTTAAATTATATGGATGGATACACCCTGATGAGGCCTGTCTAACACACAGTTCAGACTTCGGGCCCTTATTATGGCTTTATTCACTCTAGACACAACAAACAAAACTTGCTGAACTTAATGTAACATGTAACGGCTACACAACCCATTCTGTGAGAGGCAGCTCTCCGCACTGCTCTCTCTGCCCTCCTCAGTCATCCAACGATGCTTAATGAATATGTACAACTTAATCGAAATATCCAAACAACCAATCGCATATCAGCTACAATATCTGCAATTAAAGTGTTTTGTGCAAATTAAAGGAAGGAAGCTGTATGATTATAAACTGCTGTTTCCAATTATACCTAACTTGCCTAAGGCTAGGAAAGAAGGAAATGGGGTCCCATTAAAATAATTTACTGGTAGAATCAAAAGGCAATTGATTTACAGGCCTTTAGAAAGACAACTATTGTTTCGCTTTCAGCAACTAATACCTTAATAAATTACACTGTAGTGTACAGAGCACACCAGGACCACAGTATGCACCAGCATTGCTTCTGAACTAACTTTAGCAGGTAGGGGAGAACAACATTTCAGACCAGGCACACGTAAGGAATCAAAAATGTAAACGTTTTACAACAAAGCCAGCCCACCAGCTGTGAGCTCAACATACAGTAGAAATAGCTGGCCTTATAAAAAATATAGTGATTTCTCTCTCTCAACAGTTCCTGGAATGTTTGTTGGGAGGTTTAGGAAAAGAGGAGGAGCACGGTGGGTGAGGAAGTGAGGTGGGACTGGATGTGTCTGCGAGGGGGACGGGCTGGCTGAGGGAGGACGGAGGACGGGAAGCTCCACAGTGACAGACTGTCCCTCTCAGTGCTAGCTGCAGTGACAGCGAGCTGTCTTTAGTTGATGTTGAGGTTTCTGAAGTAGTCAAAAGTGGCCCCCAGGGCCCAGCTTGTCTCCACGTTGTTTACCTTCTTGGTGAGCTGTTGAACAGAGAAACAGGATGATCTCCATTAGCACACACTCTCCCCTACTGTTAGAATGATTTGAACCATACAATGTTCAAGTCTTGTGAAATGCAGCTCAGACAGATTATGTCATGAAGTTCAGATTTTTGTTTGATTTTTTTCTCCTGCATCCTGATCTGCAGTAACTTATGTTTGATTTGCTCACCTGCAACACAGTGTTATCCTTGAAGCCGAAGCCCTCCTTTAGCAGACAGGTGATGTATGTCATATCCATGCAGAGGAAGGGGCTGATGGCGCGGTATTTGGTCATTTTGTTGCACACTGCAAACACAAACAGCAACAGGTTTCACATACTGCTGACAAAAAACTTTTGACACATGGAGAAACCTTGCTGCATCATACAACGGAGTCACGATCCACATGGCCTTTTCTAACCCCTCTGCTAAGTGATTAAAAGATGACCTTTGTGTTTTGTTCTGTTGAATAAACAGGGAGGTGTGAGAAGAATGGCTGAGGGTTAGGGCGAGGCTGCAGGTGGGCGGCGGTGCCAGATAGGTGGTGTGTAGCTGTCAGCTGCCCTCCAGCCTGGGCCAGACAGACACCGTCAGCCAAGCCGCCAGCCCGGCCTGAGCCAAACTTGTTTGGCGAGACCATGTGACAGTGTTCTCTGGACACAAACAGCCTTACGTAACACACCAGCTAGGTCGTACTCGCGATAAATCTGGCTCTACATGGACATTACACGTGTCACTCACTGGAGCTGATCAGCACACTAAAGTTGTTTATAGTCACATCAACATGTATTTATTCTTGTTTTTGTTGACAGGATAGGCTATGCCAAGTGTTTGGGCACAAACAATGCTTTTGCTGTTTAGACTTCGCTGCATGAAGCCTCAGCGGTAAGACGACATGTATATACATTCTGTATATAACTCAAAGATTGTTGGTTTCATACACAATTTTATCCATCCACAGAGAAGATAACATGTAACTCATACCTTCCTTGGCTCTCTTCTTGAAATCCCTCACTTCGAGCGCACCGCCTCGACTGCCATCTGTGCAGAAACACCAAACATGTAATTTGAATACCAACTTTGTGAAATTGATGATAGTTATCATGGAAAGATGCTGGCACCTGCAGGTGACTTGGCGTTTGCCCACTCACCAATTAGGCCAGACTCCACAGCTCTGTCGAAGTAGTAGGAGAAAGCGTAGAAGATGCTGTTGCCTTTCACTTCATAAGGCTGGTGCACTATTCCTTTGATTACCTTCATCACCTCGTAGTAGCACAGCTTGTAGCCTGCATAGCCTGAGGACAGAGGGAAGAACTACCATTAAATGTTGCTTCATGTGAGATTTAACACGTTTGAGATGAAAGCAGTGAGTTAATGGTGCTCGGATGCAGCGATGACTGGAATGCAATGTGGTAAGTGAGGGGGTTGCCTTGGGGCTCATTGGATGATATACAAGGGAAGCCCCAGAAGAACGAGTTTCCATGGGTACATTCTGCTCACTTGTGCCAGCAAAACCACATGCTGACAAGGGCAGCAGCTCTGCCCTGTTGGGTTGTCTATTTTTACCACATAATTGTGAGCGGTCCAGATCAAGCTGCTCGTTACACAAAAAAATAACAACCCAAGGACAAGCCCAGCATCTTTTGGGTACTTGACTGTGGTATGGGAGTGACTGCCTTATTTGTGAACTTAACTGACAGTTTTCTTCTTGTTTAAATACAAGGTTTGACTGCAGTATAACTGTTGGAGATGGATGGCAGTGAGAGAGAGTGGATGACAAAACATGCTTTTTGTGCCAACGCTACATAAATGTTCTCTTGTTACATGTATTATTCTGTATTCTATTGTGTTCTAGAGATGACAGAGGGAAGCACACATCACTGGGAAGGAAATGAAAACCCCAGGGCACTTTTATCTCACCATCTGGAATCCCGCTGACTTTGTAGGTGGTTCCTCCAAATGTCACGTCTTCTCTGAACTTTTTGGGAAGGCAGGAGCTGGTGAAGATTTTCCAATCTAGACCTGAGGCAAAACGAAAACAAGAAAAAGTTTGCCACAATTTGCCAATGAATGAAAGACTATTAACAGGAAGGTAGCAAAAAGAACTGGATACTCTACCATCAGCTCCTAGTGCTCCAAGAGTGGCCAATCGAGCCGCATACAGTCCATTTCCAAGGTAGCTATGTGATGTTGGCATAAAGTTAGGGGTACGTTGTTTGATTTAAAAATATCTCAAAATATCATAGACAAAAACATCTTTATCTGAAGTTTACCTGTGTGTGTAGAGTTGATATGTGTGGTTGAACAGGTTGAATGAGGAAATGTAAGTTTTGGGTGCAGTCTGAATGGTTTTCTGTTGGAAAAGTAAGAAAAATTAGGTTGTTATATTGAGAAAGAAAGAGCATTTGTAAACTAACTAGGTTAGTTACCACTTTAAATACATGACTCACCTTTGACTTGGGAAGGAATGTGATCTGTGTAGATCCTCCACCCAAATCCAGGATGCCCACTGTCCTCCTTGTGTTGGTGTACAAGTGGCCTATGAAAGAAAAACGTCACATTGGGTCAAGGAAATTGGGGATAATGAAACAGAGCATCTAATTTCATTTAAAATCAGCGAACGATGCATGTTTACAGATAAAGTCTTTCCCAAACAATAGGTAAATCACCTTTATGGTTTGAAGCTTAACTTTATGTTTAAAAGAAAGTAGATGGTGCCATGCAGTAGCATAACATGTTTAGGGAGCACTAGTCAAGGTTAAAACCTCAGGCAGGAGACTAGAGTCTTTCCCTGCCAGGCAGCTGTGTACACTGGAGCCTCAAATAACAGTTTCCTGACCACTAACACCAGCATAGCAAAAGACAAATAATGTCTTACCTGTGAGGAAGTTCACTGTGACCCAGGCGAGGACTCCTAAAAAAAACCCATGGGTGAAGTGTCGGCATTAGTAATAGCTCAAGAAGTGACGGCGGCCAAAGAATGACACAAAGAATAAACTGAGCGTGGCTTTTCTTTTGTTTTTTTGTTTTAACTGACATACAAAACCAGCCAAGGTAATTAAATTTGCCTCAGAAGTCGAGTTATTGCGCTCATAAAATGTGGATAACGAGCAGCACATAGTGTATGATGAAATATAACATTGTGAGGGTGTCTAAATGGGCGGTGTCCAAGGTAAATCTTTGGGCGTGGGGTAGCAGCTGACAATGAGATAGAAATACTTAAGCAGTGTTGTGTGGTAGTTAAACCACCTGCTCAGACATGCATGATTTATAGCAGTTTGTGCCCTACATATAGTAGAAATTGTTTGCATGGCTTTTAAAAAAATAACTTACCTTCTTTTACTCCATTCATGACAGATACACTGTTTTCTGGGACAAAGAAAGGGGAGTCATCAAACACCTTTCGTACCTGTGGAACAGATTTATCACCATTTCATTACAATGTTCTCCTGGATATATGTTAAAGCGATATAATAAGAGCAGACTACGTGTTCTGCTGCTGTTGAGAGATGGTCTATTCAGACGTTACAAAAACAGTCTATTTTGTTCAGGATTGACAGATGGAACAGTAGCCTGGATTTAATGTTTTCAATGACAAATATGGTTACTACACACAGTCCCACAACAGCTGTTTTTTTCCCAACATCATAGCCACTAAATGGGCAGACTTGCTGCTTTTTTCCCCCCCCAATGACACTTGTAAGCAGTGGTTTCTCAGTGGTTTCTCCTCCCGCTCCTTGGCGGGACAAGTGGTGTTTGTGCTAAGCTGCCTGAGGGCAAAGAGTAAATGTGCCTCACCTCCCGCAGAAGAGTGTTGGCCTTGTCTTCGGGCAGCAGACGGAGACCCGCTGTGGCTTTTAGGACCACAGGGGTCCTGCTCCACTCCTCCTCGGGGATTGCCTTCTTGGCGATCTTCAGCAGTTGCCGGATGGTGTTGCCACCCTGCAGAGGAGGCAGCGGGCTTGTCAGAAGACACGTTTCGTAATCACAGTAAGACAAGTCTTTTAAGCACATGTAAGTCAGAGGTTGGTACATGCCCAAGAATGGAGCGGGGAGCAGAGAGATCATCACGGACAGAGATTTTTGTAATTGCACAATGTTTACATCACATGGACCCAACCCAAGGAAAATCTTAGTGGTTTAATGAATCGCAAACAGCAAACAACTCGCCCCAGACGCCCCTGATAATAGGTGATGGTTTGAACAGGCGTACTTACCTCTTCGGGGTCGTCCTTATATGCTGACAAGCCAGGCTTCACTGCGTGGTAAATTTCATGGTCCAGCACTGGAAGCTCAACTAAAAAACAAGTCACAGAGCAGATGATTAACCAGAGCACAACACCGTATATGTTTTCCTAGGAAACCCAAGCATTTGTGGATTGCATATCATTTTTATTCTTCTTTTATTTTTATTTTTTTTTTTTAGTGGAGCTCATAATGTTAAGCCAGCAGCACCTCACCTACATCTTGATGCAGTCTTACAGGTCCAACACAGTTGAGTCAGATAGGCAAAATAAAAGTCCACCTCATCTACTAAGAGGCTGCATTGTGCATGTGTGCATGTCTCACAGAGTGAGCGAGGCAGCGAAGAGCCGGCAGCAGATGCCAAGTGCTCCTATTGGTTAGAGAGAGGAAGAGAGGGGAGGGCGAGAGAGAGGCTGCAGTACTCACCGGGATCCTTCTGGATGAACTTGTAGATGTGGATACGACTGCCTGTGCTCCCCGCGTCAAACATGACCCCGTAGAAAACCCGGCTCATGTTGACAGGGTTGGGCGGTTCAGGCGCCGGCTGGTAGACCTCGGGCGCGGGGTGCACGACCTCGGGCACCGGGTGGAAGGCTTCTGGTATCGGGTGGATGACCTCGGGCGCCGGGTGGAACACCTCGGGGATCATGGACCGCGACCTGTCGGGCACGGGGTTGGAGACCTCCGGGAGGAGGTTCTCCATGTTGGCAGAGTGCTCCCGGTAGCGGAAGTGCGGGACGTAGCGGTGGTGTCGGTAGTAAGTCGCCTCGGCCAGTAAGAGGCTCCCAGCCAGGAGCCACACGGAGAGAGCGAGGCGCAGGTTCGGCGTGGCCATTGTGTTCACGGCCGGTGAGAGGAGACGAGCTGGAGGCGAGGAGGAGATGGAGAGAGGCGGAGTGGATGCGATGCGATGCGATGCGATGCGATGCAATGCCTTCTCAGGACTGTTCAGCCATCTCTTTACACTATATAAAGACCTAAGGGCCTGGCGCCCTGCCACACCGGCAGCAGCCATCCACCAATCCTGTTACGGTCCAACCCAGATCCATCAGGAGCCCCCCCTCCTGTCAGCTGAGCCGGAGACCGACTATCTGCCTACCCACAGCACTTCCTCTTTCTCTCTTTGAGAATAAGGATAATTTTTGGTTGTGTTCTTCCCCTCCTCATCTTTACTGGTTATCCCGGAGCAAAAAAAAATCCCCCTTTTGAAAGAAGAAAGGGGTTTATGAAGAAGTCAAAATGAATGGCTCACTCTGAAATAACCCCAAAGAAATGGCCTTAAAATACTTTTTATGGGTGCATTTAAGACTTACATAGTGACTTGCCTCAGAAACTCTGTCACCCTTGCAACTCTTTGGACTTTCACAATTCCCTTTGGGCTTCACTTCACTTGGCCGCTACCTCAATTAAGAGTGATGATTTTTCTATTTGACTTTTTTTTTTTCAAAAGGGGCATAAAAGATCTAAAGTTTCATAAAGGTAGCAACTTAAATGATGAATAGATTCGTCTTAACCATGTTAAACAGTGTCAATTTTAGCCCATTTCACAATGTACAAGAATGGATTGTAAATTTTTTTCTGAGACATTAGTACAAATAATGCTCAATGGCTAGAATTAGTAATTTATTAAAAATTCACCACATTAAACCTACTGCAGCCCATTCACTAAACTTTAAAATGTGACTTGCTATGTACATAGCTGGCATGGAAGTTAAACAATGTTTGCAAGCATCTCACTCATTTATTCCTGACTTAACGCCAAGCTTTCCAGAGAAGATTTGAGCAGCAAGGCACGTTTCAGATTGCATTAGGTGGCTGGTTGGCTCGGTATTCCTGAGCCATGTGCTGATGTGTCTGCTGATGCTTTCTCATGTTATGTCCTGAGTTGAGTGCAGGATTCAGAGGCATTGAGGATGCCACACAGCTGTGGAGCGCAGAGGCAGAGCAACTCTGAGACCGTAGATGTACCAGCCAGTGGTATTTTCCACCCACTTTGTATCAACAAAATTAGGACAGAGATCTGAGACAGGTAGTCCAGCGATTGAGCATGTTGAGGAACTGACCCTGCATCAACCCTGATTTAACATTTTCTTACTGTTTCCACCTCAAGCAGAAGGCGACTGAGGCAGAAACCATTCTGTCGGCCAGCCAAGCCAGAAGGGGAAGGGGAGGGCAGAGGTCCTACGGATGGGCACTAACGAGTGCGGGAAGTCCACCAAGAGGACAATGTGGGGAGGATGGGGATTGGCACCAGTGCTCACCCATCATGCCATTCCAGTCCCAGGACACTCGACTGTGCAAAGCCCTGTTCCAACACTATAATTTGGACTAAAAATATTGGACGTTCTTTCCTTCGTCCTTTTTTCTAAACACTGTGGCTACTTTTTCAATCCTGTGGCACACCAGAATGGTCATTCGCCCCTATCAAAGCGTACTTGTGCAGGCCCTCTCGCTGACTTGTGTTCATACATGCCATGGTTGCATGTTAACACTGTGATAATATGACTCATAAACTCAGGATGAAAAAAACAAGTCCCAATAGAAATATTTTCAAAAAGTCATGTTTGGTCTGGTGCGTGTTTTGGTTTTGCAATCATAGTCAGAAATTTTCTTTGTGTTAATGTTCAGACAAATCCTTTGGTTAATGTGGCAATTCATTTGGGTTATGTGCAGTGTTTGGACAGACACCATCTCACTTAGGACTTTAGCATTTTATGGTTTTAAACACACCTAGTTTTATGTTATCATTGTAACATGACACAATAGGAACAACCCCTCTTGCAAAATGTCGTTCGCTCTTAGATCTTACAAAAGTAAATTTGAATATTAACTTAATATTAATATTAACAAGAATAAGACACAATACACAACACATTATCTATACACTGCCAAATCATGTAGGGATATCATCCAAACATGGGCGGCTGCAGTATAAACTGGGTGTAAAGTGCTTCTTGACAACATGACACAGCACACTACAAACCTAACGTTTTAAACTAGAGGTGGTTTTAATACAAGACTTGGCATTTTGTTTCAAGTTAAACCAAAAACTGTAAAACACGAGAAAGGACCCCAGGTTTGTAATCTGCGCTGTG
>KV751346.1:6174737-6190933 GCA_001698575.1 Mola mola
AAAAGGCCATTGAAGAGACCCAAACCTTGTCATTACAATTCCAATGATAATGACAGCTTTGAAAAAGCTCAGGGTTATTTCAGTTTTCTCCCCTCACTGTCATAGCAATTACCTTTAAATTTAGTCTTCAAACTGTGTCATGATGCCAGGGCAAAGTGAGACCCCATATGATTCCTTTTACAGTAACTACACCCAACACTTATGCAATATCGACTTTTTGTTGTTTGATGAGTAATCAGCATCAGAGATTCTATCACGCCTGCACAAAACTAAACAGGATAATGACGAGGACTTTGTGGTTTTCAGCTTGAATTACTGCTTGCTCTAACTTTACATTGTTTCTTTTGGATGAGTGTCTTCTGAGATGTAAGCCAGCTGCATTTACGTGTTCTTAGTGGTTTTCCCATAAGTCCAGAAAGGAAAAAAAAAAATAAAAAAGAACAACAGTGGGGATGGCAACAAGTAGCACAGTTCTTTTTGGGACTACATGGACAATACTGCTGACAGGAAGTGAACATATCTCATGTCATCAAGTGGGAGGAACTCATGTGCAAAAAGATTGTGTTCGATAGAGGCCAGCACGAGAGGACTATAATTACAGGACAAGTGACAAATACAGCCATTGTCTGTCAGTCTGCAGCCTGCAGAGCGGAAGAGATATCTGCATGTTTAAATCTCCTGCAGTGATTGGGGAATTGATTACATATAACTACATTTATACATGCATGTTCTCCCTGTGCCTGTGTGGGTTCTCTCCGGGTACTCCGGCTTCCTCCCACAGTCCAAAAACATGCACACTGGGGGTTAGGTTAATTGGTTACTCTAAATTGCCCGTAGGTGTGAATGTGAGTGTGGATGGTTGTTTGTCTCTATATGTCAGCCCTGTGATGAACTGGCGACTTGTCCAGGGTGACCCCGCCTTCGCCCGAAAATGCTGAGATAGGCTCCAGCCCCATATGCATATGTTAATAAAATGCCTTCAGCTACATTCCTGTGGTTAACATAACTGCGCATACATATATTGTAAATTCACTGCATAATTATTCACAACATTATTCATGCAAATAAAATAAGGCACCATACTATATTAATACTCAGTGTTAAGCTTATGATAGATATGCACTAACTACTTAATATCCTGGTCATTGTTGGCCACATATTTTGCGTGTTGCTGCTGCTGTGTCCATCTGGCATTCAGTCACTTTTGGCACTAGTGGTCCCAAATTTTTTCTCAGCTTGAGATCTTGACCATTTTACGTCAAATTTTGTAATGATCCACGCTGTAGTATTTGACTTATTTAACAAACAGACAAATGGCCATGATGAAAACAATACCCCCTGCATGGCTATGCCAGTGTGCAGCCTGATTAAATTGATTAGACATTGATCTATCTATCTATATTTACAGTACATATCTACAGTATACTAATATATTGTATTCCTATAGTTAATATTGTCTAATACCGTTACTGATATGATTGTTATATTATCCATATTATCAGAGCTCTTCTATACAAACCATGTGTTTGAAAAAAGTGTATATAGTCTCAGTTTACTATATTATTATACGTAATTGTTATTCTTCTTATTGTTTTCTTTCTGTTTCTGTGAACTAGAGCTGCTGTAATCTGGAATTATCTTGTTTGTATGATTATTAAAGTCCTCTCAGTCTTACAGCTTAATAGTAAAGCTGTACACAGGATACCACACCTGCAAACAAAGCAGCGAGCAAAGACCCCAACAGACGTCCATGTTGGCTTACATATGGGGGGGCAGAGAAATTTGACCTCTCCGTGGCCACAGCGTCTCCATGACGGCAACACAAACAGTGACAGCAGGTGAGACAGCAGCCTTCCACGGCCACAGTCGATGACTTCCCTGCGGCAGCCGTCAACTGCACTTTGAGTGTTTCATGTCAGGAGAGGGAGGAAAGAGGACAAGTAGGAGTCGGACGCGGAGAAGGCCAAAGCTGCCGCGGCGCTGTGGGAGCTAGTGATGTGTCGGTCACGAACGAGACAGCTCTTAGAGCCGACTCTTTGTTTGTTTGTTTTTGTTTTTTTTCTCTCTCCCTTTTTTTTTCCTGTTCAAGTCGCACGTGATTGGTCAATATGTGCGGTGTCACCTGTGCGCCTGCGCTCAGTGCGCTGAGCGGGAGGGGGAGGGGCGGGGATACACACACACACACACACACACACACACACACACACACACACAGCACAGGCAGTGAGCACACGGACAGGAGAGAGGGAGACGAGAAAGAGAGTGGGCGCTACAGAGAGCGACAACACGTGGGAAAGGAAAAAAAAAAAGAAAAAAGTTGAGAAAATGAGTAACAGCAGGAAACGCAGCAAGATTTGGAGTCATTTTAATAATATTGACAACACAAGGGCAGAGTGTAGAGTCTGCAAGGTTAAAATTTTATATAGAGCAGGCTCCACGAACAACCCGCACAGGCACATGAGAACTTTTCATCCCTCGGTGCAATTGGAAGAAAAAAGACAAGCAAGTGAACCTGCTATTAATGAAGGTGCCAGTGTGATTACTGCAACTGTTGCTGCTGCTGCACATGTCTAGAGCATCATCCAGTACACCACCACAACTACCTAAACCTACAACCCAGAGCTCTATGAGCCAGTTTTTACTAAAGTCTTTGACCCCAGCAAGACAGAACACTATTGATGAAAAACTGGCGAAAATGGTTGCACGTGATTTCCAACCGTTTTCAATCATGGATGGCAAAGTGTGGTGTATTGATTTACCACATATTTGTTAAGTTTTAGGATCTATGTGGAAACAGGCAAGTTCAAGGTGTAGCACACATGCGCATTGTTCAATGCTAAGGTATGGCTCAGTAAAGTAACTAACAGCATGTTGGCGTCTTTCTCGTTAATATGCAACATTGGCGACGAGGATTAAAATAAGTTTTCTTCGCGGGGAAGGAGAGACACACGGTGTCGGTACTAGTGAGTACAATGGCCCTGTTTGGAAGAATCGACGAGTTTAAGCCTGAAAACAAGCTGTGGTTGGCATACATTGAACGACTTGAGCAGCATTTCGAAGCTAACGACATAGCCGACGGAAAGAAAGTTGCTATGCTGTTAATTGTAATGGGCGCAACTACATACGGACCTTTGAGAAATTTGGTGCTGCCCAACAAATCAAAAGACAAGACGTTTGACGAGATAGTGACTGTTTTAAAGGAACATTTTGGGCCAAAGCCGCTGTTGGTAGCAGAACGATTCCGGTTTTAACCGTTGTAACAAAAAAGCTAATCAAACGGTCGCGCAGTACGTAGCAGAGCTGAAGCAGCGTGCAGCCAACTGTGAGTATGGTGCGAACCTGGACGCATCACTACTTTGTCAGTGGAATAAGAAATGAAGCCTGCCAGAGGAGACTACTCTCAGAAAATGATCTCAATTTTGCTAAGGCGTTTGAGATCGCCCTCAACATGGAGACTGCCGACAGAGACGCACGTCAGTTGAGAAGGATGGAGAACGAAACCATCGGAGCTGCGAGCGTCCACAAGGTGAAGTTGCAGGGAGCCAGGATCTGCTACAGGTGCAAAGGGAAAAATCCCAATGCAAACGAGTGCCATTTCAAAGACACTACATGACATAATCGTGGAAAGATAGGACACATTGAAAAGGCATGTTGTGCAAAGGCAATGTCAGTGTGTACAAAGTCAAGAGGCAATGAACAGCAAAAGAAAAATACAAAATATGTACAAAATACTGTTTTGACAGTCACGAGTGAGGATACTGAACTGTACAAAGCAACATTTTTAGTTAATGATGTAGATTTAGCGATGGAAATTGATACCGGTGCTAGGAGGAGCATCATTTCAGAGAGAACATACAGAAGGCAGTTTTCACACATGCCACTGCAGAGAGCTAAGGTTAAGCTCAGATCTTACAATGGAGGTCACATCCCGGTTTTGGGACAGATTACAGCCATGGTAGGCTATCAGGGTCAGACAGCAGTTTTGCCACTTCTAGTTGTCAAGGGACGTGGAGCAACATTATGTGGTAGAGACTGGCTAAGGCAACTCAGACTAAACTGGGCAGAGATCAAGTATCTGGGTGAAATAAAATGTAGCTCACTTGGTGAGATGCTCAGGAAATATTCAGAGGTATTTAATGAGGAGTTAGGGACACTCAAGGACATTCAAGCCTCTATTGTAGTCAAACCTGATGTGCCTCCCAAATTTTGCAAACACAGACCCCTCCCATTTGCTATGAAAGAGAGAGTACAGTAAGAGCTCAAAAGGCTGGAGGAAGCTAACATTATACCCCCAGTTAAGCATAGTGAATGGGCAGCACCTATAGTTCCAGTGGAGAAGAAAGGTCAGGCACTTCGCCTGTGTGGTGACTATAAGGTGGCAGTTAACCAGGCACTTGAAACAGATAGCTACCCCTTACCTCGTTTGGAGGAACTTTTAGCAACCCTTAGTGGAGGTAAGATTTTCTCTAAGATTGACCTAGCAGCAGCTTAACAGCAAGTTTTGCTAGACGACAATTCTAAGAAATACATTACCATCAACCCCCGCAGGGGACTGTTTGTGTATAACGGACTTCCTTTTGGGATCAGCTCCGCCCCTCCATTGTCCAGCAGATTATGGAAAACATGATGAAAGACTTGCCAGTGGTAGTTTTCCTTGATGACCTTCTCATTATGGGATGCTTGGAGGAAGACCACCTCCACAACCTTCAAAGGGTCCTGCAACGCTTGCAGGACAATGGACTACGAGTGAAATGCTCAAAGTGTGAGTTTGGCAAAACTCAACTAGAGTACCTGGGCCACGTACTGCATGAGCACGGCATTCATCCTTCAGAGGATAAGATGAGAGCAATACAGGAGGCTCCTGCTCCTACTAATGTTAAGGAGCTCCAGGCCTTCTTGGGACTTCTAAATTATTATGGTAGATTCTTGCCACAGCAGAGCACAGTCTTGGCACCACTGTACAGACTGGTTAGAGGAAATGTAACTTGGAAATGGACTGAGGCAGAGCAGTCTGCCTTTGTGAAGTGCAAGGACCTGCTGACGAGCGACCAGGTTTTAGCCCACTATGACCCCAATCTGCCACTCACCTTGGCATGTGATGCCTCTGCATATGGCATTGGAGCAGCGATCCAACACACCATGCCTAATGGAGAGGAGAGGCCAATTGCTTATGCTTCCCGAACGTTGTCTCCAGCGGAGAAAAAATATTCACAGATAGAGAAGGAAGTTCTTGGACGGATTTATGGTGTAAAGGAATTCCACCAGTGTTTGTGGGGTAGACACTTTGCTTTAGTCACTGACCATCGCCCCCTATTGACGCTTTTCGGCGAGCACAAAAGTCTGCCTACATTGGCTGCTGCACGCATTCAGCGGTGGGCAATTATATTGTCAGCTTATGACTACAACATTGTTTATCGCAAGTCAGAAGAGCACAGCAACGCTGATGGACTTTCCCGTTGCCCTTTACCTGAGACCAGCGACACAGAAACTACAGTAGCATCGGCTACTATCCATTCTTTGCTTGCAGAGCATCTACAAGAGGTACCGCTCAACGCCACACAAGTTGCCCAGATGACACGCACTGACAGTGAGCTAGCCCGAGTCCACAAGTATGCCATGGAAGACTGGCCAAATCGGGTGGAGGAAAATTTGAAAGCGTTTTTCACAAAGAGAAATGACTTATCCACAGATCAAGGCTGTGTCCTGTGGGGGACCAGAGTCATCGCATCCTCAAAAATTAGACAAGCTGTTCATTCATTCATTTTCTACCGCTTATCCCGTTAGGGGTCGCGGGGGGTGCTGGAGCCTATCTCAGCATCTTGGGGCAAAGGCGGGGTACACCCTGGATGAGTTGCCAGTTCATCACGGGGCTGACATGTAGAGACAAACAACCATCCACACTCACATTCACACCTATGGGCAATTTAGAGTGACCAATTAATCTACTAACCCCCAGATTTGCATGTTTTTGGAATGTGGGAGGAAGCCGGAGTACCCGGAGAAAACCCACGCAGACACAGGGAGAACATGCAAACTCCACACAGAAACGTCCTGACCCAGAATCGAACCCAGGACCTTCTTGCTGTGAGGCAACAGTGCTAACCACTGCACCACTGTGCCGCCCTAGACAAGCTGTGTTAAAGGAAATTCACTTAGGTCACCAAGGTATAGTGAAAACCAAGGCGCTGGCTCGCAAATTTGTTTGGTGGCCTAATCTCGACTCAGACGTGGAGCAAATGTTAAGGGAATGTGAAACATGTCAGTTGGAGCAAAAAAGGCCTCAGCATGTTCCACTACACCCATGGGAGTTTCCTGGTGAGTCCTGGAAAAGACCGCACTTAGACTTTGCAGGCTTCTTCAGTTCTGAGGTTCAGTGTGGGAAACCCAGGTATTTAACCCCGAGAGGGTAGAGACAATCACCAATCGCCAACACCAACTAAACACGTCCTCCTTGTTGGTGATTGTCTCACCAACAAAGAGGCTGTTGGTTTCAAAACACGTCCTCTTTGTTGGTGATTGGTGATTGTCTAAACACTCCGAGATCAAAATGACCTGGATGACTGAGAACCTTCACGGACAACTTGCCAACACTATCATGAACATCGATGACAAGCTGTCCCTGTTCTTGTTGCAGTATCAGACCACACCTAACTGCACAACTGGACAGTCTCCTGCTGATCTGTTTCTACACAGACACGTCCACACAAGGCTGGATATCCTGAAGCCTTGCACCAAAGAGACGGTACGCAAAAAGCAATATCAACAAAAGGACCACCATGACCGCAGTGCTGTAGACCGATCATTCAGTGTGGACGATGTTGTGTATCTGCGTAGCACTGTGGGAGGAGACCACAAGTGGATTCCAGGTTTGGTGGTGAGACAGACTGGCCCTATGTCATATGAGGTCAGAGAAAGGGATTCTGACACAGTATACAGACGCCACGGAGACCAGCTGCGAGCTCGTGCTACAGCTGAACCTGACAGTGATAACTAACTCTCAGGTAGAACAGAGGGATGGTAAGGACTGCAGCTGTTCTCAGAACATTGTTGATTCCACTGTGCAGTCATCAGAGCTACTGGAGCCAGAACCCGTGGCTCTGAGGTGCTCAACACGAGTGTGTAAACCCCCCAAGAGATTTATGGAATGAGACTGTATATCTGAGCACTCATACTGTATGAGGTTACAAGGGAATAATACCAAAATGTTATTTGAGTTTATCTGAAGTCATTTGTTGTAATGTGACACCTGACAATTGTTGTTCACTAACCAAAAAAGAGAAATTAATGTTGATATTTCTCTGGTTAATCCCCATAGATATGTAAACTTGTTTTTGTGAAATTATTTTAGTTGACTGTTATTTTCAGCTAAAAGGGGGAATAATGTGGTGTATTGATTTACCACATATTTGTTAAGCTTTAGGGTCTATGTTTTGTGGATCTATGTGGACACAGGCAAGTTCAAGGTGTAGCGCGCATGCACATTGTTCAGTGCTAAGGTATGGCTCAGTAAAGTAACTAACAGCATGTCGGCGTCCATCTCGTTAATATGCAACACAAAGGATTCAGAAGATTTACTCATGCAAATCAAATCAAATCAAATTTTATTTGTATAGCCCGAAATCATGCACTTAATCCAATGTATGCAATTCCAAGCAGGAAAACACTCTCCCAAAAAATCATCCCAGGAGAACGTGTTTTATTGCAAGAGAGGGTTAAAAAAGCCACAGCAGTTTGTCGAACAACTGACAGCTGGACTTCCCGAACCACCACATCCTACTTGTCAGTTACATGCCACTTTGTTGAAAATTACAAAATGGTGTCCTGTCTTTTGTATTGTTTTGAGTTCAGTGACAGACACACTTCTGAGAACTTAGCAGAGGAGCTGCTGAAAGTGGCGAAAGAGTGGGATGTAGAAAACAAAGTTGTTTGCTGTGTTACTGACAATGCAGCTAACATAACCAAAGCAATTAAAACCCTGAAATGGACCCACCACCCGTGTCTTGCACACACAATTAACCTGATTGTAAGACATGCTCTGAAGGTTATGAAGCCCATTGTTGACAAAGTGAAGATGATAGTGGAATTCTTCCACAGGAGCACACCAGCCACAGAGAAGCTCAAATGTACCCAACGACAGATGGGCATGCCTGAGCTAAAGCTCAAACAAGAATGTGTTACAAGGTGGAACTACATCTTTCATATGCTAAAACGGATTGTGGAGTCCAAGGATGCAGTCATCTCTACCCTGGCTGTTATCAATGCACCTGTTGATCCTCTGTGCCAAGAGGAATGGGAGGTACCGCAGGAGGCATGCCCTGTTCTGGAGCCATTTGAGCAGGTCACTGTGGAGATCAGTGCAGTCAGGTACAGTGTACAAATGTTATCACATTATTATTTTTTATTAGTTGTTGCAATATTGGTATGAAAAGTAGATTAGACATGACCAGAAATAATCATTATTACTGCTAAATAAAACAAAGCATAATTTTAACACATATTGTTTACTCTTTTTCAGCTATTTTACAGCCTCCAAAATGTTAATCCTGTGCAAGGGTCTGCAAAGAGTGACAGCTGAGCACCAAGCCACAGTAACCACAGGGAAAGTGACAGAGTTAGTGGCTGCTCTCTGTGCATCCATGGACAGAAAGTTCTACAAAATTGAATACAACACTGTTCTTTCAGAAACCACCATTCTTGACCCAAGATTCAAAAAGCTGGCCTTCAGTGACAACAGAGCGGTGGATGAAGCTCTTCAGAGATTAACTGCAGCAGCAGCAGCAAGATCCAGCCAGCCAACTCCACTGCCAAGGAGGCCAAGAGGGAGAAGAGGCAGCAGGGGACGAAGAAGAGGAGCCACAAGCATCTGCTGTTTGAAGGTTCTTTGAAGAACGAGCAAGTGGAGACACTACAATAAGGAATCCCTCAGCAGATGCGATACTGGAAGTGAGATCCTACCTTGAGGAGCCCCTTTCCCACACAAGTGCAGACCCACTGAGCTGGTGACAGACCAAGACTTCAGTTTATCCACGCCTTACATATGTCACGGCACGGAGACTGTGCCAAAAGAACCGGCTCACTTAAAAGAGCCGGAATTCCCATCACTAATAGACATGCACTAACTACTTACTATCCTGGTCATTGTTGGCCACATATTTTGCGTGTTGCTGCTGCTGTGTCCATCTGGCATTCAGTCACTTTTGGCACTAGTGGTCCCAAATTTTTTCTCAGCTTGAGATCTTGACCATTTTACGTCAAATTTTGTAATGATCCACGCTGTAGTATTTGACTTATTTAACAAACAGACAAATGGCCATGATGAAAACAATACCCCCTGCATGGCTATGCCAGTGTGCAGCCTGATTAAATTGATTAGACATTGATCTATCTATCTATATTTACAGTACATATCTACAGTATACTAATATATTGTATTCCTATAGTTAATATTGTCTAATACCGTTATCATTATCACTGATATGATTGTTATATCATCCATATTATCAGAGCTCTTCTATACAAACCATGTGTTTGAAGAAAGTGTATATAGTCTCAGTTTACTATATTATACGTAATTGTTATTCTTCTTATTGTTTTCTTTCTGTTTCTGTGAACTGGAGCTGCTGTAATGTGGAATGATCCTGTTTTTAGGATTATTAAAGTCCTCTCAGTCTTACATCTTAATTGTAAAGCTGTACACAGGATACCACACCTGCAAACAAAGCAGCTAGCAAAGACTCCAACAGATGTCCATGTTGGCTTACATATGGGGGTGCAGAAATTTGACCTCTCCGTGGCCACAGCGTCTCCATGACGGCAACACAAACAGTGACAGCAGGTGAGACAGCAGCCTTCCACGGCCACAGTCGGTGACTTCCCTGCGGCAGCCCGCAGCGGAGATGCCGCGGAGAAAAGTGACCAAGATTAAGAGGGCGAAAGCCGGGTAAGCTAACTGCGTTTGTTGGCTTATTAACTGTGCGTTTTCTGTTAGAGTATCAACTCGAGCTGCACTTTGCGTGTTTCGTGTCAGGAGAGGGAGGAAAGAGGTCAAGCTGGAGTCGGACGCAGAGAAGGCCAAAGCTGCCGCGGCGCTGTGGGAGCTGAGGCTGCGGGTCGCCGAAGAGAATCTCGCACAGTATCGCGAGACTTGCGGAAAGCTGGCACGCGCCAACGACGAGCTCGCCAATCAACTTTACCAGCAAGAGAAGGACGCGATCGACATAACCGGTCATTTGAAGGAGCGAGATGAGGCCAAAGAGGAGAAGGTGTCCGCGTCACAGGTCGAAACGCGACTGGGGTGAACTCAGCCCGCTTCAACTGTCACTCTGTCCTATAATTACAGATCAGTGTGCTGCAGAGAGGCCTTGAACGCCAGGAAGCCCGCGCACGTGAGGAGCAAAACAAACTGGTGAGTTTCGTTTCAAGACGCCACCACAAGAAAAACACGCTGCAGCCATCACGTTCGCGGCGGTACTGTGATTTATTGTGGTTTGAAGTGCGTGTTTACCTGCCGCATCTCCCCCCCAAAAAGTGCTGTGTCCTAACAGCTGTGTTGTTGCGTAATTATGTTGACGTTCATGTAACAAAACAACAACTGCGCAAAGTGGCCATCAAAATAACAAAAATAAAAAACCATCCCGCACATGGTCTAATTTTGTTTTTATTTAATCCAGTGGTGACAGAAAATTGCAAAATGTTAAAGTGGCTGGTTTTTTTTTGGGGGGGGGGGCGCAGTCAGGCTGTTGTTATTGACGTGTTGAACATACTTCACAGAGATCCATACTCTGATATGCCAACTGAAGTGACATAACACACAGCAGAGGGATCTATTTTGACTCTGTGTGTCCTTACTGATCTCCGCTGCCCGTAAGATCAAACTTTGATCAAACGTGAAAAAATTCAACTGTCTAAAGTGGACATAAAAGTACACAAAACATCCTAATCCTGCTTTATTTTTTGCTCACAGCTGTTTTCCATCCTCCAGTTGTAACTTGTTGCTGGTAAAATGGAGCACAATAAGCTTCTGAGGAGCGGAAAAAACCCAGGCATGGTCTGGACCAGCTTGAAACATCCCTTTTTTAGACACCTATGGAATTGTCACGTGTCAAGTCACAGGAACAAAAAAAAATACACAAGCTGGTGGATGTGTGGTGGATTCAAAAGATGTGACTGCAAATGGCTCTTTCCTCATTGTGGGGTGATCCTAAAAACTTAGCTAATGGAAAATACTCCATCAAAGGCATGCAGGGAACATGAGCTCTGGCTTTTGTGCACGGACAGACATGATGAGACTGGAGAGCAAAATAATTATTCTATAAAAACAAAACACTTTTCCAGCTGCAAATTCAGCACAGAATGGGGAAAAAGACGCATGCATCACTTGACCTGAAAACGGGCTGCGTGTGTTTTGAAGATCAGACGGAGATCACAGAGCGACAACTGCCTGTGATTTAAACGCCTTGAAATAAAAAAATCAGCGTGTTGTTGGAGACGAACATACACAGACCTATGTGAAGAATAAGGATTAGGCCTAAACTTGTAATTAGATGGTTGACGGCCTCGGTTTGTGCGTCGTGGTGCGTTTTTCTAGTCTCTCATCGCTTTGGTCGTTTGTCATTTTTGCTCAGACTGGTTTTTCCACAGTAGCATCATGACATCTTTAGCCTGTCTGGTGTGCGCAGAAGTCGCTTTGCAGAAGAGTGTGGCCCTTTAGAAAAGAAAATCTCCATCACTGACTGATAACAGCTGCTCTTCTGGGAACATTGCGGCGGCTCTGGTTTTTAACAGATGAGTGGATGCGTAATTACAGGCGCGCCTTGGCCATGTCGACTGGTTTTCATGCTGGGCATCTAATTATCTGCCTGGTTTGTGCAGGTTGAAGATTACACATGTCAAATCAATGCGCTGCACGAGCTGTTCAGAAAGAAGTCCAGTGACTTCAGGACGATCCAGGATGGGATGAAGAAAATCCAGGAGTTCCAGAAGACGAAAGCGCAGATGGAGCAGGAGCTCAGCGATGTGAGGAGTGGTTGTTGGGTTTTTGTCAGGGTTTTAGTGTGACCCATCACCTTGACCTTTCTGTTTTGTAGATTAGACAAACCATGGAGGCTGCTGAGAAGGAGCACAGGGAGAATCTAAACAAAATGGAGTATAGATTCTTCACAGAGAAGGTAAAGTCTAATAGAGTCTGAAAGATAATTACCAACAGTTAGGAGGGCCTTAAAACGATACCACAATTTGTTTTTTTTTTAACCATGATATACAATATATGTCACAAATTCTCCTCAAACACTCCCCATAAATACAAAGACTGGGAAACAAAATCAAATTATTGAAATATTTTGGACCATATAACTTAATTTCAATACTAAAAACACTTGGAAGGACATTTTATGGAATTACAAGCAAAAATGCTAAAAAAAAAAAAAAAAAAAAAAAATTCCCGGATGTCAATGATGATTTAGATTACCACAAAAATGTAATTAGTTGTTCCTTGTTCCCATTTCCCACCTCTCCTGAAAATTTCATCCAAATCCATTGGTAACTGTTTGAGTTATTATGTAATCCAACAAAGACTTTAACAAACAGCAGCACGATTTCCTTGTTGTAGGTAACAATGAGACTTTTAATAAATCAATAATGTGGAATAAATAACAGTATAATGCAGCCTTTCAAACTAGGAAAAGACAGCACTTTTGCAGACAAAACAATAACACAATAACAACATCCAGTATGTCGGAGGCTGTAAGTGTCCCAGGTTTACCTTGCAGGCTCGCCTGGAGAGGGAAGCTGAGCAGCAGATAGCTCTGGTGGTGGAGAAGGCCCACAGTGAGGCCATTGTGTGAGTATCCTTCCTGTCCCTTCACAGTCTAAGTTTATTCTCAAATCTGCTCAGAACGCAAAGAGAAAATAATTGACTCACGGGAGCGTTTTTGTGTATAAAAATAGGGGGAAAAAACAAAAAAAAAATACCAGGACTAGGTTGTTTTCTTGACCGCACAGGTCGGTCACGTGCAGACGGCGTCCATCCGTGAAAGCCAATGATCACATCTTGAGCCGCCCCGGAATGAGCGTAATGCGTGTGTGGAAGACCAGAGTTTATTACTTTTGAGGCCATGAGAAGTCCGTTTCACCTCTGCTGTGTTTAGTTATTCTTTACAGTGCGTAAAACGCCAGCCTTCCATGCTGGTGTGGTCCTGCTGCTTTGGTTTCAGTGAAAGTTGACTGATTTCACCCAGTTTTCCTTTAAAACTCAGGAAAAGTGGCCCAGAAATTTCCCTTTGTTGTGTAGTTGAGAGCAAAACATGCGAAGCCTTGAATGAAACAGCCTTGAAAATAACTCCTAAAGAAGTTAGTGTTTTAATTCTTTCACACATCTGGCTTGAAATCAAGACACACAGGGGTGTGTTTGGATTTCCGAGCCCTTTTTGTTGAAACCTTTTAGGCAGCTGGATGATGCCTCGCGCTCCGTGTTCAAGGAGAATGTCCGCCTCAACGAAGCGCTGAAGTATCACATGAAGGAGACGGAGAACCTGCAGAAATTGACAGCTTCGTTGGGAAAGGAAAACGCCTCCCTGGCACTGGACAAGGTGCGTTTGAACCATAGGACAAGTAACAGCCCTGTCACTGTCAGGCACCATAGAGACCATTCATTTCCAAAAACTCCTTTTCAGTCATTTCTCTCATTAAACATTTGTCGGAGCCGTGCAGAATATATTTCAGGTGTTTTTTGTCCCCCCTTGTTTTGTTTACTCGTGCTGGCCCTACTCCTAACCCCCACCTCCTGACAGCTCCCAGCCCTCTCAGTGGTCAGTGGTTTTTGGTGAGTTTCCACTGGTGTATGGCTTCCAATTTAGTGGATTCTCCTGAGCAGGTTTCTGGAGCCGATTCCGTAAAACAAATAAATATTGGGCTTATTAATCTTACCTACGATGACAGAAAATAGGGGGAGTGAACTTGCCTTGTTGAAATTTTGGCCACTCACTCAGCAGCACACAAATCATGATATGTTTAGCGGTACTCTGGTATGTAAATGAGAATATTCTCTGAAATAGGTTCTTGTTTCGTTGATGTTACAACTTTTCTGTTCTCGCTTCGCACTCAGAACATGCTGGAGTTGATGGTTAAGGAAAGTGCAGTCCAGATTGAGGCCCAAAAGCAGAAGCTGTCCAAACTGAGGGCCAAGGTAGCCTCCTTGGAGCAGGCCCTCAAGCTGAAAGCCGGGGAGCTTGAGCGAGAGAAGTGTAAGGAAGAGGCGGCGGCGGTCGGCATCCCGGCCAGCCAGGTAGAGCTGGAGAGTCTGCAGAAAGCGCTCGCCATGCGGGACCGGGAGTTGGGGCACATCAGAGGGCTGGCGAGGACCATCGTGGAGCAGCGCACTGAGCTGGAGCAGTTCTTCCACGAGGCGCTGGCTCAGGTGAAGCAGGAGATCGCGGCCAGCCGGCTGCGTTGCACCAAGGAGGCGCTACAGGCTTATCGCTGGAAGTTGAGAGAAGCCACAGCAGGGAAGATCAAGTTCCCACCCATATGCACCTTTCACAAGAGCCCCCACAGTACCAACTCTGTCCACTCACACATGGCAGCAGCCGAAAAGTGGTAGGTCCTCTTCATTTCCACCGCTGTATACACCCGCGGGTCTTTTTATGGTAGTTTGAAGAGGTCATTATGTAGTCATCGGACCGCCAGGCCTACATGTTTAGAGTTTTTAATAGTAATTTAGATTTTTATCCACCTGTTTTCAAGGACTCATCAACCAGGCAGCAAGGTTGAAATGTCAGAGCTCACCTGGGAACAGAAGGAGCACGTACTCAGGCTCCTCTTCGCCAAAATGAACGGCCAGAGCCTCAGGTAATAAACCTCCGAATGACTGTGGGGTTTTTCTTAACATATTGATGTCACCCGACATAATAATTCTCAATCCTATTATCTGTCTGAATAAATAACAAAGCGCTGTGGCAGCGAGACTCCCTCTTTTTAATGTTTTAAGAAGCGATTCTCTGCAGAAGGCGATATTATAAAACATCAGTTTGGCTCCAACCAATTTTCTTTTCCATCCGACTGCTTAAAAAGAATGAAGAGTCTGGGCGCAATGGTAAAAATAGGCCCGTCCGCAGAGTCGTGTGCTTGGAAACAAACATCTGGTCACGTAGGTTTGCTTGCAGCCTACTGGCCTCTCTTCACGTGCACCAGCAGTTTATTTTGTTCTTTGAACGCTTGTGGTCGGAGAGCAGCTGGTAACATGATTTTTTAGAAAGGAGTGTGCAGAGGATCTGGATGTATGGGGGCCTGGCAGGCGGGAGGAGATGTATATCCGTGTTATCAGTGGTCTGGCACCTAGTCCAGCTGAATAGCACAGAACATTTGGCGAGCCACGACGGTCAGTTATCAAAATCCATGTGCACCGAGTTGACTCAAAGTAACCCCGCTGCAAGACGGGCTGCAGGCTCCAGTGCATACACTCGTGTGCTAAAACATCGCTGTATTTAACCACAACTCCGCATTTCCCTGACAGGACAGCCAGCCAACATGTGGCCTCGTCTGAGAAGAAGAGCCTTATTGACAGCGACGCTGCCGAATGAGACTGAAGGAATGTATGAGAATAAAAATCGCTGCTCGTCCTTGCAATTATGAAGCCTGCGTAGATTTATTGGCTCCACATTCTGTGTTTAGCTGGAAAAGCGTCGGCTGTGAGAACATGAGTGCCTACATGTGATTTAGATAGCGTTGTGTAATGATGACTGTCTTGAAGAATTAGAGAGGAGCTCTCCCAGTCCACTTTCATCACATAGGCGCCTGGGCCCGTTTCTGCCCTGGAACCCAAACAGCCTGCCGGATGTACACACCGCACGATCTCTGTGCGGCCTTTACATCACACTCTCGATTGTTTGCCTCCACTTTGTGCGCCGTCAGAGTGTCAATCATGTGTATAGCAGGGTACGAAGTTTATTTGTGCTTATAAATATCACACTTCCCTTCACACACAAAGTTTGTTTGAATTGTGTCACACAAGCCATTTAAAAGGATCCGTTGCCTCAAGATAGCAATTACTTTGTGACCACAGTCTGGTGATACCAAAATACGCACCAAATAATATACAATATCTCTACACAATCACCGAAGGTGGGTCAGTGGAATACTACGCAGTGTGTTTGGGAACCATGGTGAGGATTAATTACACTACGCTTCAATATGGGTTTATA
>KV751346.1:6190984-6202629 GCA_001698575.1 Mola mola
ATATTTATTAGAAACACTTTATTTACATATTTTTGTAATAAAAGTAGTTTTCTATGGGAGAGGGGAATGGAGGGACAGGTCTGGATCGTCAGTATTTAGCGTCCCATGGTCGGCATGGTGACCGCAGGACTTTTTAAAGTTGCATCTTCAGCTTTCCATTGTGAGGTCACAGTCTTGATCTGTGTGTAGAACTGGATGCCCTGGAGAGGGAAACAAAATCTCATCAAAACGCGTGTCTTTCTTTTATCTGTAACAACAGGATGTTTTTTTTGTTTGTTTTTTCTAATTTCATACTTGTTTTCCGTAGAAGTTCATGTCCCCTCTGAAGGATCCTCTCGATCCGGTGAAGGAGAACATGGGCAGTGGAACAGGGATAGGAACATTGACACCGACCTGCAGAAAACAATTTTTCCTCCTTTTAATTTCCATAAGTGGCACCTTTGGGAAAACAATTCCCCGGGTCCCTAAATAGCCATGATGGGAAAGATGTGGCGCATCAACATTGTTTACAAAACAAATGTTCATGATGGCACGAAACAAAGCTAAACTTTCAGCTTATATTGCAGTTTTTAAAGGGCAGCACGGTCTTATGAAAGGGAAGCGGAGCTAAATAAAACATGCGTTATGAAGGCCACAGGGGCATGGCATGGTTGGTTTTCAATGTTTGAAACAACAGGACACACAGAGGCCTTTAGGTGAATGTGCCGGGAAGAAGGGGGAAAAAAAATTGAAGCAGTCGAGGTTTGAAGGAGGAGGACAAAATGCATGGTCTGCGCAGCATTCCCCAACATGTGAACAGCAAACACAACTCCGGCTCCAAAGGCAAACAAAGAGGTTAAAAGCTGTCCATATTTGCGCTTTGACATTAACAAGCCTGGAGTCGGAATTCCGTTTGGGGTGTATTTTAAGATCTCCCTGCTCGAAAACGACCTGGAAAAACATTTTCATTGAACACGCACACATATTTGCTGTTGCTATTCTGGTCTCGGCCTGTGGAGAGATGCAGGGAAAGGCAGCCAAATGTATTTATGTTGGGGTACCGGAGAACAGGGCCTATACTTGACACGGAAAATAATTGTTTATTTAATGTGTGGAGGTTTTCAAACAAAAACGGGCCACTTCGGACGCTGCTGTGACGGAGGGACGAGAATGTCTCCTTTTTTTCCCAAAAACCGAGGAGCACGTATGCAGCCGCTCACCTGGCCCACGTCCACCTCGTGAGTGTATTTGCGCGCGGTGGCGCCATTTGTGGTGAAGATAGCTGTGCCGTTGCCATAGGGGTTCCTGTTGACCAAGCTGATAGCATCATCCAGAGTGTCCGCCTCCAGAACGACCAGCACAGGCCCAAAGATCTCTTCGGTGTAGCACTTCATCTGAGGCTGTGACAGCAAACGTGCACACTCTTACTGGCAGTTTCAAGCACATTTGTACTATATTGTGATGGGATGTTTGTGTGCTCTTGAAGACATTAAACCCACGCACGGTGATATTGGCGATGATGGTGGGACCCACAAAGTTGCCGTTCTCGTAACCCTTGACGATGACGTTTCGGCCATCCAGCAGCAGCTCGGCGCCCTCGTCCACGCCACTCTGGATCAGACTGCAGACCCGCTCCTTGGCTTGGGGCGAGATCAGAGGCCCGACGTCTGCGCCAGGCTGGTCTCCTAGCAGGGTCCAAAAAAACACCGGCTAAGATTACACACTATGGCACGTCCACGATGTGAGCACATTAAGGCCACTGACGTTCAAATTCATCGTGCGCCACACAAAAGCCGGGACGAGGGGCACCGTGAGGCACTCCCTCAAAAATGGATACTTGCAGGTTTCCTGTCTTCTGAACAAATTAGAGTCCCTGTCGCTACAAATGGGGACAATTATTCTCTATTTTGCTCCACATTAAACTCCTCCCTCAAAGGATTTGATCCTCTGAATCACTATTTAGGTCTGTGCCACAGATCTGGCCACAAATTTGAGTCATGCGTGGCTGACTCAACAAGCACACGCTGTGTAGTAACAACCGGGCCAAAGACGAGAAGTGTGGTTAGGGCGGTGTGGGTGGCCCTGAGAGGACTAAATCAAAAGGCCCCCTGGGGGCAGGGGGCCCGAGAGAGAGAGGTGAAGGGCGCGGTACCTGCGTTCACGCGCAGAGCCTTGGCTCGCTCCACCAGTTCCGGCATCCAGCTCCGTGCTTCGCCCACCAGGATGGCTGTGGAAAGAGCCATGCAGCGCTGTCCTGCCGCCCCGAACGCCGCGCCCACAAGCTGGTTTAGAGTGTTCTCCTTGTTGGCATCAGGCATCACCACACCATGGTTCTTGGCTCCCTGCAGTGTATGAGAAGCGGTTAGACCTCTGCTTTTTTATCTCCACATTACAAGAGCCAGTTAGTCACAAGTGACAACATAATGCCAAGGAACTAGGTTACAAACTGGGTATTTTATATGGTGAATTTGTTGCACATGCTAATAAATATAAGATTGAGGCGCACAAGATGAAGAAATGGAATGTTTATAATGCACACTGGCTTGTGAGTGGAGAGTGATACACGGCTGCAGTCTGTGTGCTGAGAAACTACATTAAACAGCTGCTAGGACTCATTTCGGAACACAATCAAGGCTAGGATAATATACAAAGAGTTTGTCTCTACATCTCGACAGCGTTGACTTTGATTGGTTCTCTTGTTTGAATGTGCACCACCTCTCTCACATCATGGCCGGTAGCTTTTTCGCTTGACAAGCGCGCCTTTCACAACGGAATGAATGAAATCAGAAGAGCGCGCCAACATTAGGCTGCTGTACAGTGCAAAGCTTGTTTACGCGTGGTGAAAATACTGTCAACGTCGACACGCTTCACCTCAAACCTGACGAAACATCCACAGGTAGTGTGACCACAACTAGCGACACAAAATAAAGTACCTACCAACCAGCCATGTTATTTGTGTTTAAGAACTAGTATAACTCTGTTTTTTGCTCAGTGCCCATTCGGTCAGCTAGACGACTAGGTTTCATCTCCACTCGTGATATTTATTTTATTGCTAATGTTAAAACATTGTTCAAAGAGGCAGTGAAGTAATCAAAAATATCAAGTTACTTAATTTAATTTAATTAAATAATGAAGATTTAACTTATTTCATTTAAAAAGCTTAAGGCAGCTGGTGAATGGAGCGGAGGCTCAAGCATCTGTTGTGTAATGCCGCCACCTGCTGGACACCAACATGAGAGCCCTGTGAGGTTTTCTCTTCACACTCACCATGTTTGACTGGACTCTCTTGCCATTTTTAGAGCCCCTCTCATAGATGTACTCCCCAGCTTGATTTGAGCCGACAAAGCTGATCGCCTTGATGGCCGGATGGTCACATATGAAGTTTACAGCTGTGACAGACAAACGGTTATTAAGTTAGACATCGTTTAATCAGTAACCACTAACATTTCAAACACTGTGTGGGGCTGAAATGTCGTGATCCCATTATGGAGTGAAAAATGCGCTTGCTGTTTCACATTTAGACACTTTGAGATGTAACCCAGTGTAAATGTGTTTATGCCTAACTTTTTAACATATTCAATGATATTGAAATAAATTAAGAACATTTTCGATGCAGGGCTACAATTAAGTGTAATTTTTATTATTGATTCTTCTGTCAAAAGAAATGCAGTAAAATATTCACATTATTGGAGCTGGAACAAGCAAATGTTTAGTATTTATGTATTATTGTAGTATTTAGTATTTAAAAAGGACTAAAATGATTAACCGCCTATCAAAATACTTTCAGATTAATTTTCTGTCAATCAATTAATCATTTCAGCTCTAAGGGGGACATACTGTATGTAAACATATGAATAAAATCCATAAAATAACTGATACAGATAAAACATTTTTGATCAAAAATAAATTACAACTTTAGTTCTTTTGCGGTAGCTTAACGGGTAACCAGTTTTCTCATATACAAAGCTTTGTATCTGCAGTACAGATGAGGCCCACGCACAGAGCAGACTGTTGTGACATATAACACACACCACCTCTTACCAGCGTGTTGGCCGTGGATGACGTTGAGCGTCCCATCTGGAGCACCGGCATCCTGCAGCATCTGGGCCAGCAGCATGGTGCAAGTTGGCACCCGCTCCGAGGGCTTCAGCAGGTAGGTGTTGCCACACACCATCGCCATGGGGATCATCCACAGAGGAATCATGGCGGGGAAGTTGAAGGGGGCGATGCCTGCGCACACGCCCAGAGGCAGGCGGTAGGTGTAGGTGTCCATGTCCTTGGTGATGGACGGCAGCGTCTCACCGAGCATCAGAGAGGTGACGCTGCAGGCGTGCTCCACAACCTCTGCACCAGGGAAGAAATGCATACGTGAATTTGTTTTGACAACTTCTTTGACCTGCCTGGTAAGACTAGTGTAAAGTGCGCCGACTTTGTGCGGAAGCCGAGGCAAAGCCTGCAGTGTGAAGCTTCTACAAACATCACAAAAGAGACAATCAGGCTTCTCCGTCAGTGTAGGATCGTGTGTTAACGATACAATTATAACAATAATAAATTACCGCAAACAAAATGTTTCAACTGCTACTAAATCATCTGCATTTTGTTCAGAGTGGGGAAAAAGAAGAATTTCATAGAAAAGTTAGTTCTTGTGATTGAATAAAAAAAACCTTATAGATATATCATATATTCATTACATGTAAAGTGAATGTAAAGCCTTGTTTGAATGTTGACGATTATGACACAGTGAAGTTATTCAGGTGTGTTTTAATTTTGACCTGTGAGCCAAGAAAACTATCCAAATTCAAGAGTAAAAGGCTAAATCTGTAATGTATTAAATGTTGACTTTCCTTAATAACTGATTAAAATTTACAGTATTTTTTGACATGCACAAACTACCTAGTTGCAATCATTCACAGGGCTTGACCTTTGCTCTGGTTTATGACTATATAATTCATTAACTATTCCTGCAACCGCTAATGTAAAAGGCTATATAAACATGCAAACATTTAACGAATTATTGCCCTTTGTAAAGATATGTGAGCACATATGCGAACGAGATAAACTTACGCAATCCTCTGAACACATCACCCTCTGCGTCTGCAAGGGTTTTCCCCTGTTCCAACGTGATGGCCTTGGCCAGTTCTTTCTGAAACACAGGATGAACCTTGTGAGCCGAAATGGCGTTGTACTATCATATGCAAACGGCACTAATGTGAAGACCAATTTGCAAAAAAGGGTTTAGCATCAATGAACTACAACCAGTTTTTAGTTGCACCTTTTTATTTGTGACCCTATGACTTACAATGTTATCTTTGATGAGCTGTTGATAGCGCAGGAAAACCTGCTGCCGAGCCAAGATGGAGGTCTCAGACCACGAGTGAAAGGCACGAGAACACGAGTCAGCGGCAGCTAACATCTCCTCCTGGGTGGCTTTGGGTACACGGAAGATCACCTCGTTGGTAGCCTGCAGAGGGGAAAAAAAGAGGAGGAAAAAGGTCCCGTAATGTGTTGAAGATTAGCTCCGTCAGCTGTTAAGCTTACTAAAGCAGTGCTTCTCAAAGTCTTTCAAATGTTGTCCCAGAGTCCTCTAAAACCAAATGTCTATATACTGTATACAAAACAAACAAGTAAATCATAGGATATAAGGGCCATAAATATGCAGGACACTTTATCAGATGCACGTAACTGGATCACAGCTCGTGACATGTTAAGCAGCTGGAGCTGAGGTTCAAGTCATATTTCTCATTGGATTTCAGGTATTTGGACAGTATTTGATTTATTTGTACAGTTTTGTTTTAAATTATGGGGTATTGATACTTTAAAGATACTCCATGATATAACAAACACAAACATTTCTACTTTTGCACTTTAGGTACAAGTGAACTTTGAGGTGTGTTTGTCCCTCCTGCAACAGTCACGTGTGTGGACAACCACACATCTTTATATGCAACACAGCAGGATACTTTGGGATTTCAGCACATCGGGGCAATACTTACAGGATTGTGAACATCGAGCCATTCTGAAGTCTTCGATTCAACAAACTTGCCATCAATGAACAGCTTGGTGGTGGGCTGTGAGGAAAGATGTCCGGATTCTGCATTTGGTCAATCAGTTCATTGTCGATGTGCGACGTTTGATGTAAAGAATTGATACTTCAGTGTGCACTGTTCTCAACTCACCGCCAAGGAGGAGTAGCACAGACGGCCGACTCTGAGTGGAACCTAAAAAAGAAACACATCAGAAAGTCTGAAATCATCAAATGCTATAAAGAATATCCATGTATGCAAGAATTATACCAATAGTTTTAATTGACATACGTTGTACAACAAACCAACCCATTCCAGTAGCAGCCTGAACTGCTCAATGAGGAATTACAAAGCAGTAATTACAATGCTGGAAGGGTGGACTTAAATGAATGCAATTAGTATGTTTTGTGTTTTTAATTCAAGTGCATTAAACAGCTGACCTGGGATGCTTCAGAACTCAGCTACCTGAACCGACCCCTGCAGCAGGTGTTCGCTTCATGTGCAACTGAGCTTTAAATCTGCAAGACCTCCCTTACCTTTGCCTTTAGTACTGATCGTAACACTGTGGTCGCCATAGTGGAAGAAAGTGCAAGCCGAGTTGATGTACTCAAGTCTGCAGGCTCGGCGAGCAAGAGAAGACGACATCAGCGCTCCTTCCCCGCTGAGATTTATTATTTGTGGGCGGGTTCATAGGAGCCGCATGCGATTGGCCAACTGCGGACACACTCTATCCAATCACTACTTTGGATTTCAGATAGCCCCGCCTTATTTGGGGAACTCGGCCAGTCATTGGGTAAAGTTATTGCCAGGAAATTATGCAATACGGAAGTGAACTGGGGAAATCGAAACGCTTGGTTAAACACTGTAAATGTATCATTGTCGGCTTCATGTCGGGTTAAAGAGCGCTATCTGTGTAAGTTCTGTAGACAGAATATTTGTGTTTACAGGCAGAATAGCGTAGTGTAAATAAAAAAAACCCAAAAACGGTGTCACAGGCACAAAAATGCACGTGTCCCTGGCTTGCCTCGCCAAGGTAATGTTTCTGTAGTAACACTGGTTGTGTGGTGAGTGTGTGTGAGCCACATGAAGCCCAGATGGTGCTTAGTCATGGACCAAAGAATAGGTAGGAGGGATCCTAGGAGAACATCCTATTGGCTGCTGCAAGTAGATCAGACTGTTAAACCCCCCCCCCCAAAAAAAAAAATTGCTTGCAACAGTAACAAGTTGATACAGTTTAGTTGTAGGAAAAGTGGAGCCTAAACAGGGATGGCATCCCAAATCAAGGTGAACCTGTAGACTAGAGGAATTCAATGTCATGTCATGGGAAAAATTAGGTGTTTTGAAATGGACTGAATATCTTGGGGGTTTTTTTTGTTGTTGTTTCTACACAGCCTGTTCTTCACGGATACTTCAGAAGTTCCTGCTCCTGGAGAGTTCGCATCGGTAAGTTGCATTACAGCATTTTCACAAACAAGCTGTCATTTTATAGATTGTCGATGTCAACCAAAACGATAATTCAACTTGTGTGCGCCAGCTTTTGCCCTGAAAGGCATTGAATATGACCAGGCTCCAGTCAATCTAATCAAAGACGGGGGTCAGCAGGTACAGTACAGCTCATCAGGATCCATATGAATACAAAACCGACATCCTAATTACCAAGACATACTTAAGTATTTAATACCGTCTCAGATGAACAATGTATGTTTTAAAAATGCTCCTGTTTGTCTTCACACGCTCAAGCTTACTGAGCCGTTCAAGGTGTTAAACCCCATGCAACAAGTGCCTGCACTTGAAATTGATGGCATCACCCTCTCTCAGTCAGTGAGTCCTCAAATCCCACAAAACCGTATTTTAGTTCAACTGGAATCCAGGTGAAATTGGTTTCTCGCTCATGCAGCTGGCAGTGATTCAGTACATCGACGAGACCAGGCCAGGGCCTCGGCTTCTTCCAGCAGACCCAAAGAAACGTGCCCAAGTCCGGATGATAAGTGATGTGATTGCCTCTGGAATACAGCCTCTGCAGGTGAGGGGAGCACAGTGCGTGATGATGATGATGATGATGATAAACTGTTCTGGATTACATACTGCCAATTCCTGGATGTTTCAGAATTTGCACGTGATTCAGAAAATAGGAGCAGAGAAGGTGCAATGGGCTCAGCATTTCATTCACCGTGGCTTTCAAGGTTGGTGGAAGATAGTTTGTCCCAACGAGACATTCCCATACATCATCTTCCTTTATATCATCACCTGTGCCTTTCTCTTCCAGCTCTTGAGCCCATTCTGAAGCAAACAGCAGGGAAGTATTGTGTGGATGATGAGGTGAGAGCATGACGACTGTGATATACAGCAGAAGTTCTTCATTTAACCATTTGCTTACCTTTCAGATATCAATGGCAGACATCTGTCTGGTCCCACAAGTCTATAATGCAGAGAGGTATGAAGGACATTTCAGAAACAATCACCTTTTTATTAAGATTATAATCATGGCATTTGTATTTGACAGTAATAGCATTTCTTGCATATTTCCTGCTAAATTTTAAACACCCTGTACAGAGATGTAGGCTCCACAATATATCAACATGTTAGCTTTTCCTAATTTTATAGCTGCATTACAGCAAAGTGATGTAATTTTCTCAACCTACCAGACTTGCCTATCTATTCTAATATATGCCTTTACCACTCAGTTTTTATATCCACATAACTAATGTTTATTTGTTAAAATCTCATGCTTGGCTATTTATCAACAGAGGTGTTCGGTCACAAATTGTGGTTTTGTGTGGCCCTTCAAATAAGCACGACTCCTCTGTCTTTAATCTCGACAGGTTCAAAGTGGATATGGAGAGGTATCCCACCATCAAAAGGTTAAACGAAGCCCTACTAGAGATCGACGCTTTCAGAGTGAGCCACCCGTCTCGCCAACCTGACACACCAGAGGATCTGCGCGAATAAAACCTGTCTGCTTTAGAGCCAGACATGCTACTACATCTACACTGTAAAATAAAATTTGGTGAAAACAATCCTATTTTGGTGCAGGTGCTTTAAAGAACCAGGAAACGTGCTGACGATTTATTAGCATTTTTACTTTATTTTTCCAGTCTGGCGCTTTATGCGCAAAAAAAACATACTAATGTGTGGGGACAAGGACATAATGTATAAAATATGCAGATCAGAGATTTGTTATGCAAAGTGAAACCTCTCAGCTCTCTGCTAAGCGGCATAACACCTGTGGGGACTGAATATGGAGAGTTATGATAAAGCAAACAACCATGTACAAAAATATGTTAGACACAAAAAGGATAATATGGTGAATAAAATTGTCCTGTTTGGATTCCTTCCACAATGAAACAGTCACTGGTCACCAGGAATCTCCACTGTGCACTTGACTGAGTCGTTGTAGAAAGTACCGCAGCAGTCGGACCCTCCAAACACCAGCAGTGTGCAGCGGATGCCCACATTTTCACGCCGCTCGTGCTTCCCAGCATCCACTGGGACGGAGCAGCCCAGATGTATCACACTATGTCCTGCGCGAGGCTTGGAGCCGAGCACAGGAGATAGCACTGCGCTCCACATTTTCGTTTCTGAGAGGGAATAAACGCATGGCGTGTTTAATATAAACACATATGTGACAAAAGTAGTATCAAGGTGTCAGCGGCACAAGCTCACCAGTGTTGAAAATATGTACGTCCTGCAGGGCACCGATGGAACTGCAGCCACCGCACACTAAAATCCTGTTGTCTGAAACTGGCAGAGCTGCATGAAACCTGTCCGTGTGCAAGGAGGTTAAGTTAGTGCTGCAAAGCCAGTTTCTACAGAATATGTATGCGGCTTCAATTACCAAAAGAAAAGCGACACTGAAGAAAGATGTTACGGTGTAACTGCAGTTGTGTGTTCAAGAAACCAAAGCAGATGGCCATCTGACATCTCTCAAGGTTGATCAGCTTTCATACTCACCCTCGAGGCAGCGGCGGCATGTTTCCACACTTAACAGCTGTGTACTCCATGAATCCTAGCCTCATTAAGGATATTAAAAAAAACAAATTAAATCATTCGAAATCTGGCCACCGAATTCTTGCCTAATGCATCCAAGGAATCATTATCTTACCCAGATCTAGAACGTGGAGATCGTTCAGGTAGGCAGCCGTCTTCCGCCCGCCAAATATGATCAACTTCTGTGAGATCAGTGTGGTCGAGTGTCTGTCCCATACAAGGACAAGCGTGGGATTCATTTTTGTTCATTTGTTTTTAAAAGACAGTAGTATATGAATGACCAAAAACGCTAGAAGACTGACCCAAACCGAGGAAGAGGCTTGTCCCCCTCCACGATCGGCTGGTACCAGAGTTCAAACTCTGGGTTGAAGATGTACAGAGCATTACTGCAGGATTTCTCTCCAGACGAATGGCTCGGTGGGTGAACGCCGCCAAACACAAACAGCTCCCTCTTATAAAAGGTTGCAGAATGATATGCCAAATTTGGAACATTCCCCCTCGCCTAAAATCCACAGAAACAAACCAGTGTCTCCCTCACCCCTGTTTGAGTATCTGCAACTACAACAGGTCAGTAACATGCAACAAACCCACAGTGACAAGCTTCCAGTTCCAGGTCAGAGTGCTGAGGATGTACAGCTCGCTGTAGCGCTGACCCTCTCTCAGGCCGCCGTAGACATAGACAGATTTAGAGTCCGGGTCGTAGGTCGCAGAGTGCCCTCGGGCACAGGGCGGCACAGGTCCAGAAGCAGTGGAGTCCATGGGAAACCAGAAGTCGTTATCTGGGAAGAGGCAAAAAGATTAAAGGAGCGTACTCTGGGGCCTTCCAGGCGTTGCTCAGTAAGAACTCCCTCCACTGACCTAACTCGAGCTTCCACAGGGAGTCCCTGCAGTAGTTCTGATCTGCCGTCTCGCCCCCGATGACGACGGCCGTGTCGGGGTCGCTCAGACACATCGTGTGGCTCCAGCGCTTCGATGGACACGCTGAAACTGACCAGGATCTCTGTCAAACGCCCCGCAGAGAGCCCACATCTGGCTGTTGGGCTGTGATTTCTGACCTTCTCTGTTCTCATTCTTTATCTGCGCGGCCATTTCTTCTTGGCTGTTCATCCTGGACAGCCTCTTTTTCTTGGGGATGGAAGCCTGGTCTATGTCCTCGCTGAGACTGTCCATGTCCTCCAAGCTCCATGTAAGGTGTCCCCCCTGACTAATGACCGTCCGTCTGGGCGTGTTCTCCTTTCAGGTGCGTGCGTACGTTACAGATTTAGATACTTACCCTCCGTGCATGCAGACATTAAAGGGGAACTCCAGTATCAAGTCCAGTCAACAGGACTGTTTAGCTCAACGAGGCTTTACAATACAAAGTCAATGGGCAAGTCAAAATGTCATCACTAACTACACTCAAAATGTTCCCGACGCTTTTCCTCCGTTTACAAAAGATTATGATTATTTAGCAGGGATAAATCTAGACAATGTGTTCATCTTTCATAAACTTTGGTAAACTTCAAAAACATAACAGAAAAAAGAGGCTAGTGACTGGTTGTGTCTGGGTGGCCCGTCAGCAGAAAAACACAGTTTGTACAACATCAATTTTGTATTTTGGTCATTTTTAGAGCCTGAACAGACCAGAAAACAGCATCTGGGTTGAAAAATAACAGA
>KV751346.1:6209037-6235463 GCA_001698575.1 Mola mola
CCAATATTTATTTATACATCCTGGATTGGCATGGATTTGCTGCCTGATCAAAAGCATAGCAGTACTACCTTCCTGGTCTGGGCATTGATGAGAGAAATCCATGGAAAACAAAGCAAACAAAGCATAACATTATGAGTTTGTTGGGTTTTTTTTCCCTTAAATCTGTTAACATTGCATTACATTGAAAAGCAAATGCGTGATCCATTTACATCTAATTCTCTGGGCAGAACTACTGGTGGTTCAACTTGACAGAAATTAATCTATTTTTGATCTACACATTGTTGCTCTCATTTCTGTAAGAAGGGTAGACTCACAGGATGCGCTGATGAAACTCGAGTGTTTAATTCCACCGTGTGTGGCCATTTCTTTTTAAGCAGGCTGTTGATCCATTAGAGAGCATCACTGGATCCCAGACCAGCAGAGGTGCAGATTTCCAGGAGACAGTAAAGCACTGCACACACCCAGTTCAGTCCCAGAGAAATACCACCTAAATATACAGCAGATTGGTATGATTAATAAAGAATAAAATTAAGAATGAAGCCTCACTGAACCAAATTTTAAATGCTTTCCCTTCAATAACATGTTGAATTGCAAGCTCAGAGAATGATGCTGAAGAGTGCAATAATGAAACATATGACGCCTCTATCAGCAAATCTGATCCATCAAAGCTGTGGTCAGAGGAGTGCGAGACAGCCACGTGTCTGCAGCGTCACAAGCCAGTCATACTGAGGCCTGACAACAAAGACGTGTCCAAGCAGCTGGGCTAATCTGAAACAAGGGATGGAAATAGAGCATTTCAGTTAGCAAAAAATCAACAAACAGTGACGAGTGTGTGGATGTACCAGGGGACGGGCAGAGCGGAGGTGAAGCTATACAAAAGGCAGTGCTGTGACAGGTGAGAGCGGAGGGAGGTCAGCACACACCCTGGGGAGATGAGAGGGCAGGCAGAAGAGGAACAGTGTCTGCCCAGACTGCCACTCTGCCTTGGTCGAAGACAAATTCAAATCCTGTCTGCGTAAATTCAGCTGAAATAAGGAAGCATCGTGGCAAACACCAGCACAAGATGTTAAGTTTAGCTTCTTGTATTCAAAAATGGTAACACACACGGGTAGTCAAACTTTCTCGTCGTCAGTCAGCCCAACCTCAAACAAAGAACTGTTCCAATCAGCAAATAGGTCCCCCATCGTCTAAAACACATCAGTTAAATGTACTGAAGCGAACGACGGTAAGCTGTGCTCCGTCGTCCTGTTTCCATGGCAAAAGTACAACTTCAGATTCAATGAGTTCACATCAATAACTATGTTTAGAATATAAGATCTATATAGTCTAACTTTATAGACATTTAGGATTGCATTCAGGCTCATTAGAGTAATAAGAATGTTTGAAATACACCAAACCACCCTTTTTTCCATTTAACAATTTTAATTTCCTTTTCATGCTTTAAATACAAATTCAGCAATCCAATGTAGACTTATGTACAAAAAAGAATTACCTGCCCACATAAACAAGAACACTATCAAATAAAAGGACTGCAACACATTATCAATATTCAAACATAAAATTTTCAAATTGTGCTGGATATTACGTTGCTGTCTAAATTGTGAGTGGTAGTTTTGAAAGTGTGCGCAGCAGACTGACAAACTTTTGAAACTGTTTATATTTTACAAGCAGCTATTCAGAACAGTAGCATTCAAAGAAATTACACTACATTGATTAGTTTAAAATAAAATTGAACAAATCTGTCATCTTCCTGTCATTCATTTTGAGCAAGTAACCCCTCGAGTCACTCAATAGTGCTGATCACAGAACTTTATAAAGTTGTGACATTCTGTTGTTGTTCTTATATTTGCATGAAATGTTATACATTAGGAATATTTACAGCAAATAACAAGGCCCATGTACAGTGGATTTTATATAAATTAAGAGTCATTATAACTAGTTTAGTGTGTATTGACACCAAGTCTAAGAGAAAGCAATTATACACAATTTGTAAACAGCTGTTTGTGAATAAAGTAAATGTTTGCGCTTCATGACACATGAGCCTCTTTGTTCATTTATATGATTTTACCTTTATATTTGCCTTCATCTATCCCACAACACAAAATAATCCACATAAAGACAATATGTGGCTGATTAAACTAAGTCGGACAATGCTGATAACCATGAAGGCACTGAGAGGGAACTGGTGAGGTGACACAAGCTGAATCACAGGAAACTGCCACAAAACAGACAGTTTCTTATCTACACCCAGAGTATGTAACATGTATGAGATGTTCCCTTTTTCTAAACAACTCAGAGGGAAAGATTCCACATGATCACTGGGTGGTGCTTCCGCCCAGTCATGGTTTCCGACTGACAGGGGAAGAAGAACTACTCCTCGCCCTGCCTCCATTTCTGAGATTCCTCCTGGCGTGCGTCTGGGTGAATCTGGTTCCTCATCCCACCCAGCACATTGGAGGTGGCTTCAGTGGCCATAATGAGTGGCTTAACCACTGCTGGTGGCAGCTGACGGAGAACTCCACCCACCGCCCCTGTCATACCACGCTGCTCATGCTCCCGGGTGGCTGTGTCATAGATGGTCAGTGCCGTGTCTGTGATCCCCTAGGGATGGAAAACACCACCTCATAAGAATCAGTTTATTGTCATTGGAGTAAATAAACATTTACAAACAAACATTTTTTTTTTTTTTTTTTACCTCTTTCACCACAGTGTAGGCTTTGGCTACACCTTCCCTTAGGTCAACAGGCTGATGAGCCAGCCCATAATGGGTGAACCGTTTTATCCTCTTGGTGTCTCTCTCATCAGGTACTGGAGACACCATGTCATAGGCCGTCTCAGCTGCTGCCTACAGGTGTTGCACGCAGCAAAACAATGTATCATGAAACCATCAGAAGTAAATGCAGGCATTTTAGATTTGTAGTGGGAAGACAAGTTTACCTGGATGGTCCGCACCATCCTGTTGGTGAGCTCCAAAGCAGCCATGGCAGTAGAAGTTCCAAAAGATGCCGTGCCCCGCTGGAACCCACGGACTATCCGACCATCTTTCCTGTACTGCTCAATCGGTAGCCAGACCAAGTCCCTGAATCCCTGAACTGAACACAGCATTCATCTTAACAACAGGGAAAAATACACCCTGTATACACTAGTAAGGGCATGCACTATAAATGCACTTCATTAAATCATGAATTACATGTGGCATAACTTCAAATACTGACTAAATTCTGTTCCGCATTTTAGAAAATATTGGAAAAAACAAGCCAATGTGGCTTACAAGAGGAAACCTTTAAAGGAAATAATGATGATGCACTTTGATTATATGGTACAGTGAAAACGAGTGTCAATAGTACTGCAAAATTAAAGCTGGGGTTTGCAACTCCTTGAAATCAAGCACACAAACCCGAAAGTAGCAAATCTGCTCGCCCACCCCTCCCCGTTTCTGCTTCTTCGCTCCGCCCAGCCTTTAAACAGTCAGGGCCCTTGAGAGGGGTTCGTGGACATGTTCACATGGACAGAGGCTCATGGACATTCCATGTCAGAATGACATGTTGGTCTTCCTTGTTTTTGGCTCTTTGCTGTGATTGCAGTTGTTGATAAAGCTGGAAGAACATTTTTTCCTGCTGGGATGTCCACCATTGTGAGTTGGGTAAGAACGCAGCCTGGAGCTTTCGGCCACCTCTTACCTCATGCCTGGACGTGTTCAACAGTAAATAATCAGGGTCAAAAATATGACGCTATGAATCATTTCCAAAATGGAGTCGTGATAAGTTCACAAGTCGGTTGCAACTCATTAAAAATATTTAAACTCTTAAAGTAATGGTACTTTTATCCATTGATATAGTTTGTAGATTTGTAGATGTTTTTGTTGTGTCTGTGAGGTTTATGTATATTGTTTAATTGAGGAAACATAGGATGACTTTACAATTGTAGACCGTATCAGTGTTTAATGTTGACGTTTGTTAGCAAGTATTACCTTACTTTTATAGAGCTGCATGCTGGGTATTTATAGTGTGCTTTGAAAATGAATGGCTCTAAATAGTTACTTGTTGCTAACAAAAAAGACTTGTCTGAAATAAACATGTTATACTCTTTCCAACACTCATTTGATATTATTTTCAAAATGCTGCATCAATGGCTTATCGTGCGTACACTGGCACCTATACAAAAGATATGCAGCGGTGCCAGACAGGCACCCACAGAGCTATCATTGGCCGAAACATTTAATATGTCATTAACGAGCATGATTGGCGTTATTGTTTAGTTCTAAAATATAAAAGTGCGAACGCATATTGAACCAGATGCAAGCGTTTATTTTAAAGATTAGAAGCTCAAGGGGTCGGCTTCACTGAGCCAAGCAAAAGGGCATGAGACGAGAGGCTCCAGGCTGCACCCATACAGTCCTGACCATATTGGCCTTTCACCATCTATGTGCATCTACCTTTGAAGAACAGCCAATCATAACACCCTCTCTCTAAAAGGATGTGATTGGTTGAAAAGTACCATCATGGGTAGATTTTTAGTAAAGCCTAGATACAGAGCCTAAAGTCTTATTTTTTTTTTTTTTTCCAAACCACTTGAATGACAATATTCTAAAATCTCATAATGGAATTTTTGTCCACTAATATCAAAACTAAGTTACATACGCCAGCTTTAAGCAGTAGAAGCTCTAGCTCAATATTTATTTTTGTTTATCAATGAAAACCATTAAATCATTGTGAAATACCATGACTAAAACACAAAGCCCGTGACTGGGTTTAAAACATGTTGTACTTACCTAATTGCACCAGAGAGTGAATAGGTCCCACACCTCCAAGAAGCCCTGGAAGCTGATTCTTCTTTATGTCATTAAGCCACTCATTTATTACATATGAAAACAGCTTATCCACACCTAACAATCTGAGAGAGAGAGTCGAGAATTAATTTCCTGGGAAAGATGATTGTGATGTGTCACAGAAACTTGCTTCATGATAGGTTGAATCAATTTCAAGCACATTCTAACATGTTGCCTGTTACATGACTGAAACAAACATACCCTTGTCTATAGCACAAGCGCCTTAGTTTCAACTCTGAACAATTAAGCTGTGTCAACCCAATGATGATGCCTGCAAATGTTCCCTGAAACAGCCGACAAAAAAATCCTTTGTGATACAGAAATCACATCATATGAAATTAATAAAAATCTCTCTTGGAACGGGTACCTGCTCCATTGAAACATGTTTCCCATGGTAATCAAGCCGAATTGGAACCTCAGCAGTGAATCTAAACTCCCTGTTGGGAGAATAAAACATTATCAGACAGATGCAGGGAATTGAATAATTTTCCTTACTGTTATTTAACACTGACCGAAAGAATATGGGCTGGTCTGTGAAAGAAGGAGCTGATGATTTATTGTCAGTCATTTCCTCTCTTCCAGATGTTGAGAAGCCATTGTGGCTCAAACCTCTCTGAGCAGGCATTGAGATGATTGGGGCTGGGTCCTGGCTGCTGCTGCTGCTGTGCTTGGAGAAGCTGCAAGAGATCTCTGGGGCAGCCAGTTTTTTTGAGGAAACAGAGACAGCTGTGGAAAAAAATATTATCAAGAGTTGAGTACTTGAAAATATGGGATACATTAGGGCGCGGCAGCAAGGTCTTAAAATATTTTTTTAGGCTGTATCACAATACATGCTATTTATCACAATATTTTCCCCTTAAAAGCTCATGATAAATGAGGCCTGGGCAACAAAGTCAAATGTCACAACAATATTACTTTATACCTTGATGTCAATAATGCAACAATATTCTAGGAATAATTATTTGTACATGGAAAATACTAACACAATTACAGTTTACATTAAAAAAAAACAGCAGTTATGTTGATTTGATTTGATTTACTTTAGTGGGTGAACACATACATTTAAACAAAGTGCTAAGTTCATTAAATTAAATAATTGTAATGTAATACAGCCTGTTAAACCAGCCACATATATCCAAATTTTCTGTATATATTGTCATATGTAGATAATTATATACTAGTGCATCAGTTTTAATATATTAGTTTCATACTGTATATTCTTAACTTATTAAACAAACTAAAATGTTTAAAGCATTTTACTATTTTAGTTTTGAAAATGACTGCCAATAACTCAAAAAAACAAAACAAAAACTACATCTAAAAATATTAGAATATTTTGTAATGTAACTGTATAAGCTATAAGCATCAATTAATTATCCATTGACTTAATATAGACTACATGAAACCTTTTAAATAAATTACATAAAACTTTTTTGCAATATTTTAGTTTTTTTAGATGCAGTGGTGTATCATATATGTTGCTGATAATGTATTTTACCTTCTTGCGTTGGTGGTGAGAAAAACTCAACTTCAGTAGCAAGACTAGTAAAGAAGTCCTTTAAGAAGAACAGTGCATCCTTAAAAAAAAACAAAACAAAAAAACCCCCACAAGGCTTCCATTTAAAACACGAGATAATGGCGCTCACATATCTTTCATAAAGCTGAAAAAAAATAATCTGTTACCTGATCAATATTAAGACGAAGAGGTGTTAGTGAAACACGCAAACAGCACTCCTGGGGAGCCTGGCCTGACTCGGGACACATGTGCAGTGCCTTAACTGTCAACTAAGACCAAAAAGACACAAAGAAGTTACAAGTGGCCAATACTTGACTGGTTTAATATGAGCATGTTGCTTTCCTTACCATGTTAGAATGGGCTTTTCGAGGCATTTCTTTGCTAGAGTACAAGTAGAGAAACTTGTTCATCTGTGACGTAGCCAGCCTGTCTCGAATCTCCAAGTCCTGCACAACAAACACTTGCCGGGAGACTGGCTGATCCATTGCTGGACCAGAAACAAACTGGGCCTGTGGGTACTCATCATGCTGAAACCTCACCTGGCAAAAAGGTAAAAGATGGTAACTGGTAAAGAAACAAGCCAAGGTATTTATGTAATCTGGAAAACTTTACCTTGCTGAGCTGTATCTCCATCAGTACATCAGGGTTCCTTCCCCTTCCACCTCTGGTTCGTCCAAAAGCCTTGGCTTGCCTCACTGGAGTCTGGGAGGGGGAGCTATGAGGCGTAGACCTTCAAGGTAGACAAAGTGGTAAAAAAATAAATAGGTTTGTTTTTTTTGAAGCCCATTTAAAAATGTGTTGACAATTAGGCTCACCCCCGGCTTCTACTTGGAGATGCTGTGGAAGCTGCACTACCAAAGTCTTTCCCACCATAGAGGTGCCAGATGACAGAGATCTCCTTGACTAGGTAGCGCACTTCTGGGACGGGAAAGTTCATGGCTCCACGGCTAGAATCACTCCCATCTAGAGGCTGACTGAAGTGATCATCTTTAATTTCCACAGGATCTAAAGTCAGCTTCTTTACCAATGGCTCCTGATCAAGATCCTGTAACACATATTGTTCACCATGAGTATTATTTTACCATAAGTCTTTTTGTTACGTATCCATACACAACTGTTAGAATTAACATTATGATCTATGCGGACCTCTTCTCTGGAACCTGGTGTCTCCAAGATACAAAAGTCATCTGTCTCCTGGGCTAGATTAGGAACAGGTGTTATGAGAGGAGAGAGAAGCATGGGGTAGGTAGGGCTTGAATCTTGTTTAAAATTTCCGCTCTCATCTGGGAACAAAAACAGGTCTGAGCAAGGTGGGTCATGGTCTTGGTTCTGCTCCTCATGTGCGCCTATTGACATGTAGAAAAAGTATAGAAAAGAAAGATAAAAGTTATAAGAAAAGTTATATACAATTTGATATAACTTGATTCTTTACGATGCATAGTCTTTACCATTCTGCTGCAGGGCTATTGCATGCTGCCCGTCAGTCTCCTCCATTGCTTCACTCATCAGATCCTGCAACATCTTCTGCTCAGTCTCAGCGAGCAACAGGGTCTGAGATGTTGGCCGGCTAGGAAGATCAGCCTGACAAAACATATACAAATATGTTTTGAGCAAATACAAGCCTACTATAAGTATGTAATTCTGGCTCATGGTGGTTTCACTGCTGACCTTGGTCCTTTGTATATTGCTGCTCTGCTTAGGTTCGGGGTCTGCAGGGGGCAGTAGGTCTCCATAGCTCGCTACATATTGAATAAGGTTCATGAGGGCAGCGCAGGAGTCTGAACATGTTCTGATGTGAATAACATCGCTGGAACAGCGCAGTTCAAACCTGGGCTCGGACTGTAACCCAAAGGAAAGTGAAAAATTACAATATTTGTAAACCGATTTTCATGAAAAGACCTTTCATGGTATTTAGAGACAGTTCTTACCAACTTTCCTTCCAATCCAGGTTTAGCGGCTGAAATTCTAAGCTCCAGTGTTCCCATGTCTACCACTTGGACATAGTCTGTGACAAAACCATAAGCAAACATTGCTCAAAACTGCATTAAAGCATTTTTCTTTCTTCAATCATCACTTAAGTAAACTTACCACGTGCTATATTGACAGAGACAGCATTACTCTTGTCTGAGAGGAACAGAGTGGCTTCGTCTAAAATGATCCTGCATATTATAACACATTGAACTCAGACAAGTTTTTTAAAATGTCATTGCAAGTACATAATTCTGTATCATGACAAAATCAATAGGTACTTCATACCTGAGTGATGACGAAGAGTGATCCAAGGAGACACTGCTGGAGATGCTGAAAGTCTCTACAACCAACAGTGATCTGAGTGGCAGATAAAGGGGTCTATCGAAAGAAAAAACAAATGTTACAATACAGCGATATTAAATAACGTAACTATTATTTATTGAGAGATGCGGAGCCTCCTTTACCGGTAGTCTAAAGAGCAGCTCCACAGGTGTAAATGTAGGGTAGTGACAGATGTGGGAGGGGCATAACCCAACACAGGCTCATTGGAAACATTCAGAAAATCAACAATCTGTAGGACACAAATGGACAATGGGAATAAAACAAATACATGATATTTCCCTTCCAAAGGATTTATTAAAGCTAGTGAGGTATTAGCTTCATCTTGGCCTACCTGGTCATACCAACTGAGGCTAGGATGAACCACTCTGTGCTGGAGTGTTGCTCCTCTCACTCCAACAGCAATCAGAAATTCCTGCATATAAAAAGTGTCTATTAGTTTAGTAAGCACAATACTAAATGTTGAATGATATACTGTAAACACCAGTCCTGCCAGACAAAGGAAACTTTGTAGATAACATCTGTGCTCAAGTAAAAGGAAGAAACTGTACAGTTCTACTTTCAGAAGAGTTTAATCCTCAATAGATAATCATGACTGGTGTCTCTCAGCACAAAAATGATAAGTCAGCTGTCAATTATTTGACAGCTATGGCAGTACAGTACTGTATTTAAGAACATAATAGGCCCCACTTAGAAAACAATTTAGTATTCAGCAAAACTAGAGTTGCACTGTGTCGTTGGATCTAGAGACAGCCTATGACAGGGTGCCGAGGGGGGAACTGTGGTCCTGTATGAGGGAGTCCGAAGTGGCAGAGAAGTATGTTTGACTGGTGCAGGATATGTATGAGAGCAGTATGACAGTGGTGAGGTAGGAGTGTCAGATGGCTTCAAGGTGGAGGTGGGATTGCATCAAGGATGGGCCCTGAGCCCCTTCTTGTTTGCTGTGGTGATGGACAGACTGACAGATGAAGTCAGGCAAAAATCTCTGTGGACGATGATGTTCGCAGACAACATGGCTGTAGTAAGAGAGAGGAGCAAGTGGAAGAAAACCTGGAGAGATGGCGGTATGCGCTGGAAAAAAGAGGAATGAAAGTCAGCTGTAGGAAGACAGAAGACAGAAATGTCTGTGAATGAAAGGGAGACAAGTGGAAGGGTGAAGTCACAGGGAGTAGAAGTGAGAAAAGGTCCATGAGTTTGAGTACTTAGGATCAACCGTTCAGAGTAACAGGGAGTGTAGTAAAGAGGTGAAGAAGCGAGTGCAGGCTATGTGGAGTGGATGGAGAGAAGTGTCACTAGTGAACTGTGACAAAAGAGTGGCAGCAAAAGTGAAAGGAAATGTTTACAGAGGGTAGTGAGAAAAGCAAACTTGTTTGGTTTGGAGCCTGTGGCACTGACCAAAAGACAGGAGGCAGAGTTAAAGATTTGAGATTCTCTTTGGGAGTGCCGGTGATGGACAGGATTAGGAATGAGCACATCAGAGGGACAGCACATTTTGGACGTTTTTGAGACAAAAATAGAAAGACTAGATTGAGATGGTTTGGACATGTGCAGAGGAGGGACAGTGACAGGCCGGAGGGCGGAGGAGACTTAAGACAAGAGTATTTGGGCTGAAAAGAGGCCACTGCCTCTAGAATGTAGGGTTGGAAATGTATTCTTCTGAAGATCTGTTGCGTTTTTTAGATGATGAATCTTACAAGGCTGGTGATCAACATGAAAATTGATACAATACCTCCTCTTAAAAAAGTAAAAGGCTGTTTTATTTAGAAAACAGGAATGTAAACCTCAGGCTTAACCTATTACTGTCGCTACCGCGCAACACTGGCCAACTGACCTTGAAAACTCAAGATACCTGCAAGAGCTCTGCTAATGTACAGTAACGTTACTCTCTTGCTCCCATGACTGTTAAAAAAAATGATTAAAAAAGGAGAATAAACTACAGTTGCAGTAATAGCAGGACACACAGGTACGCAGAGCCTACAGTTTCCTGTTTAGAATGCAAAAGAATTCAAGAAATAGGCATCTGTGAGGTCTTCAAAGCCATAGTTATGCCTTTAATCCCTTTAATGTTTGGTGACATCAAGGCTGAAATATAGGTGGAAGTGAGTCATAGTTCACAAAGGACTAAGCACATTGCAGAAGTTACATATGTGCTAACAGCAAAAAAAGAAAATGGTTTACATATTTAATGAAAGTGGTGACCATACTGATGATGAAATAGGCATAATATTTCACTTACAGGATGGTGCTGTGCAAGACTATCCACCGCTATTTCAAGGGCTAATTTTCCCTTTTGAGTATGTTGCCTTGCAAGAGAATCCACACCTACGTCAATGGCTAATGTTCCCCTTTGAGGATGGCGCCTTGTATGAGGGTCCACCTTTTGAGTATGTTGCTTGGCATGAGGAGCCAAACCAACCTGGAGTGGTAATGCGGCTCTTTCAGGATCTTGCATTGTTAAGATAGTATTGTTGGTTGGCAATGCTAATTTCTGTTAGCATTTTTATGGACATTTTTAGGTCAAGCTAACAGACTAAGCACTGGTTATGTGTACCTGTAAAAGAATGATTCAGGCATTTTGTTGTCTAGACATATACTCATCTGTATATGTTGGTAGCTTCATCTATGTTTTTAACTATGTTTTTTTTTCACACCTCAACAGGAAGTTCTACTGTGCTTAAAAAGTATTTACTTTATCAGTTTTAAAACTTAAAAAAAATTGAAAAGCTGTTTGATTAAGAACACAGCTATGTTACCCTCAGGATAATCTATTAACACAGACTGCATATAGTTGTTCCATAAATGTACAGTAATGTTATGATGTTGCTTACAGTGTCTCAGTGTTATCAGTGGAAAAGAACAATAAATGAGTAAATACACTTTTCTTTTTAACCACAGTAGTACTTTCTACATAGTAAGAGAACTATCAGTTGTACAGTCCCTAAAATTTCCTGTTTAAAATTGCAAACAAATTCTACAACTAGGCTTGTGTGGGTTCTTCAAAGCTATAGTTCAGCCTTTAATGCCTTTAATGTTTGGTGACATCATGACAATGCTAAAATAAAGGTGAAAGAAACCTACCACACACCCATATTTCACACAGAGGAGTAAGCACATTGCAGAATTTGCACACGTACTAAGAGCAAACAAAGAAAATGGTTTACATATTTAATGAACGTGGTGACCATAGGGATGATGATGTAGGTGTAATGTTCCCCTTTGAGGATGGCACTTTGCATGAGGATCTACCCTTGTTTCAAGGGCTAATGTTCCACTTCGACAATGGTGCTTTGCATGAGGACCCCCCTCTATTTCAAGGGCTAATTTTCCCTTTTGAGTATGTTGCCTTGGACGACAATCAATACCTTCTTCAAGGGCTAATGGTTCCCTTTGAGTATGTTGACTTGGATGAGAGTCCATACCAACTTCAATGGCTAATGGTTCCCTTTGAGTATATTACCTGGAATGATGAGCCAAACCAACATGGAGTGGTAATGCACCTCTTTCAGGAGCTTGCCCTAATGTCTGTCTTTGAGCATCATGCCTGGCATGAGCTGCATCACAATGTAAACTTTGGTCCCTTCATTCTGCCCCCTTTGTTTGATATGGTAGACTCTGACATGCCAGACTCTGATGAAGGAATAGAGTCTTGGGATGAGATAGAGGTTCACACTGAGGGAAGCCAGAATGGTGGTGCTGAAAAAGAAGTGAAGGAGACACTCTCTGGAAAGTCCAAGAAGAGAGCCAGGGAAGATGATGATGAAGAGGAGAAAAGCACCAGACGCCTAAGATTTGATTTCGACTGTGCCCTATGGAACACACATAACCAGCATGTAGGGGGTGCTGAGGGTGACATGGAACTTAACCAGCCAGGTGTAGATGTCATGGATGAACCTCAGCCTGGAGGATCACGTGAAGTTGCAGATGACGATGAGGACAACAAAAGGTCCAAACGGGACTGATATGACTTCTTCCTCCTTGCGTTTAACTGAGGCTTCTGGGGAGTATTCCCTTGTCCTCATTGAGGTTCAACTTAATTGACACACAAGTATACGAGTTCTACTCCTGCCTGTGTGGGTTTACCCCAGTTGCTCTAGTTTTACTCCTTCAGTAGAAAGGCTATCAGCCTAAATTGTTTGGAAATTTTCTATTATGTGTTTGAATATGTTTAAATAAAATAAAAAAATACAAATCTAACTTGCTGACTATTATCTTTGCTTTTAGAAACCACAGTCCAAAAGTGTATTTCTTAAAACTTACTAAAATATCAGTGGAAACTGTACTTTGTCAGATTTGTCAGTATGTATTAGTCACATCATTTTGACACATCCAGTTGACAAATTATGCTAATCAATACTTTCTCCAGTCTCCAATCTCACAAATCAGGTAAGAATGAGGAGTAAAAAACTGAGAATAAAGAGACTGCTTATCAAGAGCGATAACCACTGACACCAACGCACACGGATGCAACAATGATATAGTCATTATGAGGGGTTCCATATCTTGCCCAAAGACAGGTCAACCTGTGTTTTCTTTCAGCATTTCTCACCTTTCCAGGTGACCACAATGGACCAAAACATAAGATGTTTTGGTCCATTTTTGATTCTATTTTTGTTTTGATTCCACAGACATATAGCACAACACAGAAGAGCCAGGTCCTCAGGACACAGTATGTTACAATGGAATGACCCTCATTAAACGGAGGTAGTAGCTACTGATATGAGCACCCCTAAGATGCGACGACCCTACCAGAGGTTAAATACTTGTGGCTCTCCACCAAATATTTAGAACTGAAGAAGCATTTTGGATGGGCAAAACATTTTCAAGAAACAAAAGTCCAGATGCCTTTGACTCAAGCACTAACCCATGGCCTGGATGACTGAGAACCTACAGAGACAAAGGAAAGTGGTCCAAAATTGGCGATGTAAAAGACTCATGACAATTTTTGTGTTAAATCACATTTCTTCATCTTATCTCAGAATTAGTTGGATGATTTGAAAAATTTAAATTTGTCAATTAAGCAAAATAGAAGAAATTGAGAGGAGTCAAATACTTATCAGAGCACTGCGGAAATAATGTGGCAAATAAGCGAAATAGAAGAAATTGAGAGGAGTCAACTACTTATCAGAGCACTGTATTTCATGGAGATCCAGGCCATTTAGACAATGACTTGCAAGATGAATTTGTTGAAGTCTCAAAGAACTGATAAAATTACCATATTAAAGCTACAATAACAACTAATAACAATTCCATACAAGAAAATATGTACTATGGTTCAGAACTTAATTCATTCTCCATTACCTCAGTATTTGTCAAACCTGTGCTAATGAGAAATTGCTCCTTTCCTTTGTGAGAAACCAAGCAAAGTACAGGATTATATGGTGACATCCTACTGTAAATAGTAATAAAGGAGAAAAACTGAACCCAATGTTGTTTTTTTTTTTAATTCATTTTTGAAGACTATGGTAGCTTGAATTAGTGACATTGCAAAATGCTGTCACAAGAACTGTGCACCTGTGGACACGATGTTGTGAAGTATTAATGTGCTACTAAATCCACCTCTTGCAATAATTAAAAAACCAAAACAAAAAATAAGCCGCAATGCATAACAAGTTTCACATGTCCAAGTCAACGATGATTTACTGACTGAAGATTAAGTCGATCCCATTTATCAGGGAAGACATATTTAAAATGGCCAATGACAGGACATTTGATTTGATTTTCATTTTAATTTTGTTATTTGATGATTTATTGTAACATTTAAGACGTATATTTTTCAGTTTCTCAAGACCCTGTAAAATTCAAAAAGGTCACAAGATAAATCTGATTTTATACCAATTAGCCACAATACTAATACCACCTCCCTCACACTGAAACCAACAGTGCTTAAAGATATCTCAACATCCTATAAACCTACAAGCTTAAAATACAGAGGTACTAAGGTCTGCATTGAATGAGGTCTCAATTACACAAGAAAATAACAGAAAGTTAACAACATTAAGTCAGCCGCTATTAGGCTGTCAGAAAAAAAAATATTTCAACAATAATAACACCTGTTGTTTTTTATTAAACATGAAATAATGTGGGTTAAGATGGTATCATCACATTCACAATGCCAATTTCTGTCTGCACCTTAAAGGAAACTGCCCTTAGGTTAGAACTGAGCTAAAAGTCGAAGCACTATTTATGTATAAATGTATAAGAATGATTCAGGCATTTTTCACCAACACAAACTCATGTATGTCAGTAGTTTCACTTACTGATCTTTAGCTTAGCTAGAAATTTTATTTCAGGCCTCAACAGGAAGTTCTACCAAAGATAACTGATTTATAAAACTGTGATATTACCTTTAGGTTTAATCTGTGCTGCAAATTTTCAGACAAGTTAGTGTCTGAAAGTAGAGTGTTTTAAAATCTTGCCTTACACCAAACAACCTTATACAAACAGAGTATGCATTCATTTTGTGCATACTGTAACATTGCAAGTAGTGGTTGCAGGCAGAAAAAAAGAGTGACAAATTTCCTTTGTGACAGCTCAATGAGCAGATGGTTGCTACCTTTGATCTTTGATTTGCTATCAAACTAAAAGCTGCTTTTTTTTTTTTTAGATTTAACACAGTGAAAAATAGGGAGTGTGGCATGAGAGCTCGTGAAAAGGGGCAAATGAGTGTGTCACACACCAACTGTGTGAGATTTGGCAGCTTTGGGCTTAACCTATTAGCGTCACTATCGCACAACACATAGCAACTGACCAAACAAAGACTGCTTACAGTAACTCTGCTCACGTACAGTATTATTAATCCGTTGCTCATACGAGTTTTGTGATTCTTTTTTAATTGCTATAATGGACCAACAAACTAAAATGTTACCAGTGGACAAGTACAATAATTCAGTATATACAATTTTCTCTAACTTTTACTACACAGATTCCATACGTGTAACATGGAACATATTATTTACACAGTCACTTTCCTGTTAAGAATGTACAAGAGTTCTGTGTGTGGTCTTCAAAGCCATAGTTCTACCTTTAATACCTTTAATGTTGGGTGACATCATGGCAACTCTGAAATAAAGGTAAAATAAACCTTCAAAGTCAGCCATAGGATGTGAGGACAATCAGGCTGCGACATGTGTCACCCCACTGATCACTAAAGTTAATTCAGCCGATGTGGCTAGCTAATCGGGCACCCCCTTCCTCCCTCACTACTCCATGTGTGACACTTACAGTTCACACAAACAGAGGACTGAGCACATTGCAGAAGCTTCACATTTATTAGGAGCAAACAAGTATACAAATGGTTTACATATTTAATGAACGTGGTGATCATCGAGATGATGATGTAGGGCTAATGTTCCCCTTAGATGATGGTGCCTTGCATGAGGATCCGCACCTACTTCAAGGGCTAATGTTCCCCTTTGAGGATGGTGCTTTGCATGAGGATCCGCCCCTATTTCAAGGGCTAATATTCTCCTTTGACGATGTTGCCTTGCATGAGGATCCACCCCTATTTCAAGGGCTAATGCTCCCCTCTGTGAATGGTGCTTTGCATGAGGATCCACGCCTACTTCAAGGGCTAATGTTCTCCTTTGAGGATGGTGCCTTGCACGAGGATCCACCCCTATTTCAAGGGCTAATGTTTCCCTCTGCGAATGGTAGTCTGCACGAGGATCAACCCCTATTTCAAGGACTACTGTTCCCCTCTGAGGATAGTGCATTGCAGGAGGACCCACCCCTATTTCAAGGGCTAATGGTTCCCTTTGAGTATGTTGCCTTGGAAGAGGATCCACACTTACTTCAAGGGCTAATGGTCCCCTTTGAGTACATTTCCTGGCATGATGAGCCAAACCAACCTGGAGTGGTAATACGCCTCTTTCAGGATCTTGCATTAATGTCTGTCTTTGAGCATCATGCCTGGCATGAGCTGCATCACAATATAAACTTTGGTCCACTTCTTCTGCCCCCTCTGGTTGACACGACGGACTCTGAGATGCCAGACTCTGATGAAAGTAATGAAAGTATAGAGTCTTGGGATGAGATAGAGGTTCGCACTGACAGCAACCAAAATGGTGGTACTCAAAAAGAAGTGAAAAACTCTGGAAAGTCCAAGAAGAGAGCCAGGGAAGAAGATGAAGAGGAGGAGACCAGCACCAAACGCTTAAGATGTGATTCTGGCTGTGCCCTGAGGAACACACAGAACCAGCCTGTAGATGGTGCTGAGGGTGACATGGAATTTAACCAGTATGATGTAGATATCACAGGTGAACCTCGGGCTGGAGGATCACGTAAAGTCGCTGATGAAGATGAAGCCAACAAAAGGTCAGAACAGGACTGACGTGACTTGGGAATGGGAAGTGATATGGAAAGAGATCATACATTTTTCATTCTGGAGGGGGATTTTTCTTTGAATATGCACTTCCATGTTGTTTTCCTTATTGCCTTTAACTGAGGCTTTTGGCCAGTATTCCCTGAGCCGCATTGATGTTCATCTTATTTGGCAACAGATGTTGTACCTCTGTGGCTTGAGCCAACGTGCTCCAGTTTCCTCCCACAGTCAAAAGACATGCAGGTCACCTTTAGAGATGCACGATAGACCACCCAGGGACAACAATGAGTCAGTTTTGTGCGCTCGGCCCGGACTAGAGACTGGTTGGTCAGTCTCACATATTTCCAATTTTAAGCTGGTCCGTTTCACATATGGCCATGGTGAAACTGCATGCATACTCATATGCCACAGGCAGACATAAACATGACATTTGCGTGGAAATTCTATACTGTGAGTGAAAATGACCTGAACCTACCAGAACATGCCCAGTTTGAAGAAGACAACAAAAGGGAAGTGGGTAGAGCTAGTCAGCGTTCAGAGCCAGCCACGAGCCAGCAGCAATGATAGTTAGCGCTAGTTTAGCTTGACTAGGTGTGAGGAGTAACACACAATCAGGTGACAAGGCAAAGATGCTTCTAATGTAGGAAATCTTTTGAAACAGAAATGCTCAATAAAATTTTGCCTCCACATATACTGGCAACAAAGAAATGGTGCCTTGCTATAGTCTATTACCCATATATGCACCTATCATTATTTGGACAAACATAGTACACTTCAGCTTTATTTGGAGGTTTGTAGGCCAATGTGTCTTGGTTTCTGGTGAATTTATAAACATACCGGAAAATGATGTAAATAACTGACATTTGTTATACTGTATATCTATTGCACCTGCTTTTGTTTGGTTAAGTAAAATATGTCACATTAAGTTCAGTGAATTGATATTTTTACCTCTTTCCAGCCACAGGGTACTTTATTTGGAGAATTAGAGAGAAGATCCTGTAATGTAGTGCAGTTTAGGCTACATTGTAAAGTTTAATAATAATAATAATATATCATGAAAATTACATTTTTCAATGAAGAAAAGTTGATTTTGTCAATTATAGTTCTTAGAAAGAAATCAGTATATGCAGGTGACACTTATGAGAAAAAAATACCAAATATTGTTTTCGTCCGAAATTCCAATCGATGCAAAGTTAAATGAATTCAATGATGGTAATGATGTTTTTGAAATAAAATATCTTTTATTTTTTGTCGTAAGTGTGACCTGCTGATACTGATTTATTTTTAAGAACTATTAATTGACAAAATCAATTTTTCTTCATTGAAAAATGTCATTTTTCACTGAAAGTGCAAAGTTAGATTAATTGGAACATCACGAATAAGAGTGAAAAAGTAACAAAAATATAAATAACATAATTAGCCAGCAAGTCAAAATTATATTTTTAGAAAACAGAGTATTACTGTATGTTCCTTAAACCTTTCTATGATATTATCACTGGAAACTGTACTTCGTCAGTGTGTATCAGTTATATCATTCTGGCTTATGCAGTTTATTGATTTGTGTCAGCAATTCAATAATTGAACAAACACAATCTCCTTCTTTTTGTTATAATTACCACATAAATCCATAGGTTTTGTCCAAAAATGTTACAGTGACCACCTAATTCTAATAAGTTTATGGAGATAAATGTCAAATTTGAATAAACCCCTTCCAATTTTTCCTAAAGGTATCATGCTTACAAGAATGGTAAACACGTACAAATTGCAGACAACTTGAAAAGATAATCTCTCCCGCCACATATTTCACGACTGCAGAGTCATAAAAATTATTTGATCCTAAATACAATGCAGCCAAACTTAACTTACAGCTGTCTTGCATGCCACAGACAATTATTCTTTTGTAAATCAAATCAGATCAAATCAAATTTATTTTCTAGCGCCAAGTCATAACATAATTACATCAAGGCACTTTACATATAGAGCAGGTCTAGACCAAACTCTTTATAGAATTCACTTTAGCTTGAGCAAATTATTTGCCACGCTGTAAACTCCTAACATGACACAAGTAAAAAAGCAAGGTAATGATAAAGCAAAAACCCTGAAAATAAGCTTTAGACATACACTGAAGTTGACCCAAAGTTCCAACCATTTTTTTTGAAATTCCTGCAGATCTACACAAATCACTTGAATAACCTGCATTGATTGCTAAATTCAATCTTATGGGAAATATTGAAGCTGTTTATGAGCAGATATTTCTAATCTCCAAACTAAAAACCATCTATAAATGTTACAGAGGCGTAATAAGACAGGGCTGTGATGCTTTTTTTTTTTTTTTTTTTTTAAGTGTAACCCAAACCTGGAGATTTAGAAGTAGCATGCAGCAGTTAGCAGCTAACTCAAGGAAGAACAATCAAAAATGTTTAGAAATCGGGAAGAGGACTTGAGGCTTGGGAGTTACTGTCTGAGCTGATCTGATCATCCACCACAAGTCAGAAACCGTAACTTATCATTATTGCCTTTTTTTGTTTAATTTAAAAAGCACTGCTCTTCCTACTAGACTCTGACACTAGCTAGAATCTGATGCTATTCTAAGAGAACAAACGTCTTCCCAGCAATAATGTGCAATCTTTGTGCAGAAAAGGCTTATGCATCTAAGGAGTAACACCAGGTAAAGAACTCTACCTTTACATTGCGCTCTGCATTCTGTGATGATATTTTAACAGCAACAGACACCATGCTGCGGGCCTCGAGACCAATACACTCTGAGGGGGTTGAAGATCTCTCAGGAGGTGCCTCTGATTGGTAGATGGTTGGTTCTAACCAGTGGGGACGTGTCCTGCATGGCAACTTGATGTCTGAGACAGAGAGGCCTCCATCCACAAGTCCTGAGCATGCCAACAGAGCGAGCTCAGTGAAAGAGAATTACATAAATCGAATGAGCATTGAGTATCACTTAAGAGCCAAAGAGTAATTATTGTGTGAATAAGTGTAGTTTTTTTTACCTTGATGATACATGCAAATACTACTGGTATGAAAGCAGATGTAATGTTGATCTTTATACCCTTGATATTGTATCACACTGAACAACACAGCATTTTTCACTTCCGACCAGAATTCACCATGCTTGTTTTTCAGTAGGGTTTTATTTCTCTGGAAGGAAAAAGAATGAAAAAAAACTTAATCCCACTGCCCATAAAAGATTGTATATTAGGAATGTCTGGATAAAAACGTGAGGATCAACAGTACGTGTTTGTTTACCATAGCATCAGCTTGTAGCGCCACCAGGCCATGATTGACACTGAGCGTGACAGACAACAGGCTCTGGGAGGTCTTGCTCTGAGCTTTGAGCTTTTTCTTCCTGCGAGACCGGAGGCCTGCGTCTGAGGCCGGAGAGTAATAATGCATAGTTTCTTCCTCTGACCCACTAGTCTCATCTGAAAGTGTGACACATAGCATTCTATAAGGTTCAAACCCAACTTGGATCACTAATACAATTAGAAGTCATAGGGTTTGATTTTTGTCATCTCACCATCAGGACCAGTAGAGCGGAACTGGCTAAAACTGTCCTTGGAGTAAGTGTTGATCAATTGACTGGCAACAGACAATCCAACTCCGTATGGCATGCTTTCCACCGTCTCCACTGGAGATGGTGCAGTGGGCTCCCAAAGCAGCAGGTCATTGTTTATCCTAAAATATTGAGAACATATGTGTTTACATATGGAACAGCTCAGGGTTAATTCTCTTAAGATGTATCTTATTAAAGGAGTCTTCCATAGGCACTGTATTGGCAGCGCACTTTTTCAAAATCTTAGCTCTCATCAAAACGTTTCTAAATGTAAATATATTAGATTCTCTACGTTTATATATATTTAACAATTTAATTTTTACACCTTTTGTTCTGTACCTGTTGCTGAGTTTTTCATAAAATGCTTTGCTGGGGAGGACTAATTGCACATTGGGAAGGCACAGCTCAACGATGAAGCGAGAGTTGTTCATGGTTTTCTCCTGGAACTCTGTCATCTCAGCAACATCACCAGGAATGACCATCTGTAATTTGAATTTAAAAAAAAAAAAAAAAAAGGCTCATTACCACCTGCTCTGTCGACAGGTTAGGTATGCAAAGCAGTGCTCATTGGGTTGTCTGCACAATGGCACACCTGCCATGTGTTTGAATATATCAACCAAAGGATACCCTGAATGTAAATATGTGCCCCTGCAGAGTCAACTTGCATTCAGTTTTAACCAGTGACATCATTACAACTGCAGCAACAACTCATCAAATAACCAAATAATAAATAGAAGCTTTTACTGCAACATTTCCTAAAGAGCAGTTGAAGATTTGTGGACATCAAATAAGTTTTTTCCTAATATCATGAAAATCTGTGTATTGAAAATAGGTTAATAGCGTCTAGGTCAAAACGGGGTGTATATATAGAGATTGAATTAATATTTTGAAGGAAAAATGCTGCACTTTAAGAGTCAAAAAATGTAATAACGTAATAATTTATAATTTAGCCAATTTAGTTGGCTGTTTATTCATTTTGTTTATAAATGTGGCCCTTTGGCCATGACTTACCTCTTCATTCTCATACATAACCCTTCGTGAAGAAAACGGTGATGGCTCTGGTTTTCCAAAATCACACACATCCTTCAGTGAATGGGCAGCCCCCTCGTCCTCTTCCTCTTCAAGCGAATGGTCTTCAGCCCCTTCATCATCTTCAGCCGTCACCCGCTCAAGGATGGAGTGGACTGCAGTGGGGTTCATCTTCAGCACGATTCTGCTCAGAAAGATTTAATATCACTGAGAGACACTCCCTGAAAAGACAAATCGGTTTGAAGTTGATTAGGTACTAGTACCTTGGCCAATCAAATTTGACACTTTCTGATGTTGTCATTTCTCCATCCATGGTGTGGGACACTCTGAGGAAACGGACAGCAGGTTGATCCGACTCCTCCTGAAACTTCCCTTTGCGACGCAAAAAATAAAACCACTTAAAGAGCAATTGCTCAGTTACAACAAAGCTTACTTTTAGATTCTTTTCAATTTGGATCACCTACCAATAACCTCCCTGAAGGTGAGCTCCATTTTGGTTTGGTCAGGAGAGCTGCCACCCATGAACTCTGTTTTCACTTCCACATCTTCTAGTTCGAGGTAGAGAACTTCCTTCTGCAGGGACTTCTTGAACCAGGGACCCCTCTCCTGATCTGAGCGCAGGTCAGGGATGGGGAAGCGGACAGCAAGGCCCAGCACTGGAGCATTGACGGTCAGTGATACGTGACAGTTGGTGGGTGTATGGCTGTCATCAAGGAACACCTCTGTAAAGGCCTTATGCTGTGAAATGAGTTTTACATGAGACAAACACTTAGAATATATACTGTCCATGTTTTAATTTTCTAAATGCTTAGAACAAATAATTTTCTGAGCTGCAATAGTCATTGAAGACATTTCCATTTCAAAAGATTTCCTAAATTAAAATATGCAACACATAATTTAATAGCATTTTTATTTTAGTTAAGAGGTTTTGAGACTTACAGGGGGGGAAATAATTATTTTATCCCCTGCTAAATCTGTAAAAAAATTTGTACAAAGAAATTGGCAGACTCAAATTTTTTTTATTGTTTACAGATTATGGCAATAGATGCATAAAAAACACTCAATATAAAAGTTATAAAATGTTGTACATTTTATTGAGTGAAATAATTATTTGATCAACAACAACTCAACCAGAATTGTGGATCCCACAGATTGGCTGGTGCCCATGTGGCACACAGCTGTGCACAACCAACCAATTACCAATACTCATTATCTTAACTTGTCATGTTTATAAAGTTCACCTGCTCTAGGAATCAGTTTCTTTCATTCCGATCTCTATAGCACTATGGGCAAGACCAAAGAGCTGTCAAAAGATGTCAGGGACAAGATTGTAGACCTTCACACGGCTGGAATGGGTTACAAAACCATCAGCAAACGTTTTGGTGTGAAGTTCGACTACTGGCACCATTATACGAAAGTGGAAGACACACAAAATGACCATCAACTGTCCTTGGTCTGGAGCTCCATGCAAGATCTCACCTCCTGGAGTGAAGATGATGATGAGAAAGGTGAGGGAGCAGCCTAAAACTACACGGCAGGAGCTTGTTAATGGTCTGAAGGCAACTGGGACCTCAGTCACCAAGAAAACAGTTGGTAACACTGCACCGTAATGGACTGAAATCTTGCAGTGCCTGCAAGGTCACCCTGCTCAAGAAGGCACATGTACAGACCCGCCTTAAGTTTGCCAGTGAACATTTAAATGACTCAGAGGAGGTTTGGGAGAAAGTGCTGTGGTCAGATGAAACCAAAGTTGAGCTATTTGGTATCAAGTCAACCCGCCGTGTTTGGAGGATGAAAAAATGCGAGTATGACCCAAAGAACACCATTCCCACAGTCAAGCGTGGAGCTGGAAACATTATGTTTTGGGGCTATTTTTGTGCAAAGGGTACAGGGCGACTTCACCGCATTGAGGGGCCAAAGAACAGAGCCATGTACGTTAAAATCTTGAATGAAAAGCTCCTTTCCTCAGCAAAAACACTGAAGATGGGTCGTGGGTGGGTCTTCCAGCATGACAATGACCCAAACCATACTGCCAAGGCAACAAAGGAGTGGCTCAACTAAAACCATATTAAGGTCATGGAGTGGCCGAGTCAGTCTCCAGACATCAACCCAATAGGAAACCTGTGGAGGGAGCTGAAGCTTCGAGTTTCCAAGCGGCAGTCAAAAAACTTGAAGAATTTAGAGACTTTTTGTAAAGAGGAATAGGCCAAAATCCCTTCTGAGTTATTTGCAAACCTGGTGACCAACTATAAGAAACGTCTCATCACTTTGCTTGCAAACAAGGGTTTCTCTACCAAGTACTAACTTATGTACTTATTGCTTGGGGATCAAATACTTATTTCGCTCAATAAAATGCACAACATTTTATAACTTTAAATTTTTTTTAATGCATTTTCAAATGAGATTCTGTCTACTGCCATAATCAGTAAACAATCATAACAATTTGAGACCGATAATTTCTTTGTAAGTAGGCAAACTTACAAATATGTCCCAAGACCTCTTAACTGAAATAAAAATGCTAATAAATTATGTGTTGCATATTTTAATGTAGGAAATCTCTTGAAATGGAAATGTCTTCGATGACTATTGCAGCTTAGAAAATTACTTGATTCGAAATGATTATTAGGAGATACAAATAATAATTTCCCCCACTGTACTTACCAAGCTGACATGTTTATTATAGGATGTGTACAAGTGGGACGTCATCAGCTCTGTGGTAGCCAGCTTCTGAGGTTGTAGCAATGAGTTGAGACGGTCTACAATGCTGATGTCCAGTTCACATCGCACAGGGCCCAGCTCAACCTGGATCTCAGCTTTCCTGGGAATGGTGCTAAGGCGGACCTGGCCTCCCTGGACAGAGAACCAAAGATTTGACTACGTGGAAGCCCAACAGTTATGCAGATAATGCGTTCCATTGTTAAGTGTTTGTGCTGTATTTTCATGTAGGACAGAAATGTGGTTACCTGGGGGCTTCTCCGTTCACCCTGTTTGTAAAGCAGGTGCAGGCAGGTGGTAAGTGGCGCATCAGCACTGGCTTTAGTATCAAATGTCAGGAGCTGAAATTAGAAAGAAACTATTGAGGAACACTTATTCTGAACTTTACATTTCTCAGGCCTACTGTATGTACATGCTTAACCTAAAATTGCACTGCAAGGTGTGCTTAGCTTAGGTTGGAAACTCGAACCTCAGTGTACTGAATGCTTCTTTGGGAACCCCCGCTGACAGCCTTAGAGGGGAATAGACACTCCAATAACTCCATCTGGTTGAGGGAGACATCAGTACTAAAGGTCCGCAGACTGGATCCCTGACAATGCTCATAGTTTATCTTCAGCCCCTGGAACACAAACCTGCAAATATAACCCCAGATCACACACATTAAACACTGTAATGACACATCTGTCCTACAAGATTTTTCAAGAAGACACAAGTGAAGCTGTGTCCAACAGGAATTAGGGAAAAATAAAAGTGCACCTAAGATGGTCATGAGGACAAGCCTGATTAAACACTGCTCGAGACTGAAGAAGCGCAGCTGGTGCGAGATGACCGGGGCCCACAGTGCTGAAGAAGTGTGCAGCAATAGGACCAAGAGGACTAGGAGCCCCATCTGGAGGCGGCAGAGGGTCAATGTGGAGGACTGAGACAGCCATACTACTCAGTGACAGTTTTAACAACAGCTCTGGTCGTGACTCATCACCGTGGGTTTTGGATTGATGGGCTGAAATGTAACAATGGCAGATACAGATACAGATAATTCATTTCTGTGCTGTGTTCACCTACCAGTCTCACCTATTATCATATATACTTCACAGATTTAAGATCTGATCTTAAAAATATTATGTCGTAATCTCAGCTGGAAATCAAAACCCTTTATATTGTATGAAGTAGAGATTCTCAACAATTTCGAGTCACAACCCAGCAGATTAATCAGCTGGTGCAACCAACTGGTGACCCCCAGGTTGAGAATTACTGGTCCAAAGCATGTGGCCACAAAGAGTCAAGTAAACTTTGTAAAATGATACTTACAAGTCTGTCTCTGTAACTTTTGAGGAAGTTGAGAATCTTGAAACTGGACAGGGCTTTTAGCCTGCTTCTCTCTTTGTCGTGGTACATCCATGTAATCATCCCACAGAGCCTACACATACAGATACACTCTGAAATACCACATAAACCAAAGAGCCATTTGTGTTCCTACTAATTTTGAATTTCACACCTGAATACACAGTAGTAACAAATTACCCTGAACCGTCACCTTACACTATGGTTCAAACAAGTTGGAATTTTGATTAAATATATAATGTATATTAGTTTTGTTATGTTCAGAGGTCTCAAGATTTATGTTTTATTATGATTGTTTATTTTATGAAAGTTTTATGCCCATCATACTGCTCTCAGTAAATACTTTTTTTTTTCTTTTTTAATAAATTGCATTCATTTTTAATTTACAGAGTATCCCAACATTTTTGAAAATAGTTTGTAAATTACAGAATGTCATGATGACTCCAGTCAAACACATGAAAACCTACTGTTGCATTTCCAGAGGGAGACTCTCCCGGGGAGGCGGAGTAGTTACTATTGAGTGACAAATCCAAGTCGACCGTGGGTGTGTCACCGAGAGGGGGTAGGGATGACAAGCTGTGAGACATGTCCATGTCTGCCATGGAGAAGAAAACGTCATCTATACGTCCCACGGATGTGTTAAAATGAAAAACATAAGGAGAGGATAAAGAAATAAACATCATTATATAAATACAACCACAGCATCTGAATTCTTAGGAATGTCAGAAATAAGGATATGATATTTCAGTCAAACCTCGACTAGATACAGTTCTGGTAGTCTGACTCTCAAAGAGGTCGGGGT
>KV751346.1:6237932-6252788 GCA_001698575.1 Mola mola
TGACCTCCTCACTGCATCTGATGAGGGACTTATCTCTATACTAGTCTTATTAGATCTTAGCGCAGCTTTTGACACTATCGATCATGACATCTTACTAAAGAGGATGGAACACCAAATTGGCATTAAAGGATCTGCTCTAAGATGGTTTAAGTCCTACCTATCTGATAGATATAATTTGATGAAACCCATCAATTAGGTAATCTACAGACATGGCTTAAGGACATTACAAACTGGATGTCTCATAACTTTTTAATGTTAAACTCTGACAAAACTGAAGTCATTGTGCTGGGCCCCAAACACATTAGAGACTCATTATCCAGCAACATAGTTAATCTGGATGGCATTGCCTTAGCCTCCAGCACCACTGTCAGAAACCTGGGTGTTATCTTTGACCAGGAGCTGTCTTTTAACTCACATGTTAAACAGATTTCAAGAACGGCCTTCTTTCACCTCTGTAACGTTGCTAAAATCCAGCATATCCTGTCTCGACAAGATGCAGAAAAACTAGTTCACGCATTTGTTACTTCCAGGCTGGATTACTGTAATTCTTTATTTTCAGGTTGCCCTAACAAAATTTTAAAAACTCTTCAGTTAATTCAAAATGCAGCAGTGCGTGTGCTGACTAGAACTAATATCAGAGACCATATTTCCCCCATACTGGCTTCTCTGCACTGGCTCCCAGTTAAATTCAGAATAGAATTTAAAATCCTTGTCCTCACCTACAAAGCTATTCATGGTCAGGCACCATCTTATCTTAAAGATCCCATAGTACCCTATCACCCATCCAGAACCTTACAGCTATCACGCTCCTCTCCGGTGGAACTATCCTCCAGTCATGGTACGGGAGGCAGACACTCTCTGATTTTAAGAGCAGGCTTAAAACCTTCCTTTTTGATAAAGCTTATAGTTAGGGCTGGCCTATCTAGCCCTTAGTTATGCTGCTATAGGCTTAGGTTGCTGGGGGAAACTCCATGATTTCACTGAGCTCTCTTCTCTCCCCCCTCTGACTCTGCTCCTCTAAATGTCCATATCCTTAGACTAACTTTACTTCTTCCCCGGAGTTGTTGTGCTTTATCATCCTGCAGGTTTTTCTAGGTCGCAGTGGGAGCTGCTGCTGTGGTCCTGCCTGATGCCTCCTGGCCACATTAGGAAAGGAGATCCTGTGATTTGGACCCTGACTTGGATCCTAGGCTGGATTTCCAAGTGCAAATTGGGATCCACAGATCACAATGGCTTCTGTATCAATAGACTACACCTGCTTCTGGATCACTACACCTCACATATCCCTGGATTTACAGATTCTACATACTCTTGGACTCAGCAACACTCAGATCTTGCTACATGGTGTACAATGACTCGTGGACCAACAGAGTACACCTGCGTCTGGATCACTGGACTTTCCATACATCCGGATTTATAGAATCCACAGAGTCTGGGACTCATGGATATTTTATACATTCTAAGTAAACTGTTATTATCATGTTGTTGTGTTCTGTACAAGTGACATCTATTACACGTTTGTCTGTCCTAGGAAGAAGGATCCCTCCTCTGTGGCTCTTCCTGAGGTTTCTTATTTTCCCTGTTTAGGGTTTTTTAAGTTTTTCCTCACCCAGTTCGAGGGTCTAAGGGCAGAGGATGTCACATCTGTACAGTTTGTCAAAGCCCAGTGAGATAATGTGTAAATTGTGATTTCGGGCTATACAAATACAATTTTAATCTTTGATTTGGTAAACATTATTAAATGTTTATTGACAGTACCGGCAATACCTGTTTCTATTGTTTCTGCAAACTTTTCTAACCCCTCAAAAGGCTGGAAACTCTCTCCTATGTCATCAGTGAGTTTCTGGCTGAGACATTCTTTGGCAAGCTGCATGCTGCTTGTCATGAAACTGGACCAGTACATCGGTTCAGTGCCAGAGGCTGAAAGACCAAACACAAGTGACATGGTCATTACTTTTCAGTCACATTAGATTTAATTTTGTTCATGTGTATCAAAATGAAAAGTTGTTCCCTTGTTGTACCCTTTTCTATCCATTTGGAACTTCTGAACGAATTGTGTTATAGTGGAACATAATCAAGCCTGTACTTACCTACTCTGGGCCTTGGTCTGAGCACCATGTCCAGCCCCTTGACTTCAAGCGCACAATTCTCCTGAAGGAGAGCTGCCCATGGGATAGTTAAAGAAATTGTCTGGATAAACCCTGCAATTACCTCAAATGGGGCATCTGCTGTCTCCAGGAGTTCATTGAGTGACTAAAGGGCAAGAAATAACGTGGACACTCGTCATTGATCATGCAGATTCCGTTTCAATCAAGAAATACATCCTGACAAAAAGGGAGCAATGCACATACCCATTTATCCAACGGAACCTGTGCAAGAGACCCAGTGCCTTGATAGAGGTCTAAACTAAGCTGATCCAAGCTTAGTTTCTCCTGCAGGAAATTGCCGAGGTAGCGATGCAGGAGGTATCTGCAAGCCCGCTTTTTGATGGACTCCGAAAAAGGCCAGGGCATCTTGGCTCAAAAGGAACAGTACGCAGGTAATGGAAGGGTCTCAAGGCTCTGCAACTGGAATGCTTTAGCTATATAAACAGCTATGAATTAATCACGAGTGTTACAGTCGTGTCATCCTGTTGACTTGAAGACATTAAGAAACCGAAGGTTCACACGCCCCTCATATCCCAAGATTAGGGACACTTTGGAGGACGTGTTGACACTCAGGGATATGTCTGGGAATTGGTCCGACTCCAGTTTGCTGCGCCTGTGGAGACACACACGTGGCCCCTCCTTCGTAATTTGACACGTTAACTTCTCGTAGCACAGCCGACAAAACAATAAGCTCATTCATGCGTCAGCTTAAAAAACATGGCATTTTAAATTGCAGCCGATATGCAATATTATATTGTTACACTTGAATGTCCACACACTGTTACTGTTATTCCAAGAAGCCAGGGGAAACGAGCCAAACACACTTGCGAAATAACTATTAGTATGCCCCACACTTGCTAGTAAATAGCCACCCTTTAGCTACGTTGACTTAAAAAGAGGTGTCAGCGTAGTCGGCAGTCGGGAGCAGCGATTTGACTGCTGGCTAGACAAAGGCATGTCATTAAGCTAACAAGCTAACTAGCCAGCTAGCAAAGACGAAGCTAGTGCCGCTAGTTAGCCAATGAGCCGCATCAAGTGTAGTGTAGCGACCGACAATAGCATTGACGGCTACCTTCAGGCTCATAGCGGTACATGACCGCTCACTAGCTAACCTAAAAACTAGCCCCACATGTGAGCCGCACACTGAGGAAACATATACATGTACATATACACCGGCACGGCTTGTCGACACGAGTAACGGCGGGTGATGAGAGTTGAAGATAATAACGCAGCTCCTAAATTACCTTTTGACTGAGTTGTTTACAAACACTTTCATGACTCCGCACCAACTGAGCGTGAACACCCAGGGGTGGGATTAGCCACTGACGTCATAACATGGCGGCGTATGGGACGGTTACTGGGTCGGGATTACTTATAGGTAGACGTTTGTACAAAAAGCGGTTAAACTAGAGGCAAGGCTCAGCATGTGGTTGTTCACAACCCGGGGGCCTCGATAGTGATCTCCACCCACGACCGTTGTCAGTCATTTTGACAGAGCCATCGGCACACAGAGCTCCGAGGGGGCTGGAGGCTTCCACGAGCAGCGAGGAGGTGAGAAAAACCAACGCAGTTTGAGTAGAAATGATTGTTCCTACGCAGTCAGAGCAACGCTTGCCGTGTTTTTTTTCCTAACTTCATACACTAGATGCATTTAAGGTAGAATCAGTTATTAAAATGTGTCTATGCCCCGCAGTCAGATGTAACGTTTCCGTTGACCAAGGCGTAGTTTCCCCAGAGTTTGGCCCAAAATGTGCCAAATGTCAGCGGTGTTAGCCGTCCAGGTTCGCTGGATCAGTCACTCGTAACACGCATGGGTTAAATACTAAATCTCGGCCGGTATGTTTGTAAACTAAAGACGTTTTGATAAACGAGCCTACATTGCTCTGTGGGCTGTAATACTAACAGTGATGGCAAGTGATTAGGCATTTTTATTCAAACGTCGCACATCAGTCCAAGACGGGTCTATTACATTATTCTTTCCGCATATAAAAATATGTGCACTACTAAAATCCTGAGAACTATAAAGGCCAAACTATCCCTTCCTAAATGTCAGTGGACCTGCAGTTTACTCAGTGCAGTGTTTGTGTTAGAATAAGAATGGTGTCATCCACCCCGACTATTGTTATCCTCATTTTTAATTTATGATGGAGTAATTTAAGGTGCTATTGTGAGGTTAATCAGGAGGCTACACACTTGCAGCCCACATTAATATAACAGTAATTTGTGGCGGACGCCGCTGATTCACACACTGATGACTAGCGTGGCAATGCTTTCCACGGATCTCCAATAGTTATTGAGTTAGATCCTTTAGATCTGCCAATAGAATAAAAGTTTTTCCTTGACTAGCTTATGTAACAAAAGACAGTATGAAAGACAAAAGGTCACAGCAGAGTAAAAGACAGAATCAGAGGAGCAAAGGAGGTATGTCAATAAAAAAACAACCTTATAAAAGCGTCCTGGTTCCAGACAATAATTCCGATCACCCCCAAAATCGAATGGATTGTTTCTTAGGCCATTTCCTAGTTCCCCTGGAAATTTAATCGAAATCCTTCCATAACTTTTTGAGTAATCCCGTTCACCAACAAGTGAATAAAAACAGGCATAAACATTACCTCTGCTCCTTGGCAGAGGTAATAAATAAACTAACTAGAAAGTATTCAGAGTGCAGACCAAGGCTGAACATTCCGTGGAATTACAAGCAAAAATATTGAAATTGGTCTTATCCTGCAATGGCGGAAAGTCCGTTAAAAATATTCCTGCATGCAGACAGTGATCCAGAACACCGAAAAAATCGGATCTATTGTGCCTTACGGCATTTCACGCCTCTCCAGAACCCTCATCGAAATGTGTCTTTAATGTCTCACGTCTCTTATGTAATATTAAAGATGTTAAAGACATCAGAAGACCTCAATGAAGAAAGGTCACAGCAGCGCAACATCCAGGAGAAAAAAATTGAAGAACATAAAATTCCTATCCTCTATTTCGTAAAAATCCTGGATCCAGGCGGTGGGCCAAATCCCCACCAAAATCTAATCATGCTCCTTAGGCCATTTCACATCTCTTCTGTCATAAAAATCCGTCCCTCACAAATACAGAAATGCAGGCAAAAACATAACCTCCGCTCCGTTGCAAAGATAATGAATGCAGCAAAAATATTACACAGTCATTCCTGTTGTCTTCAGGAATATTGACATCCATCTCTAATAGAATATAAATTACAAATGAACACCTTACATAAAAACATATTTCATGTAAGCTAGTGCCCAAACAATCATTGGTAAAGTAAATGACTAAACATTGTATAAATGAGCTATCTATGTATTAATTCAACAGTAATAATATTAGTATCAAAAGTCGCAGGATCTGTTGTTCTCTATTGAAGCATTTTATTTTTGTTACTTACGCATACAGCATGGTGTGTTGGTTTAATATACAAGTACAATGACGTACGCAAGGTGCCATGTGTTTTATAATATCTCCACGTGTGACAGAGGTCAAACAAGTGAAATTTGCTGTGTTCATTAGCAGTTCCGTTTGCAGGGGCTCATTGCCCATAAAGGCATTCAGTCAGATGTGAACGAACAAGCCACAGCTGAGACGCAGGATACCAGATTGCAAAACAGGCTTAAACTTGTTGACCAAATGGAACAGTGCTGAGGAGCACAGTGGACGTACATAAATGGAACATGTGCTGCTTTGACTTACTTGCTTTACATGGTTCCTACATGGATTAGACTGTATTTAGCAGCCCGTTGCTGCAGGAACAGATCTGCAAACGCAGCTTTACCTTGCCAAGCGCACTGCACTCAGCTATCAGCTCTCCTTTTCGTGCCCCGTGCCTTTGCATTGTGTAGCCTTGTCAAGCCAATCGGTCCAGGTGAACAAACTCCCTACTGGAGGAATTTTCCAAAAAAGATGTATTTGTGTCATGCCTAATTATCTTACTTAATGCAACTCTGTGTAGTTCATGAAGTTGTCGTCTTAACACGTTAGGTTAACCTTTCTCCACACAAAACTCATACTTAGGCATTAATAACCCACTTTACAGGAGCATGTTTGAGGTAAGCGTCTTTCTTTTGAGAATGGGCCTTGGGGGAACATTTTGATGCACCTTCACTGCAGTTTAAGGTGTATTACCAGATGTCGCAGTGTAGTTTAAAAGACTTTTATCACTAGGGGGATGGAGATAGACCGCCAGCCCGAGGAGTCCATCGTCTCTTCATTTAATGAAGACTGCGTGGTGCTTGGCGACGTCAAGGACATGAGACTGGAAGCAGAAGCAGTGGTCAATGATGTGCTTTTTGCAGTTTCTGAAATGCACGTGTCACAAAGCCTCAACAGGGCATCAGATGTGGCCTACATAAATGTGGAGACGAGAGAAGGGAACCAATATTGTCTTGAGCTCACAGAAGCAGGACTAAGGGTGAGACGCAGTGAATTTTTGTGCTGTTTCCTTTTTTATTTGCATGTATATGACCACAAGCCATGCTGATTTTGACAATAAATCCTTCAAACAGGTGGTGGGCTACGCCTTCAATCAAGTCAACGAGGATTTGAGCACCCAGTATTACGAGACTGTTTACTCGCTTCTCGACACTCTCAGTCCGGGTTACAGAGAAGCTTTTGGGAACGCGCTGCTCCAGCGGCTGGAGAGACTGAAACAAAACGGACAGTAGCAGAAGAAAAAAACAAAAGACCAAGATGCTGTTAAAGCTGTACAAATGGAATTGCGGTTGATGTGGGTGCATTAGCCAGTAACAACCAAGTCTGCTCAAATATCATATAGCCGTTCATGACGTCTACCTGTCTGGCTACCACTACTAACAGGGCCTATCAGCTTTGCTTTGTTCCAACTCTCCTATCATTGACTTCATAGTGGCTGCTTAAGCTTTGGATTGGTTGTTTGGGCTCTGTTGCAACACTGTTGTTGACTTTACTGTGGAGAAAAAAATCCTCCAGCTTCCATGTGTTACAAGTTCATAACAGGAGAATTCTGCAACCTTTGCACTCCAAAAGTTCAGAGAAAGAAATGGGAAGTGATCCTGTTCCCCCTCTCTTCCTTCTTGCACTAATGCTGTGACCTGAAAACTGATCCGATATAGCCAACTAGTTTTTGTTTCACTGAAACAGCCAAAGCTATATTCTTTCAGTGTATCATTGTTTCATACTGCCTTAATGCTAGTCTGGATAAAAGTACAAAAAAAAAGAAAAAGGAGTGTGACCTGACTGATTTTGCGGTGTTATCCTTTCCTTTAGATAAAAGCTTCAAAAACATCTATTCACAAACTAGTGCTCAACTTTTGGAGGTCTTAAGCCAATCCCAGTTGAGGCCGACTTTCAAAAAAAACTTAGGACAGCAGTTGGTGTTTTTGACCTGCCCGACGATGGCACAACATGCAGACACCGCACAGAGGTTTAGCAGGTTGTATGAGAACAGGATGACACCGAGTCAGTGGAAGTTGTCTTGATATTACTTCTGAATGCAGTACACCGAGTTTCAAACTTGTGCTACAAAGTTATACTGAAACAAACTTCTAGTTTGTTTACATGTCATCTTCAAGGCACAAGATTTGATTCGGACCTCTGGACCCACCTCACGTTATTAGTTTACTGTACATGTGACTTATGATCTCTGAGAACTTGTTTCCATTGCAGTCAGTTATACCCTTCTGCTGGCCTTTGCTCAGACCAATAAACTCAAGTGTCTCCCGTCCTCATTTTTAATCCCGTGAGTATCTATAAAGTGAGTAGTTTTCAAGCTGATGTCCTATTTTGCAAGGTAAGCTCTCTTCAAATAGGAAAAAAAAACAAAACAAAAAAAAAACCACATGCATTTCCTCTGTACACTTCCTGTCAACCAGTGACTCATGATGTCACTGCAAAATTGCTTTTGGGGAACCGAGTTTGCCTATAATAAAGTGCTGACGTTATGCAATACATCCAAGTTTTTACATCAAAATCACACATAATGCAGCTTGGACACACAATTAGATTTCTTTATTAACATTTCATACTACAATTTTATGTGTATTAGAGGTTTTCCAAAGGTTTTAGTAAATAAGGTGTATGTCATTTTGGGACTACACGGCAGCCAGTAAGAAAACATTTGCTTTGGAGTGGAACAAAGTTGAAGTGATCTTCAAACACTAACATTGTTCCGTAGTTCTTAATAGTTAGGAAGACTGCAGCAAAAAGTCAGTCATCTTAGTAGGATTTGAATAATGCGCAGCAAAATCTGGAAAACTTGTGAAAGGTACACCCTAAAATCATTTCGACCAATGAATAAAATGGAGATCTTAACTACAGTCATGTACATTGTTGGTTTTCACTCAGCAGAATCCCTTTAAAAAAAAAAAAAAGAAAACCACGAACAAAAATGTACAGTTGCTCTTAGCTCACAATCTGCACTGGAAACTCTATGCAGAACAAGTCTTTTTGGTTGTCGTCTTTCAGTTCCCACTTCACAACAAGCTTTATCTGGGGGGGGGAAAAAAAGAAATCTGAACAAAGTGTGCTTTGCATCCCTTACTGGACATCTTAAAAAAAAAAGATTTGAGGAGGTGTACATCAAACACCCTGAGTGACATGTAGCTCATTTTGGATCAATTTTAAATTCAATGTAACGTAATGTGAAGAAGTCATGACCTCCCGCCTGATTTTTGACCTACTTTTGTCTCGTGTTGTTAAAGAAAAAATACAAAAATATACACAAGTTTATGCATAATATTTGGTCGATCCATCATGTTTGGACTACGTGTAGAAATAGTATCATTTTCCACATGAACTGGTAATATTAAAAAAAAAAAAAAAAAAAAAAAAAAAAAAAAAACCACTGAAAGACTGTTGCCAACTCACAGCAGGATACTCTGACTTCACCGGCAGAGAGGTCACATAGTGGTAGCTCTTCTGCGTTTGGATGGGACACTCGATTCCACACTTGCAGCCATCTTCCACAGGAATGGGGAAGGGGATGGGAACTCCAGCAATAATGCCATGGACCACTGCCTTGCTCGTCGTGCTCTCGACACCTACGACGGATAATGCCGCAGCAAGAGCAGAAGTGTAAAAATCACAGGCGTTTAGTGTGTGACTGTTCCGAGAAGTGTCCCTTGAAGGAACGGGACTCTTACCGCTGTTGAATGTCACATTGACACTGTAGGACTGTCCTTTATGTAGCTGGCATGGTTGACTGGCACAAGGAGTAATGTCCACTATGGCCACTTTACCAGTTGAAGAGCCTGAAGAGATGGAGAGAACCCTGATTATGTCATCAAGTGATACCAAGGATGGCACCTGTGGGAGTTGTCAAGGTGCATTTGTTATATTGTGCTAAAAACCAGGGGATATCTGTGAAAAATGTGCCGAACCAGGGATGAAACAAGGCGATTCGTGCTGAAAACAGACAAATATGGTTGTCAAATATATCTATCAAAATATCCTGAATATGTCACTTTTGTTCTATGAAACTAGTTGTCATAACTTGGAGACGGCACCAATAATGTGGGCGTTTTTGAGAATGAGTAACTCTGCAAGAACGACTGAAATAAAGTCAACGACATACAGGGAGGGGAATAAATCTCATCAGATCAGGACGCTCAAGGGAAACTTACCGCAGTCAAGGAACTTCACTGGATCTGCACAGGTGAATGCTATTAAGCAGCACAGAAAGATGAAACCCCTCCGGACATCCATGTTTCCCCTTTTCTGCGTTTGTGACCCTACAAATGAGAAAATAACCATTACAGAGCACAGTTACAAAGTTTATCACAACGAGGATTAAAAATGCTCTCCAACTGTCTGACAGCACGGTCTACACAAAGCACTGAGTCCAGTCATTGGAGAAGTACACGTTCAAAACAAAATAACAATAAACCGCTGAAGAAACAAGCCGCACCTTAGAACTCCGGCCAGTTTAGTCACACTGGCCGTTGCCTTGCACCTTTTATTTCCTCGTATCACGAGATCCACGTCACGCCTTTTCATTATCACGGGGTGGCTACCGATCCCAGAATTTAGCCTGTCAGGACCCCAACTCAGCACTAACACCCCGCCTGGAGTTCTATAATGGATTGAAACTTCAATTTGGACATAAATCCTGCTATATATGTGGTACCCTAATCTGTGGCGTGATTATATATTTGAACGATAGATCTCGTTTTCTTTGGGATGGCGTATTTACCTGCGAAGCAACGCGAAGGTAAAAAAACTTAAACCAATAGCGTTGACAGGCATGTAGATTGGCAGAGAAACTGGCCAATAAAATAGTAGTGTGGGCGGGTTCGCTTGACAGACGAGCGTACGAGCCAATAAGAGCGCGACGGCGTCATCGTCAGCGGTTGGAGGAGGAACTTGCGAACATTTGTTATGGAAGATGTCATTCGTGAGAGGGGCGATGATAGCTGCGTCAAAGTCAAGAGTTGTTAGCCTTGCCAGGTGAAAGCTGTTTTGTCGAATGTCATTAAAGGCCTCTCTGGTTAAAACCGTAATCGGTGACAATCTCTATACGGGCAAGAATTTCCGTGTGGAAGTTACGCAATTTAGTTAGCAAACTAGCATTGCCGCTAATGTTAAGTAACTATTAATTAGCATAAGCCGGTAACGTCCAGCTGTTTCATGTGATGTGATCTGATCTTGATTACCTGAACCTCAATGTTTGGCAGGGCCTCTGCTCTTCTGAACAACCGCAGCGTGAACCAACAGGCACACCGGGTTCCCCCGGCTCCCCTGAGCCATTACACCGCGAGGCTTCAGCGTTCTAGCAGCACCTCAGCACAGGAGAATCCGGCGCTGTCGGGGTCATCTGAAGACAGAATACAGCTCACCGAGTCATGTGTGAAGGTCAGCACGTACCTGGAATCAGGCATTACACTCTACTCATGTCTGAAACTGAAAATTGGTTTCTATATACAGTATGTAAAGGTACCTAGAGTAGGGAAGCAAATCCTCAATGATTGTATTAATCCCACATCTGATTTTGCGTTATTATATTGAGATTTTAGTAGTGTGTGTTTTGCATCTCATCTGTGTGTCCATCCTAATCCAGAGACTTGGGGAAATCATGGAGAAGGGCGAGTACCTGAGAATACATGTGGAGGGAGGAGGCTGCTCTGGGTTCCAGTACAAGTTTGCTATAGTTAGTGATCGGGCTGAAGATGACAGGTAAACTGCCACTAATCTAGCGTCTACATTATTGTTTCACGCTGGCTGCTCTGTGTTTTATTATTTAGATGATTAAATGTGTTCCCTCCTGCATGCTCTCTCCTCTGCTTTCAGAGTGTTTGAGCAGGGGGGAGTGGGTGTTATCGTGGATCAGGACAGCCTGGAGTTTGTGAAAGGGGCCACGTTGGACTACACCCAGGAGCTGATCCGCTCCACCTTCCTAGTGCTCAAGAATCCCCAGGCTGATCACGGCTGCTCCTGCGGAAGCTCCTTCTCAGTCAAACTATGATCCTGCTTCCCTCTGTCAGTATAATACCACAAACCGAATATTATAGGCTATGTTCGATACTTGAATTCCTAGCTTCCTTCTCACATAACGACAGTTAGTGCTTTTTTATTTTGGTGTGGAACTATTCAAACAGAAGTCACTGCTGCACTCATAATGTTAAACTCTAGATTGCCGTGTATTCAGACAAATGGCTCAATATTCAGTGCTTACATATACAGTATATGTGTAAAATATGTAAATAGGTAAAGTATATGAAGAAATGTGCTGTATTGTATTTGTTTTTGATTAAAATAAAAGTGAGTGACTACCATGTAATCTACCATTTCAATTTAGTGTGGATGTTAATCCATACTATTGTTATCATGTTCTTTATTGTCTTTCCACTTCTGCCACATGCTTGTCCTTTTGGACTATTCAACTCTGAAAATATTCAGCTGTTTAGCGAAATGTGTTGTTTGTATTTAGTTCAGCTTACATGCTGCCACAGATGGTAACTCTTCTCTGGCTCTTTATTTCAGGTTTCCGCAGTTCAGCAAATGCTTTGAGCAGTTTTATTTCAGCAATCGGCCTCTGCATGTGTTTTCACCTGGAAATGCAATTTTTCTAGTTATTTTTCCATTTAAGACATTTTTTGGCATGCGTCTACTGTTTTTAACAACAGGTGAAAACCATTCAATTCTAAAACATTGCAACACTTTAAGGCCAAGCGTGCTTGTATTTGTCTAATTTTTACCTTTTATAGTAGAAATAATAAACTTTATTTGTATAACACTTTTCATAAGGTAATGCAGCGCTAAGTGTTTTACATCAGAAGTTACAGACAGCAAATGCTCCACATAAAATGGCCGTAAAAGCAAGAACAGAACATCGATAATTAAGACAGTAAAAGTAAAAGCCTTAAAAGAAATCCAAAAGTGAGCTAATAATCGATCTTTGTTCAAACAATTCAACATCCCGCTCCCATAGAGCTTTATTTTCCTTTGACTCCTCAGTGATACAGCCAGGTTTTCCTGAACCTCGGTTAAAACCTAAACCAACTCTGGCATTACCATGGAACCCCTGGCACCCTCTTTAAGAAGCCTTGGGGCCATTTACTGGGTTTTTTTTTTTTTTCCAATAATAAATATAAAAAGAAAAGCAGACTTGAGACTGAAAATAAAATTCTAAAAGATAGATAGATAAAACACACAGGTAAAATGTATTTAAAAACAGAAAAGCATATTAAAAGAAAAACAGCAAGAGCAGTGGAATACAGTGCAGCTAGGTAAATGCTAAGTTAAAAAGATGCGTCTTTAGCTTTTTAAAAAAATATATTTTATGAGCTGGCTTCTCTGATATCGTGAGATGTGTTCCAGAGCTTTGGGCCGTACTTGAAAAAGCTGCCTCCCCAATTTTCTTCCAGCTTTTGCCAGGAACTCCAATAAACCAGCAGCTAATGATCAAAGTCTCCTTGCAGTAAAATAGTATATTAGGGAGTTGGTAACGTAACTTGGTCCTAAACCATTTAGAGCTTTTATAAAATAAGGAAGAGGGCTTTGAAATCAATGGATGGATGGAGGATTGGATATTGGTCTGAATAGTTCTTTAACATCCGGGTTGGGTTTTTGGCAGTAGGGGTCTTGCACCAGCTGTTTTGAAGGTACCTGGAAAGATGCCTGAAGGGATGCTTTTATAATCTTCAGGACATAACTCGAAACACTATCACACACCAGTTTTGATGCTGTGGGTACAGGGTCAACACATGCGGTGCATTCGGTGACAGTTTTACAAAGCTCTTTGTATGTAATGATAAAGAGGAATTTTCCCATGTTTTTTCATTGTTTTCACAGGGTTTGCTGAGATCGTCTGTGCTTACATCTGCAGTGACACACGCTCTAATTGATGTGATTTTAATACTGAGGAGTAATGCAAAATCTTCAAACTCAGACAGAGAACTGTGGACATGTGGGGGCAATGTTGACTGGTTGGTCAATAGTGGAGAAAAGGATTCTAACATTTCCAACATTCTCTGTAATGAATTTGGAAAAGTGATCTTTTGTTGCCTTGTTATAGTCATCGCTTCTTTGTATAAATTAAAGTTAACTGTGAGTCTAATTTTCCATCTTTCTGCAGCTCAACAGATTCCCCCTAATCTCATTTACACTGCTATTGTTTAACCATGGCGGAGACCCTGTCATTTCACTTCTTCTTAACCTTTAGTTGAGCAACAGCATTTATAGCAGATAACAAGTAGTTGTTGATCACTTAAAGTGCCGTCAGAGAAGTATGATTCAAATGCCCTGATTACGTTGCAGAACTTAACTTCAACCACACCACTGAAGAACCTCTTTTTCACCAAAACTTCCCCTTTACGCTTTGTAAAGATTATTTCAGCATCAAGAAGCACCAAGTGATGATCCGAAACAGACTCATGCAATACTGAAACATTGTCAGTGTTTAACCCTGTTGATATTACCAAGTCCAGAGCGTTACTATGCTGATGGGATGCTTCATTTACATGTCAGGTAAGTTCAAAGCTGTCCAGTAGATTCATCATCTCCATCGCTTTGGAGTCATTCTTTTTGTTGTTGTGAATATTCAGGTCTCCATTCAGGATTAATCTGACAGATCTAGGAACAACAAGTGGGATCAACTCTGAGAATTCCTGCATAAACCCTGAAGAATACCTTGGCTGTTGATAAAGTGTGATGATGAGTAATGACAAATCTGCGTTGAGCTCTGGAGCTAAATATGCAAAAGGTGTAAACTCACCCAGGTCAATGTCATCACCCACAGACTGCTCAGACACGATGGCTGCAATCCCTCCTCCTCCTCCATTCTCGTTCCATCCAACAAATTGATAAAATGTAAAGTTTGGAGCGAAAGTCACGTTTCAACGAAAAACATAAAATGTAGATTCTTTTCTGTGAGTTTGCCATGAACCAGAGTTGACTCATTAGCCGGTGATCTGACATTAAAAAGAACTCATTTTAGCTGTAGGCACTCTTTTACTGGAAAGGAGACTGATTGTGTGATGGCTGTGATGTTGGAATGGGGCCTGAAATGAATACATGTTCTGACTGACAGTCCACTCAGTTTCTCCAGGAGCAGGGGAAAGACTTTTCAGGACCTCAGAGTGGGTTTTCTTTCGCAGGCAGTCCAAAGATCCAGCGTGAATGATGACCTTCCTGTCGTGTGGATGTGTAGGCAGGATAACTGGCATCAGCCCTGTTAGACAGCTGTGTCAGCCATGGTCACGTTTTCAGTCTTTGTCACTCTTAC
>KV751346.1:6264886-6291817 GCA_001698575.1 Mola mola
CCTACTTACACTAAGCGCTTTGAAGGGCACACAGACTTTACAGACCTGTTTACTTGTCAGAGCAGGATTTGGGGGCAGTTTTGAAAGGATGAAGAAATTTGGAACACAGACCTGGAGAGAATCTGATATCTGAGATGATGTCCTTGCGGTGGTGGAAGGACACCAGGTCCTCCAGGGTGTCTGCGTTCACAATAAGGAAGCTGCCATCATTCAGGCCCACCGCCAAGGCTTTGCCATCAGGGGAGAAGCAGCAGCAACGGCCACCTGTGGAGGACAACGTGTTTGTTGGAGAGCCGGAATCACTGAACTTCCTGTCAGAAAATATGCTCATCTGTGATGGTGACTCACCTTTTCTGAGTTTGCGTACAGCCAGCATGCAGTGGCTGGGCGACAGGTCCCATATGCGCAGGGTTTTGTCATCACTAACGGTGGCACAGAGAGGGAGATGGGGATGAGTGGCCAGGCCCCACACTTCTCCCTCCATATGACCCTGAAGAGACATGCAAAAGCCCAATAAACTTCACATTTTGTAATATAAAACAAGTACTATTGCAAATGAAAAAATGTTTTAATTCCTAATAGATTATTAAAATAATTCATTAGGACTACTTCAAGCACCGTGTAAAAATAATCAACTACTAAAAATATGTGAAAGAGTAAGACAATTACAGTAAGTTTGTTAGAATAATACTGAATTTAATAGGGAATGTATGACCAATGAGGATTTTTTTTAAGGGATGACAAATAATGATACAGATTGTTAGTGTTCAAAGAGAGCAGTAACTAATATCTGTAAATGATAAGCATTTAAAAATGAAAATCTAAGCTTCAAAACCTTAAATTACCAGTGATGGAAGTGCAATTTACTCAAGTGCTGTACAAATTTGAAGTACTTGTCCTTGAATATTTCAATTCTCTGCTGCTTTACCCTTCAAATGAAACATTTGGGACAGTAAACACTGTACTTTTTACCCCAATACATTTAATGAATAAAATTAGTTGCGAGTAACTTTGTACATCTACAGTATTCCATGTTGACATTCTGTTACTGCTGACCTATGATGACGAGTCAGACATTGCTGTGGGTGAAAAATGTACCACAGGGTGGCAAGTACAGACTGAAGAAGTGCTCAAGGCGGATTTATGTCGGCAGTGCAGAGGCAAAGGACAGGCATGTTGTCAACATGTTTTTGCATTGCTGTGGCCTGCAACCGGGAGATTTAAAGTAGCTATCAGCACTTAACAGCTAACCCAATGAAGTGAAGTTGGAAACGACAGCAGAGAACATGATCGACCAACATCATAAAAGTCAAGGTAAATGATTGTTGTCGGTTCAGAAAATGCTGCGTACAGTGTTGAGCACTGGGAAGGTGGTGTTTGTTTTTTTGTTTTTTTTTTCAGTGTTGAAAAAAACCCCAAAACAACAACAAAAAAAACCCCCTGCACAATCGCAGTGAGCAAAAGGATAGTATGAGGGGGCTTCATAAGAGGTAGAGCAGCAAATTTCTAAATAAATTATTTTACCAGACAAAAAAAAACACAGAAAATATTCATAATAACAATTGGTCTATTCCTAATATTTTTTGTAGGTTACAGAATAGAATTTGTATTCATTTATTTATGAATTATATTTTTTTACTTTTACTTTCCACTTAAGTTAATTAAGTATAACTGCATCCGGGTGCATCATCATCGTTTAAAGAGCATGGAAAGTGTACATTTATAGCAAATTTATAAATATGTCCTCACGTGCTACCATCATTATATTTTCCCCTTTTCTAACTATCTGTAGTGAGTTTAAACACTCAGATAAACCATTGCTATAGTTCTCTTTGATATTCCAAAGGATAACATGTACTCTGTCTAGCCACAGTCACACAGGCCCTGGAGACTTTGCAGGGCCACTCAACTGTATTGACAGCCTTCCATTCAAAATGAATAATTAACAGCAGTTTATAGCCACTGTCTTAATGTCTGAGTCGCTGTTTAAAACGTACAGTAGTTGTATTATGCCTGCACTAAAAGGTAATGCTATAATACGTTTGTGTGTTCTAACCAAAGATACGCATCTATTACTGCTCGCCTATTTACAAAACATAGCATGAATTCTTAGTTAGTTTTTTCAGTTGCAGGAAAAAGACTCAATTGGAAAGACAGGAATGTGACACCAGTCATCTAGCCTAGTATCTCCAAATCTTAATATTTCACCATTTTTTTCAATTTTCAATGACTACATTACACTTTAACCCGAACCTCCATCACATCAATATTTTTTCAACTTGTTGATGCATTAAGGAATGCGCCAAGGTAACCAATTTCCACTCCTGTCCTGTCATTTTATTACAAGCAACACCAACAAAAAAAAAAACAAGAAAAAAAAAAAAGTTGAAGAAAACAGGCTGACTGTGATATCAAGATGTCATTCAGTTCTATCTTCTACCATCAAACTCTGCTAGCGTGAGAGAAGTCGCTCTCAGTCAGCTCAATTCAGCTCATTGTGGTGCATCGGTATCTCACCTGGACCAGAAGAGTGATGGGCCCACTCTTGTCCACTTCCAAGATCTCACCATTCTTGGTCCCCACCAGGATGTGTCCGTGGCCCAGAGATATGGCACGTATAGAGGGGTTATCCTCCAGGAGCAACCCTGTAAAGTGCATGAATTACAGCAATAGGGCAAAGCCCTTAACATAAGAGGGAAGCGCCATCATTTCAGCTAAAAGCGCTTCATGTTTTAGTGACACAATCCAAGGATTTACCTTTAGAGCCTGGAGCCAGGACGGCTCTCTTGATGGCATAGGTCTTGAGGCATCTCTCAAAGCTATCGTCCCACAAAGCGACTATACCATCCTTTCCTCCGGTCACAAATCCCTGCAGTGATATCAGCAGATTTTAAGCTGCAGTGATCTCCTGCAGGCTAACCCTGTCGCTGTCAAAGCAATTTAACATTACATACAGTACTCGCCCTTATGAAAAAAGAAAAAGACAGCTAACTAGAAAAAAAAGTTCAGAATTTATTTTCTGAGCCAAGAAAATCCTAATGCTAGAATAATAATGTTAGCAGAGTCTTTAAATCAGCAACGTTTGATTATTCAAGGCAATTTTTAATTCAACTGCTCGAACAGTTAGCTAGAAGGCAATGACATAAACTTTGCTCCTATTTCCATAATTTACCTAAAATGAGAGCGAGACAGTAATATTCATATTCACTCATAATCATTCGCTGATCAGTGAGCAGGCTTTCACTCTGTAGCACCTTTTCTAGAGCGTGCACACTGAACACTGGGCCGTCATGAGCCTTGACAGTCTTCATCAGGAACATGTCCCTCCAGATGCAAATGTCCCCCGAGCACGTGCCTGAAAACACCATTTCCTCTGACCAGCCGTACACTGCGCACATCATGGTCTCCGTCTTTCCCATGTTCCCCTTGTGCCCAATTAGACCACCACCTGAAGAGAGCGAACAATCAAAGCATAAACTCAACTCACAGCTAAGAGCTCTGCTAGTTGCAGTCTTTGCTTTTTAATAAAAAACAGGGCACTTACCAGCTTTATGCCAAAATTTCATATGTTTCACACCAGCTGTGATGAGCTTGTCAGGAAGGTAGGGATTTATTTTGACAACAAATATCTTGTCCTTGCTTCCCCTAAAAAAAACACAAAAAAAAACAGTCACAAAATATGCATGAAGTAAGTTATTTTTGTCTAACTGGCGACTCATCCAGCGTGTACCCCGCCTTCGCCCCAAGATGCTGAGATAGGCTCCAGCCCCCCCCGCGACCCCTAACGGGATAAGCGGTAGAAAATGAATGAATATTATATATGTGTACGTTTTATCTTGAGAGAAATAAAAGAGTGGAGTGAAAATTAAATATTTAAAAAAAACCAAACTGTGGCTGTAAGCAATATTCCTGTGGCTAAATTCATAATGGAGGCTAAATAAAGGGAGATACATGTGGAACGAACCTTCTGTTTCAGAAACCTCTGTATTTAGAGCCAAAATTGAGTTGCAGGGTTTGGATTATCACATAATAAATCCATGTTTCAGGTATGATGTGGCTTGATTTAAAATGTGATAAAAGCATAAACGTATGTAGTGGCTCAAAAACTGAAGCATGTATTCCATAGGTTGTAAAGAAGAGGAAAGAAACTTTGGTTAGGATTTGAAAAACTATTTGTTTCAGTTTAGATTAATATGGAAATCAATATTATTAAACAATGAAAAAGTATTATTACTATATTTTTTCAGCTATTTATTTGTTTTCATCCTCAAAGTCTTGTGGAGAGAAAATTTTCAGACCAACTTTTCCCTCAATCTCTCTCTCTGAATATCTTCTTGATTGCAAACTATATGTATATTGTGTTTTATATTTCTGTATTGCCTACAATTGCACTGTATTATCTATAGTCTCTAAAAATGTGACCACAATTTCTTGGCTCCTTTTCTTGGCTCTATAACGAGCACTGCAAAGATGCCGACGACAGAAATAAACCTCATGTAACTGTCTCTATTTTTTTCCACATTATGAATACTACAGATCGGTTGATAGTCCTCTCCAATGTAATGGACCGTACCTGACGTAGTTAATTCTCTGATACTCTCAGCCTCACTAACCCTAACCCTAAACATTACACCCCTCTCCTCCCTCTGTGACTCTCACTCCTGCTAAGCTGTTCCTTGCTGTACCTCACCAACCCATACTCTTACCCTTCACTCACAGTCTTCCTGTGACACCTGCTCCTCCTCTCTCCGCTGAAGACTAGACATTGATGGTGCACAAGCTCAACTTTGTCAGGACCCATTTCCCTCTGCCTGCCTTGCTGTGCTGGGCACCAGGGTCTGCAAATGAGATTAATGCAGCTTCAAGCTGTCCCTGAGCTGCACTGAGTCTGGCACACAACAGAGGCCAGACGCAGGAGAACAACCAGCACTGTGCTGCTCCAAACTAGCCAGGGGGAGTTTCAACGGAGTAGATACTAAATATGAACATCAAGTAGAGCGAGCAAACAAAGAGAAGTAAAGAAATTTTAGGAATGCGGATGTTTTCCAGTTCAATACTTCTGGTTGCTTCTGATTTCCAAGTTATATAATTTTACCCACCATGAAATGCATGTTCTGGACAAATTACAGACTGCCATGGTTTGCAGTGATTCACAATGCAGGCCTGGAAAGGAAATCCATTTGCATCAAATGTACAAGGCTGTAGTGTGCGTCCCGTATCTGGTCACATATATTGTTTCCATCTGATGTGTAGTCCACTGGTATAAGAAATGACATTATAGTGTACAGTATAGTGAACAATTATGTCACCTTGGACATTTTTTGATCCAACTCGTTTCTGCAATCCTTACCGGATGTGTTGATTGATTTTGCTACCTTTTTATCATTTACCCTTTCCTAATACTTGAATCTTTTTTCTTTTTTAAATCCTGCTCCATCCATTGATTAAACAGTAAAACACTCAATTACGTTTCATAAAATTTTCTCTATATATTTTCTTACATTAAAAATCTCTTTGTGGTCTAAAAATTCTATACATTTGCCTCATCTAGGTTGTGGGGATCTATGAATGTGCCGCTTTATCCCTGCCTCCTCCCTGCTCCTTGCTCCGCCCCTTGCTTGCTGCTGGAGCTAGACAGAGCAAACTGGAGCTTATCATCTCTGTCATTCGCAGACTTTTAAAATAGCCTACTATACACTGCACAGTGAAAAGTTCTAACATTGGAGTAATTCAGCCATACATGTATGAACCAGGGACAGATTCCCAGGAAGAAGAAGAAGAGCTAATTGTGTAACATTACCTACAAGATAATTCACCACAATAATTTGTTTTGTTATGTCAAGTCCTACCCTCACAAGTTGTCATGATTGGTTTCTATGTACTATAGAAAACCCAGGCTATCATAATCCAATTTTGGAGACTATCATGGTTGGGTTGCAGAACAAAAGCAGAAATCCGCTGACTCCTTATTTCATTCATGACGTGTGCTGTAGTACATAAAAAACACGTTAGACACGGACACGTCAAAAACGTGATTTTCATCAGCGTTCTTTAAAGCTGGGATATATAATTTATTTTCCGCATCATTGGGCAAAAAATCCATAATTACCTTTGAAAATATTGTAATTCAAGTTGTCTGATTAAAGATTAGACTTCTGCACCCCTTGTAGGCTCTGTATTAAGGCTGTACTAAAATCTCTCTGTGATGGTGCATTTTGGATATTGGCTTTTCTATAAAGGTAGATGCATGTGTACATCTCCATAGATGGTGAAAGGCTGATACAATGGCACACAGTCCACCCGGAATAGTTGCTTTTCCAGTATTATCAACGACTGCATACATGTTGCATCCCTTGTCAAGGGTTCCACAACTGTTAAAAGGGTGAGGCGGGATTACAAAGCAGAAACAGGAAGGGCAGGGGAAGCGGAGTTGCTATTTTTGGGTTCTCATGCTTGATTCCCAGAAATGACAAACCCCAAATTTAAGGGTTGTTTTGTACATCACGTATGCCGGAGATGCATTTTCCTTGTAACGTTTACTTGTAAAAAACAAATAAATAAAAGAATATAAAAGAATTAATCCAGTGGATCAAGCACACATACTCATGGCGCTTTCAGTTTAACATGAAAGATGTAATTTGAAAGTAATTCTTTTCAATTATGAATCCCAAGATGGAGCCCCTTGGGCAGACTCCCACTCTAACCATTCTCACACTGGCAGGTTTAAGAGTTGCCGAGGAGCAGCTTGTATAATCTTGAAGCTAATTGCCTTTCTCTCCTCTCCTCTCCTCCATCAGTCACGCTTTCAGCCTTACCCGGCAAAGTGGCTTCAATTTAGCCCTCATCCATAAATGTCCATATTTAAACTAAAAACACTCAAACAATTTTTACAATTAATTGGATGGTTTGTCAAGGTGTCAGGATGTGAGCACAGCAGATAATGTGTGCTGAAAAGCTAATCCGCAGCCAGGTTAGCACTCTAATAAAACTGTACGAACCGCATGGCAGAGAGCTTTTCGCCCTTCCTCCAGTCCCACAGCACGATGGTGTGATTGTCATCCAGGCCCACCGAGGCCAGACGTTTGCCGTCCGCTGTGGAGTGAAAGCCAAAACCATTAGTAACAGCTCAGAGAGAGGCAGCTATGGTTCACTGAAACGTGGCCCTTGTTAGTAACATGAAAGCAGGCTCGCGCGTTTGATCTACAGCAGGTGATTCTGACATACAGATCACAGCAGTGCTTCTGTCTGGGGCCAATTAAAAGATGCATGACGAACATCTCGACCCTGATGCCGCCAAGAAACTAAAGAAATAGGCTTTTTCGGTGTTGCTCTTAAATTACGTGTCTTGTGAATTAGAAAAGTGAAAGAAGTTTTTCGTTCTACAGGATTTCTGCAAGAATTCACAAATACAAAAAGTATATTCCGATCGTCTGTGGATAGGAGGAAATATGTCTGTGAAAACAAGATTAAGTTTTACCAGAAAAGTCCAGCGCACACACTCCGAGCTGGTGGAAACCCCTCAACACAGACATAGGTTTTAATGTTTCTGTGTCCCATACGTGGATGGAGGAATCTCTGCCGACCTAGCACAGACAAGAACATTCACAGTATGTACAAAATGTGCTCGAATTAAATCATTTACAATAGTCTGATGTGGCAAAGAATCTCTCCCATCTCATCCCTGAGAAGGCATGAAAAAAAACTAAATATACCTGGCCTGTAGCTACAAAGTCCTTCAGCGGATGGATAGCCAGACAGAGGATGTCATCATCATGGCCCATGTAGAAACGCTGGGTATTCTGCTGTCTGTTGTACACCACCCCAATGGCAGCTACATGGTAGACTATCTCACCAGTCTGGGTGTAGAACAGGTTGCTCCTGCAATCATAACCCCTGTAGCTGCAAAACAACCCAAAAATACACCGTGTAATTGTTTTGCACAGAAAGACAAAAACAAAGTTTTGGTTTTAAAATGCTTCTCCGTAAATGTACCCATGAATGAAGTGCAGCTTCACCCCACTTCCTGGTGCTCGCTCTCTCTTTTTCATGACCGTTGCTCGATGCTTCTCTTTACACTGCTCTTTAAGCTGAGGTAGATCTTCTTTATAAACCTGGGTACGTGTAAAAAAGTGAGTGTATTCTGTATTTAATAACCAATATGATGGATTTAGGGAAGCCTCCTGGCCAAAAAGTATATTTTTATTTAATGTTTCCAGTTCTTTACGATCACCAAACTAAGAACCACAGTGTTTTGTTACCTTAGAATGAGCCCTTTAATAAGGAGCAGGTCATCACCAAAGTGTTTTAACAGTAGCCCATAACGTACAAACTTAACAATGGGTCTTTGGAGCAGATGGGTTTTTGTTTCCTTGTTTCCCATGTCAAGTCCATGTTCTGAACTAATTTAATGGACCGCCTCAGCTTGCCTCTCCTTTTTGTCTACTACTATTAAATTTGCTACAGCCATTTAATTTCACCAGTTATCTAATATAATCAGGTTGTGTTTTCACCCATGTCTAGCAGGATTATACAAAAATGACTGGATGGATTTAAATGAAACTGGGTAGGGGGATGGAGAATGGGCCGGGAGAGAATCCTGTAAATTTTGATGTGAAGCTGGATAAAGAGCAATTTCGAATTAAGGAGACCATTGGTCCTTGGTTGAGAATGTTAAGTGCCAGTCCACATGTTGATTTTCTGATTTTGTGGACATGACTTCATGCCTACATTGCCACAGAACAAATGAGGAACAAGCAGGGAAAGAAGATTGCTCACTTACACAAAGACTTGTTGCTAGGAGTATTTACTGTATTTCTTGCCTTTTGGAACTGGTTTCATTGTATTTTGTTCTGTAGCCACATTTCAGATAAAAGATCTCAGAAACACCATGTCTGGTATTCTGAAAAACTCTGAGGATTTGTGAGAAAAAAATTGTATTCTACTGATATAGTAACTACTAATATAGTAACAGTAGTAATAACAATATTGCAGTGGTGACGATAAAGTTTTTTTATATGATGCTCCACAGGAGCTTTGCCGCACCGTCCCAGGAAAGGAAAGCTCTTAGAGAAACCCTGTCCTTGTCCAACACACTTTGAAAAGGAGGGTTAAGCGAGGGATGTTTAGTTATTGCTAGACACAGTTTATCATTAAAAGATGAACATTGATATGATTACAGACCTGCCGTCTATATGTAAGCTGCGTCTCCTGCTCAATTTCTGAGTCCATCTCAGGTACGTCCGACTGATCAGAGTCCGACTCCTCGCTGTTGGACTCTGCCAAGGTCTCTGCGGGCAGAAGCAAGATTGCATCACACCTCAGCAGTGAAGTCCTTCCTTGCCTCTAAATCAGACAAATACCTCACTGCACAGAGTGATAAAAATACAAAATGTTTCAGCAGAACACAGGGTTGATCGTGTATTAATATTGTGACATCACCTATTTATCAGGCGGTCGTGCTTCCAAGTGGCATCGCTCAAGATGAATACATAAAATTGCTGATGCAGCACAGTAACACTGTGCCAGGACAAGGTAATAAGCAAAACTGGCATCAAAGAGCGGCTCCTCACAAAATCCATTAGGAGAATTAAAAGGAAAGGCAGTTTAGAATTTGGTTCAATTTCAGAGAGCGCAGCTGTGCTCTGTCTCTGGGAAAAATATGACCTGGGAATGACAAAGCAATTATACTTTTCAAGCTTCATTCACTTTTATTGGATTTGTCCTAATTAATTGATGGTCGTTCCTTTGCAGAGCTTTAAGGAAATGGTGGTTCAGTAAAGACAGTATGGGAAGGGGAACACTCTAACGTATTGCTCTCTGGTGGTTTAGCAAATCAAATTCACGAGGCTGTTGGGAGCACTGTGGTGCAAGTTATTCAACAGCAGGTTACCTTCATACAGCCCCTAAAAGATAACTAATAAGAATCATACTGTGTCATATTATTTAATAAAGACAGCGTGACATTTTATGGGATACCTGAATTCTCTTGATTTTATTCTCAAGTCTATATGTATCTGCAGTCTGCTGTCTGTCAACTGGTAACAAAACTTGCCCACCAGCACCTCTAATTATCAAATAAGTTAACGTCATTCACAGTTTAAAGAGAGGGTTAGATCTGGCAGACACACTCTCTGATTTTAAGAGTTGGCTTACAACTTTTTGATTAAGCTTAAGTTAGGCCTGGCATATTTAGCCCATAGTCATGCTGCTATGGGCTTAGTTTGCCAGGGAAACACTCCATGATACACTGAGCTCCTCTCTTCTCCTCCCCCTCTGACTCTGTCTCTCTCTGCTCCTCTAAATGTCGATATCCTAACAAAACATTATACTAACTTTACTTCCTCCCCGGAGTCTTTGTGATTTATTATCCTGCAGGTTTTGTAGGTCGCGGTGGAAGCTACTGCTGTGGTCCCGCCTGATGTCCACTGCCCACATTAGTACAGCAGACCTTGTTACTTGGATCCTAGGCTGGATTGCCCAGCGCAAATCTGGTTTCATGGATTACAGTGACTTCTGGACCAACAGAGTATACCCACGTCTGGATCATTATTTATAGGTTCCACATACTCTTGGACCCACTGACTTCATCAGCAACTGTCAGATCTGAATATATGGACTACGGCAAGTCATGGACCAATAGACTACACCTACTTCTGGATCAATAGACTAAACATACCTCTGGATTTATAGACTCCACATATGCTTGGACATAACAATTTTATAAGCAACACAAAAATCTGAATACATGGATATATTCCATTTTCCTTTTGTATATTTACTTCCTGAACTCCTGAACTCCTGAACCAATAGGCTACACCTGCTTCTGGGTCAAGAGACTTCTCATACATCTGGATTTATAGAATAATTTATGAACTCATACATTCTAACTAATCTGTTATTGTCATGTTGTTGTGTTTTGATTACATTTGATTTGATTTGACTCATCGCTCTTCAGTTGTCATCATTTTGCCCTCAGACTTTCTGTTCCCCAATCAACCTCACAACCACACCTCGTCATCTGCATCTCCTTCCATAATCAGTCACTTTACTAATCCCCCTTTCGTCATACCCATGGATTTGTCAGCCGGTGGTTTAACAAATCACTGCTCTGCACCAGCTTTATCATCTTTTGATTTGATAACTTGCCTTGTTGTTGTCTTGCCATTTAAATTTTTTTTTTTAGTTCTAGTTATGTATGGATGGATTAAATTTTGTTAACAACTGAGCGTCAGCTGAAGTGGTTAAACTAAGCTTTTTCTCCTCATGCATTTCAGCCCAAAACAAATCCAATATGAGGATAAAAACAAACATTAAGTTCAACACAAGAGTAGTAAACAAGTAATATCAGTAAATATCAGTAAATATCAGTATCACTCACTTCCACACAATGATACATTAAAATGTCACTATATATACTATTGTAAATTGTGGGTAAGCGGCAGGGAGACATTGTCATACCTTGTGGTGCTATATGCAGAGCTTCTTTAGACTTTCTTTCAGGAACAAACTTCCACTGGAACACTGAGTGATCAGCACCACCAATAGTTATGACCCACTGGTAGTCATGTGACCATCTGGCATTGGTTATGTGGGCTGAGTGACCTAAATACTTTTTAAATTTTGCACCTAAAATCAAGAGAAGATCCATGAGTAAAACAGCAGATAATATATACTCCCCTTGTAAATGACACAACTGGGTTGTATTTACCTTTTTTTATACATGGATATCTTAAGAGCTTGACTAATCCATAGTCGTCAGCTGTTACTAAGACTTGATTGTTGAAGTTGGCATCCACAGAGTTAATGTCATTGATATCTGAGTATTTGGGCCATATCCCATTAACCTCAGGGCCCAATACACATGTCCATGAAGCCCACTGAACCAGCTTCAGGTCTTCCCTGTTGGTAACCTCCTTCCCACCTCAATAGAAGACAGGCACATTTTGTCTCACAAAGACGCTCAGTGACAATATCATATTAAAGCAACCTTTCTGTTCTCGTTTGGATTTACAGTAATTGACACAGAACATGGTTTATATAGTTAGAATAACTGTAAGTGTAAAGTAATCTGCCTGGGAAAGCGGACTTACTTGGCATCCTGTAGAAGAGCCTCTTGGGGCTGCCGTCATTGGTCTGCAAGAACTTGCTGTCCGTGGACCAGTCCATGTGTGTGATGAAACTGTTGGAGCCGGTGCACTCGCCCACTTTCTTGTACCTTTGTACCACCCCATAGATATCCACTGAATTATCATTAGAGCCTACGGCCAAGTGGGCCCCATCGGGGGAGTACTTCAATTCGTGTATGGCCTCCTTCCTGTCCTTGATGTGGACCACCTCTGTCATATCTCTGGAGGGAAGAAGCGCTTGAATGAGGAGCTAAAATTGACACAAAATGATGCTTGTCTGCGTCTCAGTATCGAAATCTTTCCAATTTTGTCTTTGAATTACCTGACTCTGAGGACAGTGAATGAGCCATCCTTCATTCCCAGAGCCAGGTGGATGCCATCAGCGCTTACAGCTGCACATCGGATAGGCTCCTCCATGTTACAGCGTGCAATCAGTGCATGATCTATAAGGCTCCATATCCTTCAGACGCAGAGGAGTGAGACAGGCTTTGCAGTGATGAGATTATATACGTTCAAACAAATATGAGAAAGAGATTTGAAGCATCAGTCCTGTTATGCGTTTGATTTATGGCTGCATATAAACAATGCATTGAAGACTCAAATCTTCATTGTCATTTTGTGAAATAACAAAACACTGAAGCATATACCTGAGCCACATAATAATACAGAAGAAATAGAATATGTATTTGTCAAAGAATAAAATAGTTACTTAAATAAAATAAATACTAAATAAATAAAATAAATCCTAAAGAATAGTATCACTTATGTCTGCCACACAGTACAATAGTACAAGATCATATTACACATATTTTCAAACAAAGTTATGTTTTATATATTGTTCCAGAACAAATAGCTTCACTTGTTGGTCTAACCCTTTAGGCTCAGGCAGCCATTCATTAGAAATCTGTCAATGTGACATGCTTGTAGAACTGAAAATACAGATTATTTTAATCATCAATTAATCTTTCAAGGATTACTATAAATCAATCATTTACTGGATAAATTGTCAAAAAATAGTGAAAAATGCTCATTAAGTATGTTTCAGAGCTCAAAGTGATGTCTTCACATGGTTTCTGTACTCAAACCAATAATTAAAAACCCAATTACTGCCAGAAATAACAAAAAAAAGCAGCAAATTCTGACATTGCAGAAGCTGGAATTTTTAACAAGTTTGCTCAAATCAAGACTCAAGTATTTGTTCAATTGTTTAAGAAATTGTCAGTTAACTTTCTATTGATCGACTACTTTATTAATCGATTAATCGCTGCAGCTCTACGACCATCCAAACTTTAAAACAAGCACATGGGGTTAAATTGTTTGTTCAATTACAAATATGCAAATTACTAATAAAATAAACTAAAGTGATGAAAAATGTATTTAGAATGAAAGTAATGTGATGACCTCAAAAGGGAGACAATGGAATCAATAGGTGCACTTTCATACAAGTTTAAGTGCTAAATTGATAGATCTTCTCTGAAAGCTCAGGAAAATGTTGACGCTTCACCTGACTGAGCGATCGTCGCTCCCAGTCATTGCCAGAGGCTTGGTGGGGTGGACAGCTAAAGCCCACAGCTCGCCCTCACAGTGACCCTGCATGATGAGGAAGGGCTTGTTGCGGTCGTGGACCACCACCTCGAAAATCTCACTATCCTGCGTGCCAACCAGGATGTGATCCCCCCGCCAGCACACGCTGCGCACGGACAGCCCTGTCGAAAAACATATGCATACACTTAAGAATAAGCTTGTTAACATGAACGCAAACAGACTTTTTGGAACTTATGTGGTCGTTATAAGAAAAACAATTAGGATAATAAAGACAGGAGATGCAAATTGCCATCTGCTGGCTACCTACTATAGGACGGAGATTTTAACAGAAAAAGACAACAATGGCACATAATTGTCAGGCCAATCTGCAAATGATTCTGGGTAACACAGTGAGAAGAGGATGGAGGAAGCATACACCGTATACATATGTGGGCATAACATCTGTATACGGCATGGACTGCAACAGAGCTTGGACTTACTAACAACAAGAGGAATTGCTGAACAATGCGGGGACTGCAACAAACAGACGGACATTGTTATTAGCTCCGCCCGCAGTGACGTTACCCACCTCGGCTATTTTCACCTCTAGCTACTGTTAGATCCGAGGTAACCAATTCAAAAGATAGAAAAATAGAAAGGAAAAGAGAGGGAATATTAGTAAGGAAAACAGAAACAGGAGTTTTTACAATTCTCCCAGTGGTTCAAAAGACCAGAAATTAGTCCGTAACTTTTCTGTACTCTACTAAGGAAAAAGAAGTCAGTTTGACATTACCTTTATATCCTTGGTCTGTTTCCCTGAGATCAATGACAGTAATTGGTTTGAAGTTGAGATCCCACAGCCGGACGCAGCCGTCTCGGCCCCCAGTGGCGAAGCCCTCTTCGCAGACATTCATGCTGAAAATCCCTGACTGGAGGAAATGAAAGGCTGTCAGTACGGATCTGCACAAGTGAGCAACGACAGAACCAGACTCAGACACAAAAAAGAAAACAAAAAAATGCATAGTGCTGCTCAGCCAGACATTGTTTAACAACAGTCACAGAACCAGGCAACAGGGCTTGGGATGTATTTTATTATTGGAAAGCTCTATTGAAAGCCTCTTTTCTACACCTTGTTCAACTATCAGTGAGACATTTGGTGGTACAAAAATCGGGAATAAACATAACGGTAGTCATAATCCCCTCCCCCATCATCCTATCCCCTCACCCAGCTGTTGATCCAATAGATATCATTTAATCCTGTGGAGCAAAAAGGCTGATCCTTCTCTACTGAGCAGAATCAAATAAAGTGAGAAAGCACAGCTTTGAACCCGGTTCAGTTTATTAGATGGTCTCACTGCAACTCTTTTGCATGCTCTGCGGCACACAAAACATGACAATTTGTCAGACTCACCCCATGAGCTCCTTGCACCGTCCTCATTAGGCTGATCCCTTTCCACACATAGATGTCACCATTCAAGGCACCTGAATACGTGACCTCGTCCTTGGCGCAGGCAAGGCAGAGGATGGTTTGGAGATCCCCCGTTTTGCCAAAAACCCCACGTTTGGGTGTAAGAGCATTACCACATAAGCTCCAGAACTGCAAACAGAAAGGTAAAAGAATGTGATGGCTAATAATCCCCCTTGTAATCTCGTCCTGAAAGGGCAAATAGACAATCATGACACATTTGGATACAACCGAGCAAAAGCCATCAATTCATTTAGAGATAGACCTTGAGAGAAAGGAAAATCAAATTCAAAATGCCCCCCTCCTCATCATGTGTCACACTGGGAGCTCATGCTGAGAGTCTGAGCTGTAACCACCTGATCAGCATGCACAGACACGGAAGCATACACGCACACATGCCACCTCGTTATTTATGAACAAGGTCATAGGGATGCACAGGCACAGCCTCGACTGAGGGATAAATCCATCAAATGGAGGGGAAGAGAGCGAAATGGAGACACTGTGTCTGCACAGAGATGAAAGTGCAAGTAAAAGCTTGAAGACAGCGTCTCGGCTGCTGAGACACGTGAAACAGAGACACACTCATCACCGGCAAGCAGCGGAAAAACAATTGTGTGGTTGCCCATTTTTTGCTCTACCTAAAGGAGAATATTCCTGACCATTACTTAAAATCTGGCAACTCCAAAATATCAGTATTATTATAGCCAAGATCGAGGATGATTCTGCTCAGAAATTTTGATGGAATTGTGTTGTTTTGAACCACAGAGACCTGTAGAGACTTGATAGATAGTCACAAAATAAACAAATGCTCGTCTGCACCGACAGCCTGTCACACTCTTGCTAACAGCAATCCCTCTGTCTGATAGGGTTGCTGTGTGCGAACAGGAAGGATCGATTATCAGAGACAGGCATCACAGACACTGATACGGCCCTGCCATTGAAACTCTAAGGCTTGTATGCACATCAACAGGATGGGTCTTTCCTAATCCTGAGCTCCCAACTGAGCTCAGAGTAAGCATTTGCATGTGTGCGAGCTGTCTTGTGGGGTCGGAGCTGAAGGTTAAGCAGTAAAGATCATAGGCGTTTGAGTAATCTGGAGAGGTGTATATGCAGGTTGAAGTGTGTCAAGTGCTCGGTAAGAATAAGGGCTGGTGGGAGAGGGGAGTAGGAGGATGGGGTTTGCAGTCCAGCCTGTTGCGAAGGCAACGGGGGAAGGATGCGGCATGACTGCACGGGGCTCCCTGCCCACAACTGATAAGGCAGTGAGACATAGGCGCCCGCTAATCCCGTTGCTGCCGAATTACCAAGAGGAGAAGAGATGCTGGAGGGGTTTATGATGAGACCAGTAGCAGGAGAGAAAGGCACAGAAGGGACAGAGGGAGGGACTAGGAAAATGACTTGATATCAGAACCTTGAAAACAATGTCGCATTCTCTGAATGAGGCTTTTAATTTTTTTTTTAACATCCTCCAGAGAGTTCCCGGCGTGGTGGAAGCTACTTCTCTGCACTCAGGATTAGTGGTATGTCATTAGCTCAGTAACCTCCACCATTGCTCTGAGGAAATCCTTTTAAATGTAATTAATGCAAAGAGTGTCATAACTCACAAGCTTCTGCACTGCCTCACCCCTCAACCCTTTCATCTCACTAATAGTATCTCCCCGTCAGGCTACTCTAACCCTGAATGGTGCCAGAGCGCTAAATGCTATGCTAACAGCGGTCAACTGGTTTTGCTGCTGTCATCCATCCACATAGTGTCAAACAAATACACACAATCAGTCCTAGAAGGATGAGGTTAGCATGCTAGCAAGCTTTTGGTGACCAATTTCAAGGCATGACATAAAATGGATGTGTAGATTACATGGAAGTGAGCATCATAATAAATGCATTCATTGTCAGAATTGTGTTATTGTAAAACAATAATGTAGTTAAAGCATCACCTGGCTCAAAAGCCCTCAAAAAAAGTAAATTCATAATGATAATCTAACTTGTATGCCTTTTTTCATATTTAAGTTTTTACATTTTTTGTAAGGTACCATACACAGTAATAAATACATTTTAGCATTAAATATAATGTATCAGTTTTAGATTAAAAATCTTTTTGCTCGCAATCACTTCATAATTATACATAAATGCAAAAGCAGCACAGTATTACACAACTAGCCAAGATGTGACAGAAGTGATACAATCACACAGGATGTTGGTGTGTTCATTATGAAGGTTTAGACTTTTTGAAAAGTTTCCAGAGTCTGTCAGAGGGGTCTTAAATAGGCCTGGATAAACAGGATAGGAACCAGTGAAAAAGTTTTTATTAATTTCACAAATGTTTCCATCTTTTAAGTTATTAGATGTTTTGTTTTTTTTCCTTTTCAGATCTTCAAAAAAACCCAGAATGTAGCGGGGGGCTGAGAGTTTGCAAATGCTTCATTTTCAAGGGGGTTCAAGATGAGTCAGTCTAACCCACCTTTGAATTCGGGCTGAAAAAAAATACGTATACCGTTTGTATTATTCGTTTTTACTTTTTTAAGTTATATTTTTGAATTGAAATTTTAAATCAAGCAGTTTAGGAATATATTTTTCTGTTTAGTGAATAATATAATAATAATAATGATGATACATACAACAGTTTGGGACACACTAAGTCATATTCTCAGCTCTATTTTTACATTTCCAGTCCAAAAAAAATAATATATTGTAAAATTTCGCAATATATTGTAAACTAATATACAATATAATAGTTAGGATTGCGATAGGAAGATGATTGATACAAGTAAGTGTGTAGTTTCTCTCTGTGGGAACCAGACGAGCACCCGAAGACCCATACTGTCCTGGATGAATCAAAACACAAGTGACTGGATAATTAGCTGGGAGGAGCTACATGAGGACAAGAAACCTGCCACAGGCCCCGGTCCTCATCACAGAGGTTGTATTTTCCTCGGCCTGCTAGTGAGTGGATTACTGGGACTAAATCTCCTGGATGCTCTGAGTGCTATAATCGCTGAGCGAGCACAGGGCCGGGGAGCAGATGTCACATTCTCCGCAGGGTGAAGGCTGGGAAATTATGTGGGACAATTGCTGGATTGCCTTGGCCTCAGGAAACCAGAGGCGAGGGAAAAAGAAGTGGAGGAGGAGGGGGAAGACCAGAGGCTTCAGCAGGCATGAGGGGTAGGGCAGGGGTTGCAATGCAGGGGGGTTTCTATGCCACGGTGGTAGGGGAAGAGTTCAGTGGGGAATTACTATGAGAGTAAGCAGGTCAAGCAGGATGGACAAGAGGGAGTCATCAGTGAGATGATATAGCACTGGGAAATACCCACAGTAGGTTAAACCTCCCCACCTGCAGCAAACCCATTTAAGTGCCACAGTGTCTAGCCAGTGGGCACATGTCCTCTCTGAGTGGGATTCACGCTCATCCTAGTGTTTTGAAAACAAGCTTCCACTGTGGCTCTGAACTCTTTGTCACTTTCTAAGGACCATGCCTTTCAAGGAACGCTACTACATATCCCCAGGGAGGGCTTGGTGAAGACACCCTGCATGAACTCATCAAAATGTATGAACGCCACTCTTGTGTGAAAAAGAAGTTATAGAGAAACTGGTCTGAAAATGGGAAGTGAGCACAGCTGCACAGAGGGTTTTGAAAAGCTGAATGAGGAGGGCTGAAAAGGGGTGGCGGTGTTGTGGTTTCCCACAAAAAGACCACAGTTTTCCTCTCTGCAGTGCAAAGTACTACAAATATGACAGAAGAGAATATGAGTCATTGCCTGTCCTACTTACGTGCCTAATAACTAAGGCCTCTGAAATAAAGGGAATTTGCATACATCTATTTTAAGACTTTGATACGGTCATGGCGATAAAGGAGAGACGGCAGGAAAGAAGGGGGCATGGAGCCAGCGGAGTCATCAAACTTCTGAAATACCAAAATCTGTTTTCAGATACTATGCAAATGAAGCTCCGGGTCTCATTAGCTCGCTGTAATCTACAGGATGTAAAATGACCAGGACAGGGAACTTACCTTGATATGTTTGACACCGCAGCTTACGAGCTTGTTTGGCTGGTACAAATCCCAAGATATGTCAAATATCTGTGGGGAGAAAATGTAAAATACAATCAGAAATCAGACTTACGTTTTCTTTGTGCATAATACAGATCCTTCATGCACCTCTTTTAAAAAGGCTCTCCACAGCTTGACTAGAAAAAAGACAAAACTATGAAAATAACAGAGGAGATGGAAAGTGTGTGCGTTAGCACTAGCTGTTTAATAATGTGTGTGGGCTGAGTTAGCCAACGACAGCTGCCTATTCTTTAAAAAATTCCTTTTCATTAGCCATGCATCCTCTCAAACGGAGCTCCGGAGAGCTCACAATCAATCAGGCCTAACTTGTTTATGGCCCCTCTGGGCAAACACTCCAGCCTGCTTGTATAGTTAATTGAAGCGGTCAATCCTGACAAATATTACAGAGACGGGGAGGAAGAAAGCGTTTACCCTGTCTGTATGACCAGGAGCGGCTGCCAGAACCTTCCCTCTCCTCCAGTCCCACACACAGATTGTGTTTTTAGAGTCCAAACCCACGGACACCAAACACTGCAAACAGGAGAGAGATGAAGATGAGAAGTTTGTTTTCACTAATCACAGTGAAAACAAACCTAACTAACTCCAGCATAGATTGGCAGACCACAATGGAAGGACTAACAACAGCTACACAGCAGAAGAGAACAGTTGCCAGCCCTTGGCACTTCCAGTGCGCACATTGGAGTGCTTTTTGCCAGAGGAGTCTCCTATAGCAGACTGAGCGAGTGGGCAGGAGCAGCAGCAGTAGAGCAGAAGAGAAGACAGCAGCTCCTATACAAATCCGTGTCCACTCCTGCTGCACGACAAAGGATGTCCTCTTCGATCCACTGCTAAATCAGTGCAGGGTCCACAGATCGTGAGGTATTTGCACTGTTTTAATCTATGTTACAGAAGTCTGTGTTTTATGATGGACAAAGAGGCCCAGCGTGACGAAACCCAGTGAAACCGTGTGTGACTAATGCCGCAAGGGATGTCTGGCTGTCGACTTGTCCACCACTTTGTTTCAGACAGAAATATCTCAGCAGTTTTTGTACTGAATGCCATGAAATTTTGTACAGATCTTCAGATATTATGACACCCATACCAGGCATTTCATATAGTGCCACAATGAGATTCACATTTTTTTTTTTTTTTTTTTTAGCAAAATACCTCAACAATCTCTATATTAATGTCAATGAAATTTGGCATATGTTAATGTCATTCATAGGAGGAACTGTAATATATTTACTTTGGTTGAGGACATTGCCTGATGCCTACTGCCCGAATTAGGAGAGGAGATCCTGTGACTGGATATCCCAGCCTAGACCATGGATTACAATGACTTCTGGACCAACATACTGTACCCAAACTATATCTGGATTTATAGACTAATATGAACTCAAACATTCTTAGTAAACTGTTATTGTCATGTTGTTGTGTTCCTTACAAGTGACATCTATTGGACGTCTGTCCGTCCTAGGAAGAAGGATCCCTCCTCTGTGGTTCTTCCTGAGGTTTCTTAGTTTCCCTGTTTAGGGTTTTTTAAGTTTTTCCTCACCCGGTTTGAGGGTCTAAAGGCAGAGGGTGTGACATTTGTACAGTGTGTCAAAGTCCAGTGAGATAATATGTAAATTGTGATTTTGGGCTATACAAATACAATTTGATTTGATTTGATTTGATTAGATTTAAAAGTCCCCCTTCAGCCATTGAAAAATGCTTTACTTCAAAAAAATTTTCAGAAAAAAAAAATCACTTTGGTGGTTTTGAAATGGTTTGGATGTAATTCTCCTCCGCTACTTTATCTTTATAGAAATACCAGCATTCATTATAAATGCTAATACAGTCCACTTAAAATGATAATGTTTACACAAATCATGTTTAATGTCCAGCGTTTAATCATAAGAAACAATATCAATCTTTACTAAATCTTGAATGAGGCCTTAAACAGAGAATGATGTTGCATACAAACAACTGGCTTGATGAACTGGAACAAGACTAAGTAAAACAAAGGTCATGAGTTATATCCATGATACCAGACCAACACCATAACAGCAGCTCATACTGAAATATTTGCAAAAATGTCTCAAACGTCAGCGAATGTTTTTTTAATAGACAGGATAATGCACAAGGGATTCCTCTGGTTTATCCTGAGTTCGGCTCTAACTTCCTCTGATCCAGGAAAGGGAGAGGGAGGGTAAACAGAGCTACTAAATGGGGAAGCCACTGAGCCCCCACCGGTTTGAAACACTGTCACATTCCATCTCAATACCCAGCCCTCTCCTTGAGAAGGAAAATGACACAGGGTCATCTTCATGTCTCTGACTGCCAAATATAGGAGGCATAACTCCGCTCTGAGAACTCGTACGTGAGGGACAATGAGTTGTTTATCGGCAGTTTACTTAGTGTAAATAAAGGCTTACCTCACTTCAACACAACCAGGTGCTCTCAAACTCTGCGATGCAATCTATCAAATGTTACAGCCGACTGTTTTACTGTAAAGTCAACCAAATAGAGCATGTTTGGTTGCAGCTGTCCAACTAATACTGCTGGAGTGATCACAGATGTGTCATTCAGAAACTCAACCTGGCAGGGGAGCCGCAGAGCCCAGCCTGCCACTCTAAACCAGAGTCCTGTTCATTGCTGCTGTGCTGCTCGAACTGCACATTTCGGGTGACATTTTCAGCTCCATTTGTGTCTCGTCAGCAAAGTGAACACCAGCACTTCATGGCAGAAAAATAAAATTGAGTTGTGTTTCAGAGTGAGTTTTATCCAATTAGCTATGGTGGAGCAATATGTTATGATTACAGTACCTGTCCCTCAAGGTCAAAGGCCAGGCAGGCGACGCCATGCGTGTGCACATCCTTGAGGATGGACACGGTCTGCACTGTGTAGGAGTCCCACACGCAGATATAAGGCTCCTTTCCCACCTGTCCTGTGGCCACCAACACACGCTCCGGATGCAGAGCTAAACTGTACCAAAAGATGGAGAGAGAAAAGAAGAGGAAACATCTGGTTACCGCTGGCGAGCTTGTGAATGTGCGTGTGTTTTTTATATGAGGGATTTTCCCTCCCGGCAGAAACCACTGGGATGAGATGAACACATTAAGTCTGTGATAGGCCTGAGTACGGAACCAGAGGGGCGGCTTGATGAAGTGACATGGTTCAATTAACTCCAACATGCTCAAATACACGCAAGCACAGCCGAGTTTATGCATGTCTACAGGGTGTTCCTAGATTAAAGAGCAGCACTGTTTATCTGTGAATTTCATTTTTATTTTTTTTTCATTTTTACTCCTTTTTCAAGCCTCCCTTAAACTATTCTCTGCCCTTTCCCCTTTTTTTAAAAAAAAAAAAAATCATCTGGGTGTTCCTGGCATCACCAGGCATATGTTTAACACTGTTACATAATACCCCCGCCCCTCTGCTCAGACCTCCCCCACCTACACGCAGACCCACTCTACAGCTGAGCAACAGCCTGCTGTATAAAGCTGTCAGTCCCTCTTCCTGCTCCACCCAGCCTTCCAGCAGCCGCCAGTCACATTCCAGGCAGGCCTGAGTGATTCACTGGGTAATTCTTTCTCTTGCCTTATCCTGGCCTATATATTTCACGCTGCGACGGAGCTCCCTCCATTGTAATCAGGCTACATGTTTTGTCAACTGCTCTCCAGAATTTCTTATCCTGGCTTGTAATTCGGACAGCAGGCCGGGTGGCGTTGACCCACTGAGTCCACGTCTTCCAGTTTAAACCTCGGTCCACCTCCCTTCCTGCCTTTCCCCAAGAATCTTTTCCGTAGGACACTGCGCTCTTTCTGCGGAGTTGACAAAGCTTTGGTGGTGCAACATCTCTGAAAGTTGACATGAGGTTAGATATGACAGCCCTGCGTCATTGTCCTCCCTCTTCCCTCTCTCCTCATTCTCGCTCATCACCTCCGCTTCCCTGAATTCTTCCTCGAACCTCTTCCCAACCTGACACAAATTCCCATCTTACTTTCAATGAATTATATAATCAGAGCGAAGCAGCTAAAAATAGCATTTAGAGGAAGAAGGAAAAAAATGATTGGAACACTTTGAGATACAGACAGACACGGAATAGAAAACTACTTTTGGCACAAGGAGGTAGTACACAAGAAATCCCAGAAAAACATGAAATGCTGAAAGATAATCCAACGGTTATGGAGCCAATGTCAGGTCAAAAACATATGCACAAAACAATGACACTCCACTAGACTTCTACTTTGGTTATATTTCATATACTTATAGCTTTAAATTTGTGTAATAATGCAGAATATGTCGGCGAAATTGAGGCAGTTTCACTGAGTTCGCCGTTTCATTTACATTTCTGGCAGCTGAGGAGCTTGGTAAAATCCATCCCTAATGACTTGGCCTGCAGTGCATCACCACAGTTCTCCTGTTTAATATATGCTATGCCTGTTTGACATGGCTGTTTTCCATCTGCCAAATCCTGTAGTACAAAACTAACTAAATACCACAGCAATTAAACTGCCTGTTTTCAAGAAGGTACGAGGCGAATAAACAGCAGGAAGAGTCAATTTTGCGCGGTGAGGATGCAAGGATGCAAGGATGCAGAACGGGATGAAATGAAGGTCAAATACAGAAGCAGGAGACGCAAAAAAAAAACCCTGCCTTGCTCTAATGGTAAATTAAGCAAAGTGATGTATTAGAGAATACAAAAGAATATTTCCGACATTTTATGGATGATGTTTAAACAATCTAACATAAAAGAGATTAATCGGTAAAGAAAATAATAATAAGGTGCAGCCCTGATAAATCTAATATTGTTTCAATGGCACACTTGATATCACTTAATTTTTGATACAATGAATAAGTTATAAAACAACATTTTACATTTTCCTTATGAATAGTCGCACTACTGTCCACAGTAATTAAAATAATTAATTGGTTGATCCATATTATGTCAAAAAACAAATTTTATCAAGAGAAATGTAGAAGGGTGTGTGTAAGATTTTGAAAATGTAAGGAAACAGTGCAATTATCGTGCTTAGTATGACTCAGACCTGTCCTTTATTGAAAAAATGTAAAATGTGTGAATATCAACCATCAACTATGCACTACAACTATCTATTGTTTAGCACTGAAATCTGCATTCACGCTCAGTGACAATAAAGTGAGGATAAGTGAGTAATATCAGAGCATGTGTAGTTGCCTCCACCTGTGTGAAACAGTCTGAACAGCCCTTAAGTGAGACGTCTGTCCAAGTTTATTTTTTAACAACGGGGCTGAATAACGCCATTGTACTAAGTGACTGTAGTTATCTCTGGAGGATCCTAATTGGGGAAGACAGCTTTGCTCTTTAGAGACCACGCTCCACTCTACAGGGTGGCCTGGCAGCTACTTGCGGTGACAACTGGACCTCAGTGTCTCAGTTATGCTCTGCACAGAGCACCCGGGAGCACGTAAAGGTACAACGGACAGCATTGGTACGACGTGGTGAAGAACTAACAAAAAAACTATTCAGTACAATAGTGAGCAAAAGCTGTGTAAGACAATGTTTGAGGAGCTACATCACCACAAATCATACTGATCAACAGATATTTGATTCATATGTGTTAGCACTTTTATGTGTTTAATTACCTGTTTGCACATTCACGTACACAGATCAAACTTGTCCAACAGTTATATTGTTACAACCACAAATATATCGCATTGCATTAAACACACTCTAAGTCTTTATTCAGCACAACTGTCAGTTTTGCAATTTTGACTGTAGCTCACACATTAATGTGCAGAGTTAGCTCGCTTTAGCTTGTACTTCAGGAGCACAATCTGTCTCTGCCAACCCGAAACATTTATGGTAAACTCACTTTCAGCAAAGTCTAAGTGGAAAATCCTCCATCGGGAGTTTAATGAAAGTTCAAGCTCACCGAAACAGGACCGGACGATTCAGCATTCAGCTGTGCTCTGTCACAAAGTTAAAATATTGAAGACAGCCTTCAATGCCAATCCACAATTTTTGGTCCAGACATTAACACCACACTTGATTTTGAATTTTTTTTTTTTTCCAATTGAACAAAATAGCAGGCAAACATACTTTAAAACGTACAAGACGTTTAATAAGACTGTAAAAATATGATGGCATTGGTGTCACCATTTTATACTGGTTTGGTTTCACCACACAGTCTGACCAACTACACAACGATTGAGAGTGAAATGGTTAAAGGAACTCGACTGAATCCCACATGCAAAGTATTTTAATAAATCTGGCTTGTTTTTTGTGTAAATGTATGTGTTTTGAGTGTATTCATGTGCGTTGAGCAGATGAGTGTGCAATGTAGTAACTGACTGAAAAAACGAGAGAGTAAGCTTTGAGGTATGGAACAAACCTCGGATGGGTTTCAGCAGTAGCCTCAGGTTTTTTGAATTCTAGACTTGAATAAATATTTGCACCAACAGCGTGAAACAAATACAAAAAAAAAGATGTGCAGAAAGGATATTTTTAATTTTACTAAAATGGCTGAAGGGGAATCAACATTTACCACAGCAACATCCTTTTAATGATATTTCCCAGTAACCTGAAATTGTCCTTCGCAAGCAACTCGAAATTGCCAGACAAGGTAAGGCCGCAGTAACATACTCTCATGGACACTTTCATTCATGTGAAATCCTCCCCAACATCAGACCAGTTAAAAGCAACTGCAGGGCACCATGAAAGCACGAAGGATAAACACAGCCAGCAATTTATTCGGGATGAAAAACATAAATTATCATGGGGCTCGCAAACAAAATATAGCAACACCCAAAAAAGACCAAGGACAAGAAATATAAAAGAGACAAATGGAGAAAGAGGGAGATAGAGGGATTTGACTTCTTTGTCTTCTGCCATAGTGGTCTAAGTGTAAGTGAAATTGTAAATGAACCTGAGACATTTTAGTTTAAAATGAATGACCTAGTCTGGCTTAACAACAACAGATGTCTGTCTAGTCTGCAGTGTAAATATGTACATATACCCTAAGCTTCATATCTCATTTAGAAAAGCAAAAAGCGTGTGGGAACCTGACTGTCGAGATGACCACTATGTTGACCAATGCATCATTTTTGCAAACACATGCTGTAATTTCGTACACTAGAGTTCAACCGACGGCTCCTCTAAGCTGAACATCTGAACTCAGGCTCTTAGCCCACAGGGCAGTGGAGTGTTAGTATCTCTATCTCTCCATTAATAATGGAACAGGAGCCCAGCTGACAAGCGATACAGTATATAATGCTCGTCCAATCCAGGCCAACCCACACACAGGTTGTACACAGATTGTTGTGTGGCATGCTGAGAAACAGAAAGGCTGGGGGACTCATTGCCAGTTTGATGCCACGCTAGTTACCTTGTGTTACCCACCTCCTTTAATAAGGAGTGGGGTTTTTGGTTTTGCCGCAGAGGTTACCACAACCCACAAAAAGCTTCCTGATCCAATGCTGCCTTCAAGGACTGCATTCAAGCGCATTTTCCAGAGTCGCACATTATTATACCACATGACAGTGCAACACTGAAAAATAAGATGAGGACTAGTTAAAGCAGTACACAGAAAAATTAAAAGCATTCTCTTTTGGAGCCACGAAAAAAGGCAGAAATAGCAGACACTTTCTATTGGCACGTTCTCCGATGGGTGGCTGCTTTTCTCAGATTCAAATATCTTTGATGGATAAACATGAATGCATTGATATTGCAGCCCTGCAGGTACAAGAGGTGACATGTGGAGTGACAGCAGGGTAATCTTTAGTAGTGAGAGAAAGAGAGGGAGAGC
>KV751346.1:6291833-6307845 GCA_001698575.1 Mola mola
TTGAATCATCCACACTGCTGGAGTGACACACAAACTCGGGGGATGCTGTTGTGTGGAGGTGTGCCTTCCTATAGAGCTGTGAAATATCATATTACAGTACACAAGGTGACACCAGCGCCTACATGACGACACCACTGGGTCAATACGTGCTCTGTGTGGGTGCCGGAGCTGTCCGAGGTACTGAAACAAACAGAACACTACCTGATTATGTCATCGTTGTGCCCGAGATAAAATTTCTGCTTGTGCTCCCTGGTGTTGTACACAACTCCCACACCGGCCACAAAATACACTATCTCCTTGGCGGCCGTGTAGTACAGGTTGTTGCGGCACTGATGTCCCCGGTATCCGTACACCCACTCCAGTCTCAGGTGGCAATTGGGAGCAGTTCTGTCAGCCATGTCCGCACTTCCGTGTGGCTCTCTCTGTCGCTGTCACGTAGGTTTTCTGATACAGTGTCATTCACCAAAAAGGATTTATTTTAAGCCAGCGGGTCCCATTAGATTCGCCGTATCCCCCTCGGTCCCGGCAAAGCGATGAAATTAGGCATTTTCTAACGGGTCGTGTGTGAATTTGGAGTCCAATAAGACGAGAGCCCTCCGTCTGTATTTAAGAGAACGGGTCTAGGCTGCTGCCTTCATTGTGCAGCCACGGGCTCGAGCTCCTCTCCGGCACAGGTCAAAGCTCCTGTCAAATCCTACAAAGATGGAGCTGCGGCCGTTATTCCCCAAGCCCCGCCCACAGAGATGACGGCACTGCGGGTCATCCAATCAGATCCTCTGTCCTGTCCTCGAGGGGCAAGAGCACGAGCGGGCAACTCCACCATGGCTGCAGAAGTTATGCCATACTAATATTACAAACCATTCAGCTGGAAGGCATTTCAGTTAAAGATAGAATTATTATTTAAATCCCCCTGGTAATGTATTAGAACTGAAATGTCCCCTTCACTATATTTGTAAAAATGAAAATAAATGCAATGCTACCACAGGATGGCAATGACCAGGCATCAAAGTAATCATAAAACAATTTTAATAACTATACTTCACAAACTTGAAGACTTATTTCTGTAATTACAATGAGTTGACCCTGTTTCTAAAGTACCGTAGCTCAATTTTAAACTGATTAGCCAAGCTAGATTCAGTTTTATTATTGGTCTATATAAATTCAATGCTCTGGACACAGTTTAGATGATGACAATATGATCTAGCAATGGTCATTCTTGTAACATATCATGTTTAGTCTTTGCACAGTCACAGAGAATATAACAATATATAACAAGTCTTTAAATGCTGGGCCTTAGTAAATTAACTCAAAAATATGCAGCAAACAAGGAAAGGCAATGCAACCATTACTTATGGGTCGTTAACAAAGTTAAATTGAATTATAAATTGTTTTTTTTTTTAGATGCCCTAAATAAATTTGGTTAATCTCTATTCATGCACACCAGCATTTTGTAGGATTGGTGGTAAGAATTTCATTCTGTTCGATCACAATACTCACCAGAAAATACAATTTTCTCCTCACCACACTTAATTAATGAGGCAGCATATCCGTCCACGTCTATGTTTTCTAATACTCAATCATGGTTATTATAATAACTAAATATCATATATAATCACTTGGAATTGATTGAAAAAGTACATGCAAGTAGAATAAAATTATATATACATTTATGTATTAAACAATTGGACTAAATCGTATTTTATTTTGTTTCCTTGGAGGAAATTACGTCAGTGAAGCTCCGCCCTCCTCCGGCGTTGCTGAGCGACAGGAAGAAGCTTCGCTCTCGCCATCATCCTAGCTTTGCTAAACAGCTCGGTAGCCGACGATTGTACTTGTTTATCCCTCGCCGAAGCAATGGAGGTGACGATGGACCCGTTGTTTCTGGCCTGGAGCTACTTCAGGAGGCGGAAGCTCCAGCAGTCTTCCGATATTTGCGCAAAGATACTGCAGGAGAACCCGTACGACCAGGTACTGCGGTGTGCTTAGCTCGGCTAGCCTAGCATTCCGGCGATTATCCCCCGAGGAAAGCCTCTTTCTTAGTTAGTAAAGTAAACGCAGTGGAACATGGCGTTGAATCCCGATTAGTCGAGTCCTTTTAGTTTGTCATAACTGAATTTACGCAGCGTTTTGCTTGCTGGCACGTCTTTGAACCAGCGTCTTTTCAACCAAATGTTGCGGAACGTTTCACTTCTTTTTCTGTTTTCATTTTTGTTGTCCTCTGTGCTTCTACCATTAATTCTCCCCTTTTCCCTGTTCATTCACATCTGTTTTCCTCTTTTACTAACTCACTGCATGCTGTCTTAAGGACTGTTCCTTGCCTATCTCAGAGGTAAACATGATTGTCTCCCATCCTTTTTCATCATGTTCATAGTTCGGTATTGGCTAGTTTGGTCTGTTTTTATCAGTATATGTGAGGCCATCTATATTAAATATTGTGTGTTTCATAGGCTGCGTGGAGCTTGAAAACCCGTGCTCTGACAGAGATGGTGTACATAGATGAAGTTGAGGTGGACCAGGAGGGGATTGCTGAGATGATGCTGGACGAGAGCTCTATTGCTCAAGTTGCACGTACGCTCTCCTTAGTCCCTTTAGTTTGAGAAAACCTGTTCAATGAATAAGATTTGGCTTATCTTCTAGGGCCCGGAACGTCACTGAGACTCCCTGGGACAAGTCAGGGTGGAGGTCCCACTCCGGCTGTCCGGTACTGTCTGCCAGAAAATGCCTATAAAATGCCTACCATGACATTTTAAACATCGTCAGAAAGACTTGATGTAAGCTTTCTTCTCTGAACCCAAGACCAATGACCCAGTCGGGACGTCCTATAACAGGATTTGTGAGACCCAGCACCCAGTCAGGGCGTCCTGGGACAATGGAGCAGGCCATTAAGACCCCCCGCACAGCAAGCACCGCTCGTCCTGTTACTAGTGCATCTGGCAGATTCATTCGCCTGGGAACAGTGAGTAAACGTGCCTGAAATTGAGTCTGTCTGCAGCATAAAACTATTATATTTTTCTCACAAGAGCTCTTATATTTTGAAGTCAGAACCTGTCTAGTGCATTATCTTTCAAATCAAGTTTTCAACTTAAGGAAAAATTATTTTTTTCCACTGTAATGCAATATTGTGTTTCATTGATACTTTCCCCCAATTTATTTAGCTATTAACATTATAAGATCAATATCTTGTAGTCTGTTTGTTTATTTTTGGTTGTGTGTTAATGTCATATATTGACAGTTACATGAAACAGTTCAAATTTAGTTTCACTGTTTTTCACCAGGCCTCCATGTTAACCAATCCCGATGGACCATTTATAAATTTGTCGAGACTGAATCTGTCCAAGTATTCCCAAAAATCCAATTTATCCAGGGTAAGGCTGTGTGTAAAATGAAAATGAATCAAAACTGCCTTTTCCAAATGTTAAGTAAACATTATGTCTCTCTCTTAGACACTGTTCGAGTACATCTTTCATCACGAAAACGACGTGAAAAATGTGAGTGTTGCATGAATGTGGTGTAAAGTAAATAGTTTTACATTACATTATAAGATTGTTGCATGTTAATCACGCTGCACAAACTCAGTGTTTATTGTCCAGGCTTTAGATTTGGCAGCTCAAGCTACAGAACACGCTCAGTTCAAAGACTGGTGGTGGAAAGTTCAGCTGGGGAAATGCTACTACAGGCAAGTTACTCGCAAGTATCCTCATTGTTCGTGCTCAGTTTTTTTCTGACATTTAAGGATGCTGCATCTTTATATTCTAAGCAGTGATTTATATCTCTGAACTTTGCAGGCTTGGCTTGTATCGAGAGGCAGAAAAACAGTTTCGATCCGCTCTCAACCACCAGGAAGTGGTGGACACATATCTCTACCTTGCAAAGGTAGTACATTAGGATGACTACACATGACCAGCTTTTTGCACAATTTAAAAAACACTCCACGCCCAGCATTTACTTATAAATGAAAAATTTTTTCCTTCTTTTTGCAGGTGTATCAGCGCCTGGATCAACCAATAACAGCACTCAACCTTTTCAAGCAGGGTCTGGACCACTTCCCTGGCGAGGTTACCCTTCTGACGGGAATCGCTCGCATACATGAGGTACACTGTTTCACCATGGTCCAGTGACTCCTCTCAGCTGATAATATCTTACTATCTCAATTTTCAGGGAGCCAATTTTAAAGCTCGATTTTCTCCTCAGAATCGCAATATTTCAATGTGTCTTATATGGTTGTGCGGATATTGACAGCATAACATCATATCCAGTGTCGTATTTTTTTCAATTTGGAGCCGTGTCACATTATTACATCAAGGAATGTAATGAGGGAAGCAGACGTTCCTCAAATCTACAATGAAGTGATGTCAGAAGTCAAAGAAAAGCTGAGCAAGAGCTGAATGAGTCGCTCTCATTTATTTTCTTTTGATATATGTATGACGAGCAGAGGGAGCTACATGCAGCAGTTAACTTAAAACCATTCTCTTGTACATGTTGTGCACCACTTTTCTCTGTAGCTGACTGACCGGCATGCATTGCTTTTTGTAATATGAAACGTGAGATATTGACTCTAGAAGTGTATCATTTCAATTTTTTTTGTCTTTTAAGAAAAAAAAATCTGAATAATCAATAATATTGAATTACAATTCTTGTAGAATCGCAATACAAAATGATGACCGTATAAAAACAGATTATTTCCGTACCTCCGTATCAAAATCGCTTTGAAAAAAGATAAGAAAACAATCCTCGATAAGTATGAAAAGGAGGACAAAACAAAGTATTATTAAGAGATTTTAGTTTACAGCTTTTACAAGTGATTGATTACAAAATAAATATACAGAAGTTAGTTTGTTTTCTGATGTATGTCTGCAAAGAATAACTTCTTTTATTGCTATATAGTGCCACATTGTGAATTACTGGCAGGACTAAATTAGCATTTTGCTTCTTCTTGCTCCTTCTTGAACACATTTTTTGATCATTTATTTAATTATTAAGTTTAGATATTATTAATTTATCTATTTTTATCATTTATGTTGTTTTGGATTTTGTTTCTTTTCTTTATTTGTCATGTTTGTTCGAGACAAATAATAATAATAATAATTAAAAAAAAAGAACGGGTATTTTAATACAGTTGAATGGGATCAAAAGCACATCATTGCAGCCATAATATTCACCATCTCTGCTGGGGTATTGTCGCAGGAGATGAACAACATTTCATCAGCCACAGAGTACTACAGAGATGTGCTGAAGCGAGACAACACTCACGTGGAGGCTATTGCCTGTATCGGCAGCAATCACTTCTACACCGATCAGCCTGAGATCGCCCTGCGCTTCTACAGGTCAGATGAGCTTCCGAGTATATTTCACGTGGCTCATAGTATGTATCTGTGATCCAATAAGCTTGGACTCTTGCTAGACGCTTACTCCAGATGGGGGTGTATAACTGCCAGCTGTACAACAACCTGGGCCTGTGCTGCTTCTACGCCCAGCAGTACGACATGACTCTGTCCTCGTTTGAGAGAGCTCTGGCTCTGGTGGCCAATGATGAGGAACAGGCCGATGTGTGGTACAACATAGGTCATGTGGCTATGGTGAGTTAATAACCTCCAAAATACCCCAGTTTGTGTGATGTTTTGATAATATTTACCCCTTTCATATGTGTTGCAATGAACACAAATGAAATATTGACTTTGAGTAAATAGAACACAAACCTGCAGCATACAAATGGAAGTTGGTACAAAGTGCATGTGTTCTATGTTTCCAAGGGTATAGGAGACTTGACACTGGCCTACCACTGTTTTAAACTGGCCTTGGCTTTTAATAATGACCATGCAGAGGCTTACAACAACCTGGCTGTGCTGGAGCTACGTAAAGGTCGCATCGAACAGGTGAACACATATCTTTGACTTGTATTTTAATCCACTTTTGAAATATGAGATGTGAGATCTTGTTGGCTTCCTCTTAGTTCCTCTAAAATGATGCTGCGGGTGTAGTTATTAAAGAACCATGTTGTCATTGAACCAAAATGCTGCTTTGTTTTTCTATATAACACCTGTCAAATACTGTCACATTAGTTTGAAACGGCTCCTATAACACAGGATTAATTTTGAATAATCCAGTAAGTAATAACCCACCAATTACACCAAAGGGGTCATTAATCAATTTAGCATTAATAATATGATAGGATACAGAGTGACGCAGCTTGGTACCAGCCACGTTAGCAAAATGTGAAAATGTGCAGGAAAACTATTTCATTTGCCTGAATGTCTTTGATTGCATCATAACGTGAAGAATTATTAATTCTTGAAGTTTATCTCAAACTAACTGCCATTGAGCTAACATGAATGCAACCCTGCTCGAAGTGAGAAAATACAGGCGAGCATGATGAAGTATCCTGTCTACAATATACATGGTTTTCCTCTCTTTGATGCAGTCTAAAGCCTTCCTGCAGACTGCTGCATCACTGGCCCCTCACATGTATGAACCACACTTCAATCTCTCCATTCTCTCCGAAAAGGTGACGATTTCATTTTTTGAACATTTAAGCAGTGCCGTAGTCCTCTACTAAAACAGCGTAATCTCCATAATGCAGTCTGCCAAAGTTCTGTGTTTGCCTGTGTTCAGATCGGAGACCTTCAGAGCAGCTACACCGCAGCCCAGAAGTCAGAGGACGCCTTTCCTGAACACGTCGACACTCAGCAGCTTCTGAAGCAACTTCGGCAGCACTTTGCAGTGCTTTGAGCACCTGCCAGCATGCTTAGGAAGCAAGGTGTGGTGTGACGAATACAGAGACACTGCACTGTAATCTTAAAAACATGAGTGCAAAGGCTTATTTGGCAAGTGAAGTTAGACATGGAAATTGGTTTGTGTTTACTCTTTAGATAGTACGTGTAAACCAAATTCCCAGTTTATTAGGTACGTTTAAAATCTTTGATCCAGAGGCTATTTTCACCTGCAGCATCTCTGGTTACTGGTAGTCCTCAGATTTTTACAGGTAAATCGTTTCACCAGCAGGGTGTAAAAAGGTTGTTTGGGGAAAAAAACGAAGCCACAGTTCCCTCTGCAAATTTTCAAATTTAAGTGGCTTTCGCTCACCTGACCTGGTAACTGTGGGAACAAGTCAAGTAATAAGAAGGTGGGCTTCTGCATTTGCTTTTAGCTTGACAGCTCTTGGTTATCTGGTTTCAATGAGAAATTTCCTACTAGGTCATTAAGCTGTGATGCCATCTTGTGGTGGGGGGGGGGTAAAGGAACGGCAGTAGTAAGTGATTTCACCTTTTAATGGCTTTAATTTTTCATGTCCAACTTTTTTAAAAAGACAAAGACAATGAAAATGTGTTTACGTGATGAAGGACCTTTACATGTTTCTCCCAAGCTTTATGTTTGTTATTACCCCTCATAAATTATGTAACCTATTGTAAATGTTGATGATCTCCTGAGAAGCAAAATTTTGTACAGATCTATATAGCAGTAACTATATGTGTATGGTAAAGGCAAAATATTTTATTTATTATAGTGAAACGTCCATTTTATAGTTCATTTCACACATCAGATGTATTTTTAAGATAGTACTTTTAGAGCTTCAAAAAATGTGACAATAAAAAGAACAAATCTGAAGTTGTGTAAAACCTTTCTTAGAAAAATCACATCCACTTGGGAGCCCTTGGTGTCATTTCACAAATCCATTTCAGATCATGATTGCACGGCGCATCGTTCCAGGCCTTAAAGGGGTCTTCTCTGGGATACGTAGCTGCACAGTCCTCAACGCCTTGGTTGTTGGGCTCGCCATCATTCCAGTACCTGACACAAGTAATAGGTTACTTTCTTGAGTCACAATAACTGCTTTGACACCTTATATTCAAACACTTACATAGGCTATTAATGTTAAAGTGTCATATTTAAAATGAACATTTACACAATAAATGTCTTTGACTCATCAAGTTATTTGTTGCATTTTCAGCACGTTCACTATGTAAATGTTACCCTTCAGTCAGTCTCGTTCCATCGAGCCATTTCCATGTCCCTTCCTCTTCCACATCCCTCAGTCCAATCCAGAAGCCGCTCTGGGATATTGGTCTTGAAGGTTTTTGATAATTATGTATCAACTCGCTTAATGCCAGCTGCACACCAGAAATACACATAAACATGACCTACTGTCTTTCAATGTGCAGAAATAACATGTCAGAAATAAGAAATTGCAGATTTTTCTGCATAAATATCCCTGTGATGATTAAAGTTTGCACCGTACATGTTTCTCTCTGGTGTCTACTATGGCCAGGTCGCCTCCTTGGTTCAAGCAGAACTGTCTGGCTTCCTGCCAGGGTCGGCGAGCAAGAGTTTCAGACAAAGGAAAGTAGTAACACATTGAGTTCATGAACGTCCATCCTGGTAAACAGTGTCTGCAGCCCTCCTCTGTAGAGATAGGAAACACAGTGTCTTGTTGGTTGCCTCACGATAATTACATACTAATACTTCGATGCCACAAACAGGAAGGCAGAAAAGCTCTCACCAATCATTGGTATGTGGGACTTAATTCCTGCAATTTCCATTTGAATTTGGTCTATCTGCTTTGTGTAGCCGTTGCTTCTTCTCTTCTGGTGTTCAAGCTCCCACTTGGTACGTTGCTGTTCACTGAACTCTCTTGCCAACTCTCTCTTGGCTTCATCCCGGTGCTGGATTGCAATGTTGTAAGTAGCCTGCAGTTTGGCCACCACACTGCTGATGTCCAGCATTGTACGCTGCCCACCAGTAAGTTTGTTGTCTGTAAGTGGGGAGGACATAGTGTTAATGGAGTAGTGCAGTCACAATTTATGTATTACACACACCTGATCACACTTTGTACATTACCTAGCTACCTTATTGTGAATGAAATGTCTCCTTAAAGGCAACTATTTAGCATCACAATATCTTAAGAAAATTATAAATGTATTTTTTCACTTACAATAGACTCCCAGGCCAATATCGACTGCTAACAGAATGACAGCGAGCACTGCCAGGCTTACTGTGAGTCGTTTGTAACGATTCGGACTGGATTCAGGTCTCATCGTGGACATGGACACTACATAGACAAGTGGTGTTCAATATGTATCAATATGTATATGTATCAATATGTATATACAGTTCAGTTTCAAAATAATATACGAACCATGGGTACCAGAGGAAAAACAGTGTTGGTGCTTCTGACACTCTACTGAAACATTATACTGTTTTCCTTTCATTTGTCACATCCGCGTTAAAAAAAAACATGCACTTCAAAATGTATTCCAAAGGGCGGATCCACAGTGAGAATTAGCACAATAAAATGTTTCTATACTACTTTCCAGGACAATGTTATAGTCTGACACCAGTATCAGAGAAAAGCAGATGTACATAAACACATTCTGGTTGAATTTTTCGTTAATCATACCTTGTTGCTCCTCATGGGTTGACTCGAGGGGGTCTTCATCTGCTCTCATGTCCTCTTGACTGATCAGTTTATCATACCCACGATCAAAAGTGCCAGCACAGTTTTCTCTGTCCTCCATTTTGACTGTTAAGATGAGAGCAGCCTCACGTTTGTCCAGTAGAGATTATTTGTTGGGTCATTGCCCTGTGTGTGTGTGTGTGTGTCTGTCAGGTTCACTTGTTAAATATTTGTAGCTAGTGACGGAAATTTAAAAAAACAGTGTTATCTTCTCATCCAAAAAATGATTTGTATTCAATCGTTCAAACTTTATAGGACATTTGTTTGTGTCACTCTTTATTTTCTTTAGTCAAGCTTGATTTGTTCAATCTTTTCAAGGCCAACATTATCTTTCATATACAACTGGATATTTTTTGCTTCCTCAGGTTATTGAGTTTTTGATTTTTAAGGATTTCAACAAACAAACAAAATGAGCAGATGTTTATAATAATGTATTGTTTCAAACTTTTGCAAGATGAATTTCTGTTTTCTCCTGTAACCTACAGTAACAGGCAGAAGAGTGTCCATCCGTTGCAGGCTTCCCAGCCTGTTGTGTTAATGTCACCTGCCTTCAGGTCACGTTTACAAGCGTCCTGTAAACAAAGGATAGTAGGCAGCTGTCAGTGAGAAAGGCTGACGTGCTGGAATTTTACACCCATGTTCTCCACCACCTCGACGGTGTGGTCGCCGATAGAGACAGGGATACCTCTGATGTCTTGGCCCATGAAGTTGGCCACTGATAGTGAGACCAAACTCTTTACATGCATGTGTGAAGCATCTGCAAAGTTCTTGTAGAGCTTCCTCAGCGTGCGTCGTCAAGGCAGCATTGTCTGCAATGCGCATCACCTTAATCAGTCCTTTCACTACTTAGTCTCTGCTAGGACATGTGAGGAAGTTTCCATTGTTTCTGATGGGGAGGTGTACATCATCATCTGATTGACTGAAAAAAAAGAAGAAGATGCCGAAAAGTGTCAGAAAGAGCACACGCCTTTGTTTCAGTCCACTCCTGACTGGAAATGGATCTGAGGAGGAGCCGTCATACTGGAGAATGTCTTTCATGTCTTGGTGTAAAAAGGTGATGATCCTCAGGAGCTTCAGGGGGACATCCAGTCTCAGAAGAGAGAGAAGGGCTTTCTAGCTGACAAAATTGAAAGGATTGCTCAGGTCAGTGATTGATCTGGTCGTGGCACTTGTAAGTAGCCTGCGTTTTGACCACCTAACTGTGGATGACTCCAATTGTATGCTGCCCATCAATAAGTATGTTATCCGTATGTGGTGATAATAGAGTTGTGCGGTTTTTGTATTTCCGTGATACACACATTCATTGACACTTTGTGTATTACCTGGCTACTTCATTGTTGATCTTATATCTCATCAAAGGCAACTATTTGATATCCAAACAATTTAACAATATTTTGAATGTGTTTTTCATTTACAATAGACTCCCAGTCTAGTAGAATGGCAGTGAGCACCGTCAGGCCTACTGTTGTTACCTCTGCTTCTTAAGGCTCTTCAGAAAGTGTCTGGCATGGAGCTGCATTCTGTCTGAGTGTGTTTGTGTTTGTGTGTGTGTGCAGGAGTCAGGAAGAAGCCAACTGCTGTTCTGAATCTCCATAACAAAGGTGCCATCTCCACCCTACCAGTTTGCTGTTGCCCTTTTTGTATTTTTTTCTAACCCTTTTTTCTGTCTGTTTCCATCCTGTTCTTCGGTCACTACTCCTGTTACACAGTGTTAACCTGATTCTTTTGTTGGAAGCCCAAGAACAAACCGGAGTATTCTTAAGTTTTCAGATATAATCTTTATTTTCTGGTCACATATAAAGTAAGGCAGCGCTGGGCTTGGAGTGATAGAGCTTTCGCAGGATCTTAGTCAGAGCGAGCCCCGATCTTTAGAAACACTGTACATTTATCTTCTTGGGCTGGGCTCTGCCCCGTACAGATGTTGGACTTTCACGTAACCGAGTATAATTGGCCAGTTACCCGGACATGGACAGGCCAACCACTGTCCACGCCTTGTCCTTGGAATGTATTATACAACATGTGTAAGTGTTGACTGGATGTGTCTCGCTGACAAGATAGAGAAGTTACGTCTAGCACTTGTTTTTCTGTTATGCAGAGCTGATTCCAAATGATCAAGCTGCTCTATAAATATGAGCTTTACCCTAGATTCAGTGCAAGACAGGAACTACGGCTCAATGGAGAATTACAGGGTAAAACACATTAGTTTAATACACTGAAAAGCATGCTATATACATAGCCAATTCTAACAGCTTGAACCCCACCTCGATTTCAGACCTGCTCCTCTCTGCTCCAAATCCTGCAAGGTCTTTTCACTAAAAGACCTTACCTAATTTTTTTGGCTCCTGTGGTTCTGCATTTGAGCTAGGCAGATTATTGTGCACATCATCTGCTTTCATGTCCTCCTGTCTGATCAGTTTATTTTACGAACCACCAAAAGTGCCACCAAGATTTTCTCTCTCCTCCATGTCTGACTGTAAGATAAGAGCAGCCTAACATGTTTGTCCAAGAGAGATCAGGACATTGCTCTGTGTGTGTGTGTGTGTGTGTGTGTGTGTGTGTGTGTGTGTGTGTGTGTAAAACACTACAAACATAAAATCAGTTTCATTTGTTAAATATTTACAGAGAAAGAAGCTTTTATTTGTTCAAGTGTCTTTTATTTTGTTTAGTCAGGAATGCTTTGTGAAATCATTAGCCTACACAGCAGATATTTGCAACAGGACTGTAACAGGACATATGCAGCTTCATGAGGTAATTGAGTTATGTTTATAGACTTTCAGGGAAATCACCAAACTAACAAAATGATATCATGAGAAGATGTTTACCAGTGACATGACCAGTTTTTAGTTTTGGCGCCTCTGCTATGTAAATACCAATTTTGTCTCGAAACTGGAAAAGTTAAGTTGACTGCTGCAGGGTGAGTACTGTTTATTAGCAAAGTACTCAGGTGTGTCCTGTTATTCATAAACTGTACCTGTAGTGAGTGCAAACCTTACAAAATAACCACATACACATTTCACGTATGGCTTGGCTCTTTCTCACATATCCAGTAAAGTAGGTGCTCCTGGCAGTTTCCATTAAACCATGTCTTCCTGGGGTCATTATACTGATAAAAAGCAGCACAGTTCCCACTCTGGGGTCCCTCATGGTTCGGCTGGCCAGTTCTCCAGTACCTTGGATGAATTAAAACCATTCAGAAAAGCATTAGTTCCACTCCATTTGTTAGACGTGATGATGTCACCACAAAGCTATAGATCAGGAACAGTCGGCGAGCTAATGCTTACATTGTTTCCGACAGGGTCACGTTGTCAACCCAGACCCACGTTCCAGGCGTAGCTACATCAGTAAGGCCAATCCAGAATCCCTTCTGCCACCACATGCTATATGCTCTCTGCCTTTGGAAGTTGTCATTTATGACTTGCTGTAAGGAAGCAAACACACGAGGAGATGCCTTACTTGGGAATTTCAAGTTTCACACTGTACTACTGCAATTTATCCTGCACATGTCAGAGTGTAAATCTATGGCAGCATCACACACATATCTTTTGTGAAACCATTGATTATTAATGCGTGGGTGATCCTAATGATTATGATTGGGTTGTTGTCTGTCATAGGATAACTTTTTTTTTCCAATTTGACTTAAAGGGCCTTTTTTAATTTCAAGAACAGCATTGCCAAAGCAACAAAGTATAACTTTATTTGTAGAGGCCCAAATATTTGACCAGCAAATTACACATTTACAACAATATGTGCATTATGAAACAGATATGCTATGACAGGCATCCACACATCACTGTCTGAAAGAGTAATTAGCAAACCTAATTATAATTTAACATATTTACATTTACGCTGTAGTTGCGGTGTGGTTTCTCCAAGCGGTGTTGCCATACAAAGCTTTCATAGATGGCAAAGCTGCTCTTGCATGGCAAATACGTGAATGTATCATTCGGAATCTGGATAATGTAAGAGTGCTCAGCCTTGCTTCTGAAATTGTCCAGTGGTCACTTGTGGTATTGCAGAAATAAATACATTTCCTTAATGACCACCATTATTGAAGAGGCATCTGTAAAATTGCCAACAGGACAACTCAAACTGCAAACAAGATCAATTATGACTATATATTTTATGAAAGGTTTTACATTTGTAAAACTTGCCTTTCAGAGGACAAAAATGATTTAAAATGTCTTATGTCATCATTATTTAACAAACATTATATATGGGCGTCATGGGCAGGGCCATGTGGATAAACGCTACTGCTACGCGTTTAGTGGACAGGAAATAACCCAGAAGGAAGAAAAAAAAGAAAAAAATTGGTGCGCAATTCTCACGGGCCTGAAATGGTGCCATCTTTTTATCCAGCATCCATGTTTTTTTTTCCTGTCATGCATAATTTGACATGAAAAAATAGATTTTTGGGGCCAAGGTCTTTGTCAAGCTTGTGAGAAGAAGGTGAACAGTTGCTTATTTACAAAACCAGTGATTATGGATTATGGATTAATCATACGTATGTTACGATTGAATTCAAATCCACGTGTGTTCTTTAGTCCCTGTGCGAGTGAATCCTAAATAATGGACCTGAAACTGGGAACTTATGCAGTTCACAGTCATAAGTAAGATTTAACATGCCAATTCTGTCACAGATCACTGCTTCCAAAAAAAACCAAAAAACAATAATTTTAAGATGATAATTTAAGTGAAATATAACTAATTTCTTTTCTTTCTTTTGCTTTTCTTTCTCCCCTCCTGGAACCGCCACCTTACCGTGGTGGAGGGGTTTGGGTGCCCTAATGATCCTAGGAGCCATGTTGTCGGGGGCTGTTTGCCCCTGGTAGGGTCACCCAAGGCAAATTGGTCTTAGGTGAGGGGCCAGACAAAGCGCGGTTCGAAGACTTCTATGATGGTGAATAAAAACAAGGACTTGTGTACCCTGCCCGGAGGGATACCGGGACCCCGCCCTGGAGCCAGGCCTGGGGAAGGGGTCCGTAGGCGAGCGCCTGGTGGCCGGGCCTTTTTCCATGGGGTCCGGTCGGGCTCAGCCCGAAAAGGAAACATGGGTCCGTCCTCATGTGGGCCCACCACCCACAGGAGGAACCATAGAGGTCCGGTGCTATGTGGATCGGGTGGCAGTCAAAGGCAGGGGCCTTGGCGGTCCGATCCCCGGTTGCTGAAGCTGGCTATCGGAACATGGAATGTTACCTCTCTGATGGGGAAGGAACCTGAGCTTGCGCGTGAGGTTGAGAGATACCGGCTAGATATAGTCGGCCTAACCTCAACGCACAGTTCAGGTTCTGGAACCAGTCTTCTTGAGAGGGGTTGGACTCTGTTCTATGCTGGAGTTGTCCCAGGTGAGAGGCGGAGAGCAGGCGTGGGCTTATTAATAGCTCCCCGGCTCTCAGCCAATGTGTTGGAGTTTACCCCCGTGGACGAAAGGGTTGCTTCCCTGCGCCTTCGGGTTGGGGAACGGGACCTGACTGTGGTTTGTGCCTATGCGCCAAATAGCAGTTCAGAGTACCCACCCTTTTTGGAGTCCTTGGAAAAGGTACTGGAGAGTGCCCCTACTGGGGACTCCATCGTCCTACTGGGAGACTTCAACGCTCATGTGGGCAATGACAGCGAGACCTGGAGGGGTGTGATTGGGAGGAACGGACTGCCCGATCTGAACCCGAGTGGTGTTCAGTTATTGGATTTCTGTGCTAGTCACAGTTTGTCCATAACTAACACCATGTTCAGCCATAAGAGTGTCCATAAGTGCACTTGGCACCAGGACACCCTAGGTCGACAGTCAATGATTGACTTTGTAGTCGTATCATCTGATCTGCGACCGTATGTGCTGGACACTCGGGTAAAGAGAGGAGCAGAGCTGTCAACTGATCACCACCTGGTGGTGAGTTGGATCAGGTGGCGGGGGAAGAAGCCGGACAGACCAGGTAGGCCCAAGCGAATAGTGAGGGTCTGCTGGGAACGTCTGGCTGAGGACCCTGTGAAAATGGTCTTCAACTCCCACCTCCGGAGGAGCTTCAACCACATCCCGGAGGTAGTGGGGAGCATGGAGTCTGAGTGGGCCATGTTCCGCGCTGCCATTGTCGAGGCGGCTGCTCGAAGCTGTGGTAGCAAGGTCGCTGGTGCTAGTCGTGGCGGTAATCCCAGGACCCGCTGGTGGACACCAGAGGTGAAAGGGGCCGTCAAGCTGAAGAAGGAGACTTACAGGTCATGGTTGGCCTGTGGGACTCCCGAGGCAGCAGACAGCTACCGGCAGGCCAAGCAATCTGCGGCTCGGGTGGTCACTGAGGCAAAAACCCGGGTGTGGGAGGAGTTTGGTGAGGCCATGGAACAAGACTTCCAGTCGGCGCCGAAGAAATTCTGGCAAACTGTTCGGCGACTCAGGAGGGGAAAGCGGAACCCCGTCCACACGGTCTTCGGTGTGGGAGGGGAGTTGCTGACCTCAACTGAGTCTATAGTTCGGCGGTGGAAGGAATACTTCGAAGATCTCCTCAATCCCACCAACACGCATTCTGAAGAAGAGGCAGAGCCGGAGGACTTTGGGCTGGGCCCTCCCATCACTGGGGT
>KV751346.1:6310121-6324185 GCA_001698575.1 Mola mola
GACGGTGTGGGTACACAGATCCACCTCCCTCTGAAAACAGACCTCAACAGTGTTCCTCTGACTTATTTTATCAGTATATTTACTCTCGCAATAAAATTCAGACCATTATTATTACTTTTTTCACTTTGTAATACGTTACAGAGATACATCATAATATTATAGGGTTGAGTTTTAAAATCATCAAATACATTTAAGGATTAGAATTAACAGGGGATTTTTTTAACATTTCAAATCAAAGTTGCTGCAAGTGAGGTAACCTTACTGCACAAAGGCTGTGTTAAGAACATTGGACAGAAACCACAGAATTGATTTTAAAGCAAGCTATACCTCCAAATGTTTGATGGTGAGAGGTTGAATGTCCATCCACGCTGAAATCTTGGAAAATCTTCCGTTCTAATGACATTTCCTCATCTGATTCTGACTGTAACTCTGAGCTGTCCGTTATACTGGTGCAAGTGGTGCCTATTGATCTGTTTGTCTCTTGCTTATACCAGTGATAAGGCATGTGTGTGTGTGTGTGTGTGTGTGTATGTGTGTGTGTGTGTGTGTTTGTGTGCACCCTTGTCCCTTGTCTGACTGCTAAGGCGTTTTTTGTATATTTTTGGTAAAATATCCAACTCATTTTAAAATGCAAATCTTCATATAAAAAACATGACACCATTGTCACTGTGTGCAAGTCTACCAGCAGATTGCTGCAACACAGGACATTTAAAAACACTTTTCCTTTCTCTCTAAAATAAAGCTAATATCTCTGGAGATTCTCAGTCATCCAGGTCATGGTGGTCTTGGTGTTTCAGCTGAACGGAACTGATCTACAAGAAGACCAGTTGCATTCAGCTGAAACACAAAGACTAAAGCTAATATCAGCTCATTCATTTAAAAATGAATGCAATGCAGTCTGCTTCCTTTTTATTCTGTTTCTCCTTTTCTGACTTTGTCATGATGTTTGAATCTTCGCTCACATGAATAATATGGCCTTTTGGGAAATAAACATCTACTTTTCTTTTTTTGCTGAGAATTAGAGGAAAAGATTGATATCCCTCTTATGTTTAGCCAGTAGATGCTATGTCCAGCATCTGCTTGGCTACAGCCTAATGTGTGAATTAATAAGCTTTAGAGGTTAATGTTGGTTTTGTTGCCACCAGATGCATTAAGAGTAGGTGTTTTTTCCTGTTTTAAGTTTTTTATATAGGCTAGATTAACTTGCTGCTGGCAGTAGCTTCATGTTTCTTTTCCTTCTGCCGCAAGGTGTTTTAAAGAGCTTAAGAAATGGACCGTTTCACAGTAAAATACAGGTTTTGTGTTTAAATAACTGTTAGCTAAAATCTTTGGAAAAAGCAAAAAGGAAAAAAATACAGCTTTCACATTTAAAATCTCGGGAATGAATCTTGACACTATTCATGTGGTAATTTTTTGATATTTTATCTATTAAGCATTTTAATCAGTTGAAGGCACTGCCATTAGAAACTTACTTACCCCGAAGCCGAAATCAACCATGAGGAGAAGAGCAGCAAGCAGTGAGAGGGTCACTACAGCCGGGCTGAGGTGCTTAAAACAGGTCCTTCTATAGATGGAAGCTAGAAAGAGAGATAATCAACATTATAAAGAACTGCATCAAATAACACTTACAACAGTACATTTTAGTCATCACTGGAGCTTTATATATTTTATTTTGTAAAATATTCAAAAATCCTATTTGAGATGGTCATTCACTCTGCATTAACTACCGATGGTTTTTCTATTTTGTATTTAGAATAAATCACAACATATATTATTTCATCAGCACTATTTTAAAGCTGGTACCAAACAGCATCTCGAACCTTTTTATGCAAGTGCACTGTGTAAATAAACATTTTGAATTTACCATGGTGAGAGGACGGTATGGCAGGATACACTGTTTGTTATAAATCTCCCTCTGAAATCAGTCTGTTAAATGCAAAGTAAGAATTGGAGCTGCGGGTCTCAATTGTCAGTCAAATGTGAGCGAATGTGAGAGATGATTTGTCAGGACGCTGTATCAACACCTCATCAACAATAAATTCACAATGATATATAACTGTAACTGCCATCTGCGAAAAAGGAGAAGTGAAAATTCTCGAGATAAAAATTTACATTATTCAGCCACTTCCATGCTGGATGTTGGATCCTTCCTCTTCTGCAAGAAATCCTGGCAAAAGACCCAGGGGGAGGCCCTTCTCAGAGGCAGCACTGATGATAACGTCTATTGTCACGAGTCAGGCAGCGACTATGGCTGCATTAATACATCCCTTAAAAGTTCACTGTGTGTGGTCTGTTGTACTTTGATCAACTGATGTTTTGTTAGGTAAAATCTGGTTTTAAGACCAGCTGATAATGTTGCTGCTTACATGACACATGTACGTATGATAAATAAGTACAAATGTATTTGTGGTTATATATCATCCAAAACATAGCAAATATTAAAGTAATTAAGTTCTGAGTGTTAAAATGTTTTTTAAACTGTAAACCTTAAAATACATTCAAAACTGATCTGTTTCAATGTGATTTGGAGGGAAGATCACCTACTGCTTCTGTCAGCCCTCCACAGTCTAATTAAACCCCGGAGGAATTCATTGTTAGCTGTGTGTAAAATTGTAGAATAATCATTATTTGCATCGTTGTTTTCCTATGTTAACTAGTACAATATTAGTCTCCTTCTCTATGATACTCATACATAACTTCATCATCCAAAATGCTAATACGATAATAAAGTGAAAATACTGAGCCATAAAAATCCTGCCCATTGTGTGGCGTTGTATGATAAAATAATGGCAAAAGGTAGGCAATTCTCAATATTCTGTGTAAATATTCAATATAATAATGTTTGTTTTTGTGATGGTTTTTTTTGTGAAAAATAGCATGTAAATATATGCTTTTTGTTTGGTTTTTTTTAAGTGACGCTTCATCAAGGTAACATCACAAACTGAGTAACAGGCAGCCATGTGACAGACATGTGCAGTTTTATCGCACACAAATAAAGTCTTAATGTTTAAAATGTGTTTTAATATTGACAAACTATTTTAAAAGCATAATAAATTGACTCCATTTAGTATCATTTTAATTATTTATAAAGGACCCAAAAACATTCATTTCAATTCAATTCAAACAACTTTATTTACATACCAAAGGGCAATTCAGTTTCAGCAGTCCATCAAGACCAAGATATATACAATACTGAATGTACTGATTAACATGCTGGCATCCTCAGCCAAAACAATCCACAATAATGGTTAAAGTTTTCAGTGGTCTGTATTTAGTTTGTTTTATGGACATTGTGTTTCCAGTAAGTGTTTTGTGTTCATCCCTGTCTTCTGGTTCAGTCTTTCCACCTTGTAATCAGTTCCACCTGCATCATGTTTGTTTTTCCCTCCCCACTTATGTATTTAAGCTGCGCTTCGCCTGCCTTCTATGCAAGATCGTCTTCTCATTCTTGTCAGCGTTCCAACGGTTTCCTTGTGTTAGCCTAGTAAGTTTTGCCCTTGTGATTTGTACTTTTGAGTTGTGCCTTGTGTTTTGGATTTGTTTGCCCAGTTTTTGTTGACCTGTGAACCGACCCTGAGCCTGATTAAAATGTTTGGAGAATTTTCCCATGTCCTGGTCTGCATTATTGGAGTCCAATTGTTCTGAGCCGTGATAAAAGTTACAAGTTCCCAGAGACTACTGTCAAGATTTAGCAGCTTAATAGCAAATGGAATAAAAGACTTTGTATAGCGTTTAGTTTTCATGACTGGACCTATAAACCACAGGCCTGAGGCTATTATTTTGAAATCAGTGGCCAGAATGTGGTCACGTTGGTCAATCATTCTTTTTTCTTTTCTAACCACGTGCTTCTCCCAGAGGGAACAAAAGTTTCTCGGCTGAACACCAATGACTTTGGAAAATAACACACATCTGAAAGATATTTTAATCAGGATGGTTCCAAACATCCTGTATGTTCTCACACTTTGTCATTGCCCTTTTTTCTGGAATGTCTTGCAATTTAATTTAAAGCTTATGAAAGTATTTCAACGCTCAAAATATTAAAGGACTATTCCATGCAACAAATTGTAATATTTGTTGAAAAAAATCATACGTAAGCTTATAGTATGTATAAATATGACTTATTTAACGATTTATCTATTGAATGTTTTAGTTGTAGGGACGACCTGATCGTGATGGAGAATGTCACTACAGGATATCACTATGATGATTTTAAAATGAAAACGTGTATGTTTGAATCTTAGGTCGTGTTCACATCTAATAGTTTGCTATGATGGTGCGGACCAGATTTTGGAAACACTGTTTCATTTTTCAGGTGGCTCACGATCACAAAGGCAAATCTCATGCGGACTATACAATTGTAGTAAAAAGTCACGGAATTCCGCTCAATAATTGGTCAGATGGTTAGGAGGGTAAAACTGAAAAAATCCTCACAATTTGTCCTGCAGGCTACATCTTGTACCATTGGCAGGTTATTTTCCTGCTCATCTTGATCTGGATGCATATCAGCAGATGTTAGCGGATGGCACATACGAGTGTATGGTCAGACTGATTCATTTAATAATTGGTGCTTTTCGTGAAAGACGTTCTGCAATAAGGAGAATGTACCACAGAAGACTCTAATAAGATCCAACTACCATATGTTAGCAACAAACAGGAGATCTATGAGTTAACTATAGCCTAGCTTATTTTTCCATGTTTTACATTTTATTTTTTCCGTTGTTCCATCTTGTGTTCAAAATATTGTTGAGATTGTCATGATAAATAAATTTGTCTTTAAATCCAAAGAGCTCCCACTTTTCTGCAGTGGGTCTTAACTTTAACAGTTAAAATCCATTCTTCCTTCTTCTTTCAGTAGATTTTAAAGACACTTTTTATACTTTTCTGCCCATTTTTTCCAGAAGGCATTTTTGTTCTTCGTAGCTCTAAATTTTTCCTCTGTCACTCATTGTGTTGGCTGGTTCGCAACAGAGGTCTCGGACTGCCTCCAAACCAGCCCAAACGAATCGCACCAGGGGGGTAAAGATCCAGGGTTCGGTTCAACCGGACTAAACAAGACTAAACAACAACACCTTAGACTTTAACAATGCCCATTCTGTGGTGACACAGAGAAGGGAAATATGACAAGTGGTGATACTATGTGGGTGGATGTGTTCTGTGTTGGTCTCACTAACACTGAGGCAGAGGCGACCAGGGTGTGGATGAATAATACATAAATAGGTACAACAAAGGTGAGGGTTAAACAGTTGTACTGTTGTGCAATCATTTGTTAAAAGCAGTTATCACTTGGTAACAATTGAATAATGCCAAAATCAAATAATTTAAATTAGTTTTCCGACAGAAAGAATGAGGTTAAAGTGGAGACAAGAGTCACACTGTAACAAAAGGCAAAGCAGCTGTATTTATTTGTCCTCCACATTTTTTTTTAGCATTACTGCTTTCATATATTGCTTTCATTGTATATTCTTTTTCTCATCCATTCACTAATGAAATAAAAAATGTTTCTTAATTTACAAGGGAACATCTGGCTATGTGGCAAGAAATGAAACTAAGAATGTCCATCAATGGTGATGAGAATTTGAGACAGTTTCGATTTCGATGATTTTTTCTTCTCATTCTCTGCTCTTCAGATAATTCAGTCTGCACCATCAAGGTGGACCACCTGACCAACTTTGTGTTAAAACTGCAAAGCACATATATCTGATGTGCCAACCCTAAAATTGATGCTACACAAAACTGAATTTTAGTACTATTCTACACTCACAGATTAAAATAATTGGAGGTGAAAAATGCCCAGAGGAACTAGGCAATTCTTAATGGGTTTTGTCTGTTTATCATAGAGTTACAACCATGTGCTTCTATGTTCTGCTTGAGTAGTACTCCTCAAATCTAGCTTGATGTAATTTCTCAAATCCAGTGTCTCTGCTTTGTTTGACAACTGAGAATATTAGGGGTCGTCCAGGCATTATAGCACATGTAAAATGTAATGACACACCCATCTTGTCCAACGAGGGGTCTTCCATTGAGCCAGTACCTTTGAAAATTATAAATTAAAAGGAAAAAAAACAATTTATAGTTACTACAGCATTACACACACAACCTTCACCTTTGTTCCACCTTGGTTGAATTATTAATCCACACCCATTCCCCCTCTGTTTCTATGTCATTGAGACCAACCCAGAACGTGTCCATCCAGTAGTGGCCGCCACTTCTCATGCAATTCGAATGCTGTCACTTAAAAATTTTTCTATGTCAACACACAGGAGCCATTTTAATGTTAGATTCAAATATTTCATTTTAACATCATCATCCTGTGGTGACATTTCCACATTGGTTTTCAACCCAGCTGCTCTGCCTGATTATTGATCACGATCAGGTCAGCTCCACAACTAACACAGTCTTCTCAGGAGCAGGATGAGTTGAAAAGAATCCATTTAGGGAATATCTTACCCAAAGCTGAGATATTGGCCTGCAGATCCGCCTTCTTTTTCAGCAGGGCCTCACTCTGCCTCTGGTAATCATCATTGAGGACCTTCTGCTCCTCAATTTTCCCCTTTAGTTGTGCGTGGTTTTGGAGCGATCATATCGCTGCGGTTGCTACGGAGATAGTTGAGCTTATTGATGAGCTGTGTCGCAGCTGAGTGTGAAACCTGGAGGGAACCCCCGCTGACTCAGGAGCCTGCAGAGGTGAAAACACACTGTTACAGAGAGATAACTGTGCCGAAACGGAGTCTAACTATGCAGTTTCTTGACTCTATTTTGTTAAGTGATCATGATTTTTTTTGCCCAGAGAAAAATATTTATATGTATGTAAAAAGTTTACATTTAAAAGACATATAAAATTAAATGTAATATCTTATATGTTTTGAAATAGAAATATATTCAAAGACATAAAAGAAGATTTCTCCATGGATTGTCATTGCAAATGTGTATACAAACAGCAAGTTAAACGGATAAATCCTTAAATATGAAAACATAATACTGACTGTATGTGTGCATATGCAATTTCAACAAAAAAATTGTCATGTTTCGCACTAATTGTTCCTTTTAAACTTTGTAAGAAGCATGTTGTAATACAGGTTTATACAATGTTTAAGCTTTGTGCAAACTTTCTTTTGAATGGCAATATGTTTGTTTAGCATCCTGATGAAAAGAGAAGTGAAACTATTTTGTCATACACAGTTAATTCCAACAACAACGTCAGCTATTAACAAACAAGCATTTGACATTCTTAGACTCAGTATAACCAGTCACTTAGATCCTCCTTTTAATATTGTAATAAAGATGAGAGTGGCCCCAGTATGATATGTGGTCATGTGCTAAAAAACATATAACCACTGTCTGTGGCTCTGTCCTGCTCAGTCCTGCTCTTCAACGCCCCGCCTCCTAGATTATCCCAGACTTTTGTTTTCCCTGAATCTGGCTTCTCATCTGCCCTGCAATCGTCTTATTCCCCCTTCTCCAAGCTTTGTCACCCAGCTGGACCCCTTCACCCTCATCGTCAGTCAATTCATATTTAATAACAGGAATCAGAGAATTAAAACAAACTATCTTACTTGATGAGAGCTGACACATGTACCAGCTCAGATCCTTTGTTCTTCTGTCAATTTGTCCATGTCAGATCCCTGGTTTCTGAAATAAACCTATACCAGTCTGAGCTGTGCCTGTCAATGAGCTTCTGTGTTAATACATTAATGACGTTATCCTGCCGCCTCCCTCCATCACCTGAATCTGATGCTGTATTTCCTGAACATAAAAGACGGTAAGGCCTGGATGTACGGCCTGCTCCAATAAATTATCTTCAGCACTTCTCTTCGTTCAGTAAGAGTAGGAAGCTTAAGATCACCTGTGCTTGTTAATAATTTGTTATAAAACTTCATTATGTTAACCTTCCATGTTTTTTTGTTATCTTGAGATAACATAGAACAAAATAATTAACATATATGTTAACATATATATAATTAGGACTTAAACCAGCTTGAAGGAGATCCTTTAATACTGGTTTAAATGCCTTTGATTAGCTTTTATTAAATTTGTGTGATGCTGCATTAAAGTACCACAATCACAATTGGTAATTACCCAAACTTTATTTACACTGAAATATCACAACAAGGAACACAATTTTTACAAATACAGTCAAGTTTACATGATAAGTGTCTTCAGTTATGCTGGTAACTTTTGAGGTTGTTCGTGGGAAGAGTATAGCTTTGAGCTGAATGCTAATGGAAAGCACATAATAACACTACGACATTAATCCTTTACATGTATGCTGTTTACCATGTTTGCCATCCAAGGCTGGCTACACACTCTAAGGATTGTCATAACCGAGTATTTGTGCAAATAAACCTTGAGTCTGTGGTTTTACTGTGATTATTTTACAGCTGCCAATTGAGTCGGAAGCCCTTCGACCTCAAATCATAAATAGCAAACATGTTTGATATTTGGGATTCCAGGTCGGGCTGCGTCTGACGGTCCACCAAGAATCGGATGATGTGGAACCACCACAGTTAATTTGTTAGTACAAAGAACAGGTGTGTGGTATTGGGGTCTCGTTAGATTAATTTAAACTTCATGTCTGGACTGTATTCAAATGTTTAAGTTCTTAAAAAACACCAGTAGAGATAACCTTTTAACGAATCAAAGTTAACTCTTTTTTAAGTTAAAACAAAGAGTTCATTTTTATCATACTTTAAAAAACACTTTGACAAGTTAAAGTAACGTTGAGTCATTAGTTACCACAAGTTCTCATTTGATGCTAAAACAATGCTTCATTTTCACAGTAAAGAGGAAAGTAAACTATCATGAAAGTCATTCCTTTCGTCCTTCCATAAAAATTTTGACAATGAGTTCTAGAGGTATTTCAGTATACAGCTGGCTAGCATGGCAAAACAAACCCAAACACCTTTAAACAATTATAACAAAGCAGTTACATACAAAAGTATGTCAATCATAAAGTATTATTCAAAATCATAAGTGTCTTATTAATGAATTATTAATAATGCCCTACAGGAGGTGTTTATGAATGAAGAGCATATAAAAGAAGACTGTTGGAACATGACGCTAAACCCTTTTGGACAACATGTTTGACGATAGATCCTGAAAATGAAAACGAACCAGTCTTCTCATGTGATGGTTCTCAGCTTATGTGACATTATGGAGGCAACTTTTTTAAAGTTGAATGTGTGCCACCATGCTCTCCACTGCTAGTTGGGTTCCTTTTCACATAACCATTCCTTTTTCTCCATGCAATTTGCGTCAAACCATGTTTCCCTGGGGTTTTTCCTGTTCATAAATGCTGCACAGTCCTCACCCTGTGGTCCGTAGTTGTTGGGCTCCCCTTCTATCCAGTACCTACAGAAAGGCCCAAGTTACATCTTTCAACTCATTTACTCATGCATAATCACATGCATTTGAGAATCTTTCAAATTTTAACCATTAAAACCACATGGCAAAATGCCACTCCTGGTTTAATATGTACTTACAAATTATCTATAAATCTCAAGATCATGCTTAGTTATGGTGTTCACTTTAAGATTTCTGAGTAACAGATGACAGCGGTAACAATGTCATTATGAGAACTTGGGAACATTTGTTAATTGCTTTTCTTCCATCCACCCAAAGGATCAATGGCACTTTAATAGCTGTAAAGCAAATATAAAACCAAAGCCAGCAGGTCATTAATCCATCTTATCAAGAACACTATAACAGGGGGAATAGCTACTCTGGATCTGTTCAATTTTGTTAAAAGAAATCTGTCAGCCTGCACCACAAAAGATCAGGTATTAACAATTTATATTTTGTTTACTCTTGTACACAAATAAGCCTGAAAACACGTTATAGTTTAATTGCAGTTGTAGTTCCACCAGAAGTTCCTGTCGGAATAGTTGAAACAGTTTTTCTCAGATACGGACAACAGTGATGCGACTGTACCTTTAATACACTGGATCCTGTTAATCAAAATGCGTTTCTCACTTATCTAGTCCCTTAAGTCAGCACTAAGTTTGAGGGATCTACCTTTAACTTCTATGACACATATTGCTTTACAAAAGATCATAAACACTAACTCTTTGAGATCAGAATTTTAAATCCAAGGGCAACAATTATTTAGCTTCCATCTGTACCTGTTCTGACTGAATTGTTTTTGTATCCTCTGTATTTAATGAACTGCACATATGTTTACTACTTGAGTTAACTACTTGAGCTTTAATTTCAGTTAAAAGTGTTGCTTCACCCTCAATAATAATTATAATAATAACGTTAATGATTAGAGCTCCACCGATATGCGATTTCTTGGGCCGATACTAGAACAACATAACAATGAACTTTTATTGTCTTCAATGACAGCAGTGTAATGAAAGAGTAACCATGAGTGGAAATGTAATGTAGTTATAAATCATCCCACTAATATTTTCCTTCATTTTGTTCTTTAAAAAGACAAGTTTTTGATATTGGCCAATACTGATAACATATATGCCTATACATATATCTGTGCTAGGCCAGTATCGTCCGATAATATATCAGTCCAGTTCTAATAATAATAACCTTTATTTGTATAGCATCTTTTATACATGGCATGCACCCCAAAGTGCTTTACATCATAATTAACAAATATTGACTTTAACTAAAAATAGGATTATATACATGCTGTAACTGTAATGCTGGGAACAGTGCCAGAGTCAGACTAGATGCTTTCTTCCAGTCTTTTATGCCAAGATAAGATAAGATAAGCTAAGTAATTTGCCTGCTGGCTCCAGACATATTTTTTTACAGTACACAAGACAAGAGATGTATCATTCTTATCATCCAACTCTCACAAAAAATGCAGTTAACATGTTTCCTAAAATTTTGCATAATTTTTTTCAATACAGCAACACTGCAGAATGTACCTTACCCATCGTCCTGCTGAGTCACATTATTTATCCACACCCAATTGCCTTTTGTCTTAATTTCTGAAAGTCCAATCCAGATACCCCCTGGCTTGCTCCGCCTCGACCAAATGTTTGGATCCAGTTTTGGTAGGTACTCAAAGAGAGTTAGCTAGGCAAACAGAGATTAAACATCAAAATTTGTGTTATACATAGTTATTAACAGAGTCAGCTAAACTAGCAACTGATGACATGTTGAGAGGAGCATGTACTAAACCTGCGGATGCAGCAATGTATAAAATTTTGGCCAATATGATGCTAATCAATAATCAAATTTTTTGGTATGCCGTTATGGTCTCCATATAAATAGATTTCTGCATTAATCAGTTTTTATAAACACTGAAAAACATGTCTGTTTGTCTGCTGCTATCATCTTCATTATATGACTTAAGCCTGTCCTTTTAAATGTCTACATGCTACATGCTTCCACGGAGGTGTAGTTTTTTACATAATGCAATTCAGGTTAAGATTGTTTAACTCCCCCACCATTCTCCCTTCTCCTCAACATGCTTCTATTCTCCGTTGCTGGTTGCATGTTATGATATCTCCCTCTAGCGTTTCAGATATGGCCAAATAAGCGAGTCAAACTATATCAATGTATAACTGCCATGAAAACATCTCCATTAGAGTATCTCTTACTATTAACAGATCTGTTTCAATGTCCCAGCATGCCCTGACAGTGTACCAGCATGCATAACAGGGAGCATAAAACTGACTAAATGGATTTTTTTGCCATAATTGATTTTCATAGTTACAATTGTACTTTATCTGGTTTGGCAAATCTGTATGCATGCCTTTGCATCTCTACAGGGCATGTGCATCTCTGTGGCTGCTGGTTCAACAACAAATAGAAAATATACAATACGTGTGTTCTATCAGCCACTCGTATTCAAACACCTCATATATGGTAGCTTTAAAGCGGCACTGAGCAATATCATTAAGAACAGTTACTGTAGCTGGAATAATAGTGGATAGAGAGTAAGTGAAGCTCATTGGGCAGCCATCTTGGACAGAGGGTTAACTCCCTCAACGCGTAGTACAGCATGCAACTCAGTATTTGCTTTTCGCTGATACTGATACTTTGTTGGGACTTTACAAAAAGCAACTGGTACACATTCAAACTTAAGAGATATGTATTCAGTCCCGGGTGCACTGGACTTACCTGCTCCTCCAAATTATCTATCACTGTCAGATTGGCCCCCCGGCTCATACAGTCTGCCATGCTGTCCCTCCAGTTCTTCATGAGAGAGGATGCCGTTTTCGAATGGAAGTAGCAAGATGTGTTAAACAGAAACCATCCAGACAGACATCGCCCACAACTTTCCCCTGGCAAATAAAAATGGGGTGAAGTTGCAACAAGAAGTAAATATTTGATTCTAAACTTCACTTTAATAGAGAATACAGGGGTCTCTCACGAATATGAAATGTGTCGGACTGCAGTACTGCTCTCTCCAGCTGTAGGGTCTGAAGCTGTCCCTCAAGGTTGTCACTGTGGGTCAAGTTCTGCTTTAAATGGAGTTTCAGTTGCTGGCTGGTCCCTTGCACCTCCTTTAGTGCCCGTAAGACCTCATCTTGCTCTTTTATTGTTTCAGTCTGAAGTGACCGCAGATGCTTCACTTCTATGATGAGTGCTTGCGTGGTTGGCAGATGGGAGTCAGGTATCTCACTGGCTTTGCCACCTGTGATTAGCATAAATAACAAGGTCATTTCATCTTTCAGATAATAGATTTTAAAAAGTTACAGCTTAATGTGTATTTAACAATTCAGGGTTTGTGGTATAGAAGGAGTGAATATTGATAATATCTAAGCTTGGCAACTAAATCCTTATAGTTAGATATAACACTTTCCTTGGACCTGTGGTACTTACAGTAAATCCCAATTACAACAGCAATTAACACCAGAAGGTTGTTCAGTAGTCCTAAACATCCAACAACCATTTGATATACAGGAAGACTTCCGGACCCAATTCTGACAGTGCACGTGGATCCTGAACAAACAATGTGAGTATAAGTAAGTAGTAGTAGTATAAGATAGTATAAGAGATAACAATACCTTACATGTCATTTGTCATAAATAACACAAACTTACCTTTGCTTCCTGAGCTCTTGATAAAACATTTCCCATTTGTGCTGGTGTCATCGTTGGAAATCATGTCAGGATGTCCCTCTGGCTTTTACTCAGAATCCAACTGGGCATTTCACCTTTATCTGTGAGATGGCTGCTGTGTCAATATTACAAAACTCTGTGTGTGTGTGTGTGTGTGTGTGTGTGTGTGTGTGTGTGTGCTTCATTTCTATTTACCCTCTCTGGGTCCCCTGAATATTTCCTGAAAATTATAAACCTCTTTTCTTTTTCTGTTTAAGTTTTCATGTTTTCATTGACTTTCATTGATCCAAAACATATTTTGGGGTATATTCCATACTCATATAGAGCAATAATTTTTAATTGTGCTAGACAATTCTGTGACACTCTGCACACCTCAGTGAAATTAAAATTGAATGTATGACAACCGCCTTAATTAGAATCTTTCATGTCCCTTATTTTTTCATTTATATTTGTAGTTATCAGAATAGAGAAAAGGCAAAAAAAAATGGCATAAAGTTAAATGACTTAATTTAAAACTTTCAGCCGTTTAATTTGACAGTTTCCGGGTTTGAGCCGAAGGAAGGACGACTCATTGCTCTCTTTTTCGGCTCTTCTGTTGTTTCTGACCGAACCAGTTAATCTCAAATATTGCGTTTTTTATTGTGCAGAATTACTTTCTTAACCACGTTTACTTTGGTAACATTTACATCGACGTTAAAGACTGTGTGGTTCTCGGTGTCGTTTTACTTACGTCTAGCTGATTTGACTGGTCGCATAGCGCCATTACCGGAAATGCGCTGTGGGAGTTTTCATCGTAGAATACACGAGTGCGCACCTGGGGAGACGCCTTTTATTCTGAAACCTCGAAAAGTTTGCTAAACTTCACAATTTTTCGTGTCTCGGGCTTGACACTAGTGGGACTACTGTTCGTTGCACGTATTTTGCTACGTTGTTTTTTTTCCCCCTACAGAGTATGTTTTAAGTAGCTTTGAGGCATCAGGAAATCGTTACTTTGACAGGTCTGTTTGCTAGCCGACGCTGCTAATGCTAACATCTC
>KV751346.1:6326038-6343914 GCA_001698575.1 Mola mola
TTATGGTTTTCTTTTAACAATGGCTTTCTTCTTGCCACTCTTCCATAAAGGCCAGATGTGTGCAGGGCACAACCAATAGTTGTCCTGTGGACAGATTCCCCCACCTGAGCTGTGGATCTCTGCAGTTCGTCCAGAGTCACCATGGGCCTCTTGGCTGCATCTCTGATCTGTGCTCTCGTTGTTTGGCCTGTAAGTTTAGGTGGACGGCCGCTGTCTTGGTACGTTTGCAGTTGTGCCATACTCTTTCCATTTCCGGATGATGGATTGAACGGTGCTCCGTGAGATGTTCAAAGCTTGTGAAATCTTTTTATAGCCTAACCCTGCTTTAAACTTCTCCACAACTTTATCCCTGACCTGTCTGGTGTGTTCCTTGGACTTCATGATGCTGTTTGCTCCCCAATATTCCCTTAACAAACCTCTGAGGTCATCACAGAACAGCTGTATTTGTACTGAGATTATATTACACACATGTTGACTCTATTTATTCATTAGGTCAACATTCGATCATTCAGCAATCATCAGGCAACTGATGAAGGCAATTGGTTGCACTCAGAGAAAAGGGGGCTGAATACTTTTGCACACCGCACTTTTCAGTTTTTTATTTGTAAACAAAAATTAAAATCATGTATAATTTTCTTCGTACTTCACAATTGTGTGCCACTTTGTGTTGGTCTTTCACATAAAATTCCAATAAAATATATTTATGTTTGTGGTCGTAACATGACAAAATGTGGAAAGTTCAAGGGGTATGAATACTTTTGCAAGCCACTGTATATAACCATTGTAAGGTAACACCTTTCTATCATTTCTCTGGAGCAGACATGTAGTGTAATTAACTTGTATACCAGCAGAGGGCGGTCTTACGCTTCAGTCAAACGTACCTACTATCATCACAAGAAGTCACAGTTTAAAGAATCTAAAGTGAAGCATCTTCCTCCCAAACTATTGCATCTGTGTTAGCTGAAAAAAGCTACAGGGATGTGTGTGCAGAGACAGTAACACAGATGATTTTCCTTATGGCTCGAAATGGACATGATGCCAGTAAACGTGGTGGAGTGTGAGGGATTTCTTGAGCTACTGAACTATAATAAACCACACAATCATATCCCCTCAAAGGCTTCAATTATTAAGTGTGTTGAGAAGTGGTAAGAGGTAAAGAAAGGTGATCTAAAGGCTATGCCAGCAGGGTCGCTATTACAGCTGACTGCTGGAGTGCAATGATTTCAGAGAGTTACTTTGCAGTTACATGCCACAACATCAACTGGCATTTGAAATCAACAGCCCTGCTAACCAAGGCCTTAGCAGTAAGCACGATGTCAATTATATGCACCAGGTCATTTTTACAGCTGGGAAGTTGGTAAGTCGTTGCTTAATTGTACAGGGGAAGGCATCTAGTATTGGTGTTCAACTGTCGGTCCAGCAAAATGTACAAATCTTGTATCCCTAGTTGTAATACATCATATATACCATGTGGAAATATTAACAGATATAATCAGAAATGTGATTTTCATCGGAAGTGGTCTCTAAAGCTGTAGCCACATACAGTATAAGACAGTGGATGTAGTGAGTCCAGCCAGTGAGTGGCAACAGCGAATGCCTCCATATTTGCTGATAAACCAAAACTAGTAGACCAGGTCCATATTGGTCATTACTTGTGTTTTGCTAATAAATCGTTGCATCCCTAATGGACACTCATTTGGAGCTTGTGCTAGTATAATATAATTTGCCCAACTGGCTTCCCTAGGACAACTCCCTGGTGGTATGGAAGGAGGTGGACCTGAACTCACTCTCGGAAAAGGAGCGCAGAGATGTCATGAACGAAATAAACATCCTCTCCATCCTCGAGCACAACAACATCATAGCCTACTTCAATCACTTCTTGGATAAAAACTCCCTGTTCATTGAGTTGGAGTATTGCAATGGTAAGAAAATACTGTCACTAACCTCTCTCGAGCTGTGATTAGGATGAGTTTACATGCCGTCAAGTGCTAAATGGCCCTTCTCATCACAGGAGGAAACTTGTATGATAAAATCAACCAGCAGAAGGGGCAACTTTTCAGTGAAGAGGTATGAGTGCAGAGTGGAGGGACATTTATTTGATAGGCTTTTTTCAGTTAAATGTTCACTTTCAACATGCTCTTTAGGTGGTCATATGGTACCTGTACCAAATTGCCTCAGCAGTGTCCCACATTCACAAAGCTGGGATCTTACACAGGTACGATGTTCAGCCCCTTTTCCTGCCCTAGTTTCCAGGCTGTTTACATTGTTTATCTTAGTCACAGTAATTTTCCTCTTGTAGAGATATCAAAACCCTCAACATTTTCCTGACCAAGACTGACCTCATCAAGCTAGGCGACTATGGCCTCGCGAAGAAGCTAGACTCTGAGTTTTCAATGGCAGAGACTGTAAGCTTTAATTTCCATCACTAGCATTTTTAACCAGACTGGTAATGATTTTGTTAATTGAATGTTACATTATGGCCATATACTCTGTACCCTATTGAGTCTATTAGTGAAGTGGTAAAGTAGCTCTTGTGTTCATTTATTTACTTTTCTTTACTTTACCAATGTGAATAGTTGATATTTTGTTGTCACTGTGAATATAGTAGTTTGATGAGAACTGAAATGGTGGTGTTGACAGATTATATGAGGCTGTGTGTTTTTGCAAGTTAAAATCTGCAGGTAATCACTGCAATTTATTGCATAGTTCCTTCTGCATCGGCTTGTGATACATGTTGTAATTATGATCTTTTTGCACTTCCTTTTCTGTAAATGTAGTGTGTGGGAACTCCATATTACATGTCACCAGAATTATGCCAAGGAACAAAGTACAACTTCAAATCAGACATCTGGGCCATGGGTTGTGTGCTTTTTGAAGTCTTAACTCTTACAAGAACATTTGATGCAACGGTAAGTTTGTTAACTTGCTAGAAATGGTTCTGATTAATCACAAAATTTTCCTTTTTCCCAATTCTTATTAATTCATCTGCTGTATGTGCCAATAAGAATCCTCTGAACCTCTGCGTGAAAATAGTCCAGGGCAACTGGACGATGGAAGTGAACTCAGATGTTTATTCATCCGCACTGATCAAACTGGTCTATGAGTGCCTCGATCAAGTGAGTAAGAGGAACAGTCAGAGAAGCAATGAATAATAAATGATAATGCAGTCTATACAAAAGCTGACCTCTGTAACGAACATCACTCTAAAATTGTCATTTTTGTTCATCGCAGGATCCTGTGAACAGGCCCACAGCAGAGCAGATTCTGGACCAGCCATTCATCTCTTGTTGCAGACAGTGAGTTAATTGGAAAAGAGAATCTTCTTTATGTTCTCTCAAGAAAATATTTCAGATTCTGATGGACATAATAAACTCCAAACTCCTGCTGACCACTTCATTCTGTGTCAGGGAGCTTGACGAGCGAGTTGCCCTGCTGAATTCAGCAATGAAAAAGCCTAAGTAAGTTGTTATCACTTGTTTCATATTCAGCGTTTTAAAGATCCCCTGCAGGATTTTGTATCTAACTAATGTCTTGGTTGCACCTCAGGCTGAGTACAGTGACTGACACTCCTATTGCTGTGGTGACCACACGGTCAAGGGAGGTGTACTTCTGGGGCGGTGGGAAGTTCACCCCCCAGAAAATGGACATTTTTAAAGGAGGTAGCAGTGCCCAACACGTGTGTGCAGGCGAGAGTCACTTTGCAGTGGTGACAGTGGAAAAGGAGCTGTATACCTGGGCTGTGAGCATTGATCCATTCCTCTAAGATAGATATTATGGATGGTTTTTTTTCTTCTGCAACGAGCAACCTTCTCAACCTTCACTTCAGAATGTCCAAGGCGGAGCCAAGATGGTCGGCCAGCTGGGGCATGGAGATCAGGCCTCGTACCGGCAGCCAAAAAAGGTGGAGAAGCTACAGGGGAAGGCCATCCGACAGGTTGCATGCGGGGCTGACTTCACCGCCTGCGTCACTGGTGGGTGAGGAAAACTCCCTGGAATTTGAGGGAAAATATTTTTTTTTTTTTTTTTCAGCAACACTTAGTGAACCTTCTACTGCTGAAATTTTTGCAGATGAGGACCAGATGTACATGTTTGGGTCCGATTATTATGGCTGCATTGGAGTGGAGGGTGAGCTCGGCACGGAAATTTTGGAGCCGGTCCTTTTGGAGTTTTTGGTGCGTCAGGTTTCATGTGGAGACAACCATGTAGTGGTCCTGACTCAGAGTGGGGACATCTACTCCTGGGGCTGCGGAGAGTACGGTACATAGGTTTGCTGACTTTCCTGAGCTGACGCCATTAAGCCTCTGCCAGTTTGTTTTTGCTGTTATAACTGTAGCCAGCAGGTGGCGGGAGTGACCCTTCTTATGTACAGTCACACCAATGAGTCACAGTAAGGAGTTCCCAGTCTGAGTCGCTCTATTTTCCTGCTGCAGGTCGCCTCGGCCTGGAATGTGAGGATGACTTCACCTCTCCAATGCAAGTAAGATTTTGTTCCCTGTTCTTCCATATTCTTCTACAGTCTTCTTGCACATTTCTAAACACAAGTTACAAAGTGCTTTACATCAGCAAATATATAGATTAAAAGCAAGTTAGAACAGGAACGCAGTCAGCAGATACATACAATACCAAATATCGTCAAACACATACAGAAACAGAAAATATACATAGACAACACAAATAAAGATCCATATTCACACAGTTGAAGCCTGAGCTATAAAAGCATATTTATAGGTTGTTTTGAAAAACAGTCCACGGACTCTCTGACTACCCTCTGAAGTCAGGCTTGAGTGGTTTGAGTAAGACAGGTAAAAAGTGAATTACAGGAATCTAGATGGGAGAAAATGAATGTGTGGATGATACGTTCGAAGTCTAAGGTGGACAGTAGGGGTTTAAAGAAGCAGGATTGAACTAGTTTATTGATGTGCTGATTGAATTTCACAAAAGGATCAAATGTGACATCAAGATTTTCTAGGATGTGGATTGACGGAGGAGACAAATGGGCCAGTATACTGGGGAATATTATTTGAGTAGTAATTGGGGCTTACAATAAGAATCTCGGTTTGTCAGAGTTGAATTGAGTTTAAGTTGGAATAATCATTAGGTTTTACTGACACATGTAACTGGGTGTCATCTGCATAGAAAGTATATGATATGTAGTTTGATATTTTTGTAGTTACTTATTTCAAGTGTTCTATTTTCTGGTTTTAACAGGTGGATGTCCCCAAAGGCGCCACAATCTCCTCAGTGTCATGTGGCAGCGATGGAACTTTTTTTTTGACAGGAGCTGGGAAAGTCCTAGCATGTGGGAACAATGAGTTTAACAAGCTTGGTTTGAACCAGGGTATCTCTGGTCTCAAAAACCATCCTGGAGAGGTACTGGGTTCCACTTAAAGTACCGTTACAACAAAGACACTTTATGAGACAGCTATGTTTATGTCTTTTTGTTTCTCTATGCCACTCCAGGCTTTCCAGGGTATTCCCTATATTACCACACTGACCTTGGCAAAGCAGCTGTCACGATTCAAGATCCATGTTATAGCTCCAGGAAAGACCCACACAGCTGCCATTGACGGTACTGCAAAATCGAGGCTGAAGTCGTTTTCACACCCAATAGTTTGCTTCCTTGGTGTGGACCACATGCAAATTGGATATACGGTTTCATTTTTCAGCTGGTTTGGTTCACGTTCACAAAGGCAAATCTCAAGTGGACTATAAAATTGTAGACAAAAGTCACGTGCACTGGTTTCCCTTCAATTATTGGTCTGACAGGCGAGAAACAAATGAAAAAACCCTCCCAATTTCTACTGCAGCCTACATCATGGAGCATCAACAGGTTATTTTCCTGCTCATCTTTGATCTAGATGAATATCAGCAGATGTTAGCGGATGACACATACGAAGGTATGGTCAGACAACATGCACTGATTAATTTAATAATTGGTGCTTTTCGTGAAAGACGTTCTGCAATGAGGAGAATGTACCACAGAAAACTCTAATAAGATCCATATATGATCTGTTAGCAACACAAAGGAGATCTATGAGTTAACTATAGCGTAGCTTATTTTTCCATGGTCTACATTTTATTTTCCCATCTTGTGTTCAAAATATTGTTGTGGTCATCATACCAAATAAATTTTTCTTTAATTTTCGAAGAGCTGCCACTTTTCTGCAGGGCGGCGCATATTTTAATGTATTGTTGACGGAGCTTCTTAACTTTAATGTGACACTGCTCAACACTTCAGTTAAATCCATTCTACTTCATTCTTTTGCTGAAGATTTTAAACACCTCCATGTTCTTGAGTACTTTTTCCAACAGTTGAGAAATGTTCTCTTCTGCCCATATTTCCATATATGGAAATATATGTTCCTAATTGTTGTTTGTAGCTCCACATTTTTTCCCTTGCTGCTCATTTTGTTTGCCACAATTTGCTAACTTCTCCTTGAGCTACCAAAAGACAAAAAGACATCTAGATCGAACACTTGCAATGATTGGTGTGGATGGGGTTAACAACAGTGATGATTCGCTCCAGAGTTCACATGCAAGTGGTCTGAGACCACCTCTTTCAAGCAGACTAGACTCCGGTTGTTTGATTTGCACCAGAGGTCTCGGACTGCCTTCAAACCAGCCCAAATGAACTACACCAGGGGGGTAAACGCTCCAGGCTTGGGTTCAACCGCACTTAACAAGGCTGGTGTGAACACAACCTGCATTTGCACTGGTGATAAAAGTATCACCTTTTCAAGGAAACGAGGAATTATTTAATCTGTGTCTGACTTTGCAGCACGTGGTCGTCTGATCACCTTTGGTTGCAACAAGTATGGACAGCTGGGTGTGAAGGACTTTAAGAAACACCAAGGTGTCCAAGTTCTTGTTGGATCCTTTGGAGGGAAGACATTGACCAAAGTGTCATGCGGAGAAAGCTTCACCATTGCAGCCACAGACGGTGAGATCATATGGTCCTGTGCCTCCAGAAATTTGCATATTTTTCAGATTTTTTTTTTTCTGTCTGTCCTTTGCATTTAGTGTTGTGCAGTGGCTTTTGCTAAGAAATCATTCTCATCTGTTTTTGTTACTCGCAGACAATCAGATCTTTGCATGGGGGAACGCAGGAAACGGACGCCTCGGGATGCCTGCTGATAAGGGATTTGGTTCAGAGGTATGCCCCGCCATGCCAAGGCCCATCTTTGGCTCTCTCCATCATGTGCCGGATCTCTCTTGCCGGGGTTGGCACACCATCATAATAATGGGTTAGTAATCACAACCAGACACATGTAAAGAATACTGTTGCAAGCAGCCTTCTAATAAATTTGTTTTCTTTGCAGAAAAAGTGCTCAACTCCAAGACGATTCGCTCAAACAGCAGTGGACTATCAGTTGGCTGCGGTAAAAACTTTAGTTAGGTGTACTGATTGATTGACTGAGTCTATCTTTGCACCTACAGGTCTAGAGTTGATTGTTCATGTATGTGTACAGGACTGGGCCAAGACGGTTCTACATCCACAGTGGATCTGGACATAGAACCTGGCTCAGAGACGGAATGTCGCGACAGGGGTCTTGGAGGTACACTGGAGGATAATACAGAGGAGTGCTTCCTGGAGACCCCGATGGTGACTGCAGCAAATCAGACAGGGGACAGCTCCTGCCCTTTGTGGCTCATGAAGGTTTGTTACCCTAAAAGCACCATGGACCAAGTAGACCTTGACAGAAACATGTCAATTGAGACTCACAGCACAGGCTGTGCGTTCAATTGAATTTTGAATTAAAATTCAATTTTAGCTTCCAACTATTTCAAAAACAACTTAAAGGAGAAAAAAAGGTAGTATTTCACTACATTTTGTAAGAATGCTCTTGTATATGCTATTTTATTTTGTTTTTTTGATAGTGCTTTTACCCCTCCCTGAAAGTCCAAACACAGTCTCAGCCTGTACGGTCAGTGAGACAAGTTGATTGTGTGCTATTTAAACATTCAGTGTGAGTCAAATTGAGAGAAGGGAAGCAACAGTGTTTAGTCACCAAGAAAGGTTGACTTCAAAATGTTCAAGGAGAAAGTCTCAAAGGTTAATTCATGTTCAAGTTAAGTTTTGTTTTTCTTTCCAAATTCAATAAACCCAAAATCTTTGCAAAGTCATTGAGTAATCAATTGTGTTGAATAATCGGGATTTCAATATTGACCATCGCCAAAATATAATTTTGATCTTAGTTTTATTATAATCGAGCATCCCTGCTCACAGGGTCCTCATTCATGGAGGTTGTCGTTCAACAGGAACTCGAGGACGCAGAGTTCATCCCAATGCCAGGGGACTGTGATCTACCCACTCCTGACCAGCTACTTTCATTCTCTGAGAGCGTCACTCTACCTTATGCGGAGCTAAAAGAGCTAAAGGCCGCTGCAGCAGCAGTCAGCAGTACGACAGGCCTATCGGTAATGCAAAAAAGCTTCCTTTGCACTCATCTAGACATTTATTATACACTCCTAATAAAAAAAAAAAAAATGCTAAAAAACTAAAAACACTGCTGTCATCCTATGTGATACTGCATTTAAAACACATCCATCATGTCCACTTTGAAATTTCCAAAGACTAAACGAATGAGCTGTGATAAAGTCAATGGATTGGAGGAGGCTGACATCTGCAGAAAAGGAGATTCAGGGAGATGCTGCAGAGCAAGTAGCGAGGTCGCACAGGTATCAATCCTGCACACCCAACACAACAAATCATGATCTGATCAATACACTGCACACAGTGTCACAGTATCTGACTGAAGGGCTTATTTTGCAGCTGAGGGAGACAGTCGCTCGTCAGGAGATGAGGATTCAGATGCTCGAGAAACAAGTGAGATTTTTTTTTTCCCCCAAAAGCCACCCGTCTCAGTGCTGTTGACGTGCGTGTGTATAACAGCTTGTATTCCTGCCAACTGTAGATCAATGAGCAGCGGAAGGAGAATGAAAGGCTCTGGGCAGCAGTCAATCGTTCAACACTGCATCAAGCGGGATGTGACAACAACGGAAACCACCACTCTGCTCGCACGCCTGGAGATGCAGGAGGAAGGGGAGGCCCGCTCACAAACCACGGGGGGCGTCTTGCAGGGGCCAGCGTGTGAGACTTCACCTGCAGATAAAAAGTGTCCAGCTTTTTAACATATGTTGCATTCAACAAGCTGGTTCGAGGGTGCAGCCTCGTGACCCCTTAAAATGGGTACATTGCAGTACACGTTTGACAGAGCGCCATGTTGCATGACTCCATTTTATTGCATATGAAATACTGTTTGACACCTTGCAAACGCTCATAGTCACATGAGTACATCTGGGTGATCCAGATAGCTTCTCCACAGACTTACATGTGGGCAGGGTCGACATGACGCATCAGACCGTGACACCCGCAAGAGGCAATCATCATAGTGATCATAGTGTTGCTCCGTTATGTGACTATCATATTGTGGTAGTATTATTGTCTGCTTTAAGAGATGTAAGTGCTGAGGCTTCGGTCCTTAGATATTAGTATTTATCATGGGTAAGACCAGCTCATGCAAACATTAAGCCGTCTGCGAATGCATCCGAAGATTGGGGTTTCTTCTTCTCAAAATGTTGAGAAACGGGCAGCCTGTTTGCCGTCCAGATTGATTGTGACTCACGTTAGTGCTGACTTCCAATGTGAAAACATTGCTGTTTGTGTCACTTTATTTTGATTGTTTTTTTTTCTTTTAAAAAAAGTGCCTAATACAAAACGCCATTCTTTCTATATTTATCAAATATGTTATAAACAAAATATGCAAATACATATATAAATGTATTTTAGATTTGCATGTTTTGCTGTCAGCATTTGTGTGAAACACAAAACTACTGATTAATTTTCTAACCTTTGGTTACTTTTCTTTGAATTGCCTTCTTTTGTTCTTGTTGGTGCAGCACATGTTGGTCTATCGTCTTTGTGATACCTATGAACATTTTAACTGTTTTCTCTAAATGTGGAAAACAATGTCTTGAAAGCATTTTTAATATTGCTTACCTCGCAATGATGTTTGCTTATATCATTTTTTTAAAAAAAACAACATTTTAACTGCCTTTGGTAATCTGAAATGTTTTACCACATCACCACAAAATGTTATTGAGTTTAATTTGTTCGATGGAGGTTCGTTGTTTTTTTTTATTGTGTGTGTGTGTGTGTGGTAACAAATTTAAAATATATGTTTGTAAGCTAAACGTGTCATACAGTCTGTGAAGAGTCAGATGTCAAAATTATAACCAGCAGTATTTTCACACAGTAAATGTTAAGTAAAGCGCTTTAGCAAGTCATTTGAAACCAAAAGTGCAAATATGACATCTGTGCGTTGGAAGATTTTTTTTTTTTTTTTTTCAATTCACTGTGTTGACGGCATTGAAAAAATTGTTTATTTTACTCAACTAGTAACCAAATGTTGTGAAAGCGTAACAAATGTAAATCCGTATTCTCTATTTCACACCGTTGCTTGATGCTTTGTGTTTATGACATAAATAAAAGTAAAAGTTATATGTTTTCATGAGGATGCAGTCAATATTTCCCACATCTATCTGTGTAAAAAGGTAAAACTATCAGACTGTTTTCTGAAAACACTGAAACATTCAATATTAAATCTAAATTTATGGTTTCTTTGTTGTTCAGTACTGCGATTCAAAAAACAAAAAAATAATTGAATAATCAGCTTTTGTACCAAAACAATGGCATGCATCTAACTAGAAAAATTGCAGGCATGTAAAATAAGGAGCCAGAAAAGTCATGAGCTACAAATTAGGTTGACATGTAACATGTGGCAACAGTGTTAGCTGAACTGCAAAATACTTAAGGTGCAATCCACAGTTCAAAATGTCTTAAATGTTACGTAGAGTAAAAGACTTCAGCCATCTTCAAAGAAATTCACAGGTCACAGCAGGGCCACTGAAGACTAAGGGGGGGGGGGGAGTATAAAAGGAAGATAAATACAAGCAACACATGTCCTCAAAGAGTTGACTTGAAAAAATGTAAAGGGATAAGCGTGATGCGGAAAAATAATAATGAACAGGATAACAATATTCCAGATACATTTTAAGAGTTAAGCTGCGGTCTTCCAGCTGGAAGTCGACCCCCATGTAGATTCCTCATGTTTGACTTGTTCTGTCTTTGTGGTGTCGTCATTTTCTTTAAAACCAGAAAGACATAAAATGAATGTGAAGTCGAGTAAGAATTAACAGTCAGAATTTTAAAAAGAGCGAAAAGTCACTGAAAACGCTCAATTGAGCATTAAATTTCGATATAGTTGGGAAGTGGGAGAAAGCTGGGGTAGTGCTGGTATGACAGACGCTGAAATATCCTGACTAGATGCCTAGTGTGAAAAACGGCATCCCATTTCCCATATTGAAACTACAAGCTCTCACTAGACTCCATCTGGCTAGCAAACATTAATGTCCTCCAGGAGGACATTAAGGGTCCTTAAGGGTCAAAAATGTACCTGTGTACCTACCTCTGGAGTTTTGACTCTGGGGTGGGTTTGCAGGAACTCCTCTAGTGCCGACCCTTTGGTCCTACTGACAGAGGAGTCGAACACCTGACGATGTGATTGAGACACCTTTTTACAGATACGAACGTGTGCCTCCAATCGTTGCCTTGCAAACGTTCTTTTGCAGATTGTGCAAGGCAGCAGCTGGATGTGTCCGTCTGTGTCTGCGGTCAATCCGGGCTCCCCCTGCTCTGGTCTACCAGGACCTGATGCAAGCAGTGGTTCCCCAGGCAGTTTTCTTCCTGTATCTCTGGGGTTTTCTGCAGCAGCTCCATGAGGTTCATCATCCGAACCATGCAGCTCCTGACTTTCTCTGTCATTCTCTTCTTGAGTGCAACCTTTATCGGCCATGGAGGTCCTATTTTGTTTGCTGTCTTTTGCTTTATCTGGCCCATTCTGTAACTCCAAACCTGTCTGCCCACAAATGTCATCATCCTTTCCATCCCCTCCTCTTCTTTTATGCCTTTTCACACTTTCCTTTCTCGAGTTCTTCAGCTCATCGGCCACTTTTTGCCCATGAGTTGCTTTACATCCTTGTCGTCGCAGCAAGGGACTCTGTACTGCTTCTGTCCTGCTTTGACATTTGAGCCTTTCTTCTTTGTGCCTATGCCTCATTCTGTCCTCATTCCTCCTATCTTCCTGCCTTCGTTCTTGCGTCATTATTTCTTTCACGGGCTCTCCCTTCTGCTGCCTGGTTTTTGTCTCTGTCCGTCCTCTGCTGAGCCTTTCCTCCTCCACACGGTCTCTCTGGATTTTCTGTCTTATTTTTTCCCCGACCCTCCACAGCTTCTCCTGTAGAATGACCTCTTTTGCCTGAATTTCTCTAGCTGTCTGCACTTCTGCATAGGGAAGACTATGCGAGTCTTCTCTTGAATGTTGGCGGACAGTAGTTTGCCTGATGCCATTTGGGTGATTTTCTTGAAGTGACAGCTGACCTCGGCTTTGGTGTGTAATAGTCATTCTGTCAAAATCGTACAGATAATGTGAGTCATGTGTCCTGGAGTTGAGAGACCGTCTGTGACAAACAGGCTTGTTTGGAAATGGCAGGTCCACTTTATTAGCTTTACCATCAGAAGCACCATGTCTTGCATGGGCTCCTCCTGTGTATGTGCTCATGTCTTCCTCGGTAGCTGGCCAAGTCCGAGGTATTTTGGAAGACGTTTGATCCCTCCAAACCAAGGTTTTTTCCTTTAGAAATGTAAGGGAAAACATACAAAACAGGAGATAAGAAAATGGTTGGAAGAAACTGCAGTGTGATTAAGATTGATAAAATGTAGACAAAAAAATCAAGACAAAAATAAGAACAGTGTGCAATGAATGCATTGCAGAGGTCTTTGAGGTGAATGTAGCTTTCAACAGAGTTACAGTCTTTATGACAGTTTTAGTTGTCACACAACTGTAATTGTCAAAGAGAACATATTATACCCATTTTCAGATCTTTATTTTTCATTTTGGACACCAGTGGAGCATCTTGTAGAATTCATCATCTAAAAAACGCTATAGAACTTCAGAAAACTGCATTTCCAGCCCTCTATTTTCAGCCTGTGGCCTAAACGCTGCCACCGAACCCGCTCGGCTCTGATTGGTCACCTTTCTATAACATTTCCACCTGTGTTCAGGATTAATAAGCCATCCTGTCATTTTGTGACTCTCAGCTGAATAAATCTGCAGTTGCCGTATTTACATCAGGTGTCAAAAACACAAAGACAGGAAGATGTCCTTGTGAGTGCCTGTTTTTGAGTTCTCTACAAAACAAGTCATCTTTGGAATACTACGTAGTGGTTAAAGCTCAGGGGAGTCTGTATTTTTGTACATTTGGCTAAATTTAACCAGAAAAAAAACATAACATCCTTACCTTGTTCTGCGTGAGACTGTCATCTGCAGTGGCAGTTATTTATGCTACAATACATTAAATTATGTCATTTATGTCTTTAATGTTACATAAAAGACTTAACCAATCATCAAAGAAATTCACAGGTCATAGCAGCAAAGTCAGGGGAATAAAAGAGTAAATATATAAAAAATAAATGCACTAAAAAAAAAAATTTAAAAATGGATATTTAAAATGTGAGCCAAGGATATATTTAACCAATACAACACCAGGGAGATGGCAGAGGCCACAGTTTCTCTTGCCATACACTCCACATACATTTTGGAGATACAAAGAGTTTTCATTAATGTTCTTGCATTATATACAATCTTGTTTTTTTATATATAAAAAAATTGTATTTATGATATATTCTTTTTTCTTTGATGATAGGTGAAGTCTTTTAAATAATATTAAAGACTTAAAAGACATAATTCAATAACAAAGTGAATATTGTAGTATAAATAACTACTTCTGTAGACGGAGAAGTCTAATTCACACCACACAAGGTAGGGAATTTAATTTGGGTTAGATTAATTAATCTTGTTGTCCGACTTTATTCTTTACTCTATTTCTCTTGGAATTAAAAGTAAATGAACAAAAACACAGATTTCACTGGCTTTTAATAGTTTAAACTCCAAAGATTTTTTATTTGTTGGCTTCCCACACGTCATCATTTATAGGTCAAAATAAGAAGGAAAAGCAAAGTATCGCTCCTTAAGGTCAGAAAATAACCATTATGCTCACTTCTTGTGCCAAAGCGGATTGAGAACATGTACACCACATTCCTGACATGACATCTCTTGTTTTTCTTGGCTCACATCTAAAGTTTGTTCTAGAAGGAAGGTTCAACAAACTCTGTAGTCTAATCTTGATGTCTGAGTTTATGAACCCTCATATGGGAAACTACAAATTTACAGTTCCAGAACAGCTGATTTGACTTTGTTTATTCAGCTCAGAGAAGGTTCACTTAAGAGTTAAACATGTGCACTGCGGTCCATTCACCTGCAGCCCATGACAATTCTGCCATGACAGAAGTTCACCAGCATCATTTGTAATACTTTAATAACTGTTTGTTCAAGTTAGCAATTTAGCCCCTAATTCAATTCTATCCCTAACCCTAAACCCCAAAAATCATGTATCAAGGGCAGTCACAAAGGTGAGAGAGTTGGAATGGGGATTGTTTGCAGTTTGACTAAATGCATAAGTTTGAATGTAGTGTATTCATTTCACATTTAATCACAACTGTCACGCTACAGGGGGAAACTCGTGGGATGGTAACTAACCTAAAATGTTTATCATTTAGGTGCAATCCTGCGGCTGAAAAACGGATGTGGAAGCCACTGAAATCCAGATATAAAAACAGTTCAAACGGGTAAGATTTTGTAATAAGCACATGGTTGTACCTCATTTTAACCATATTTGACATATTAAATATCATTCAGTGACTATTCATTGTGCAGTAGCTTTAACCCCAACATAATGTTTTTTTTCACACAAAATGCCCTCTTACATATCTCTGTGTTGTTAGTTAAATATGTGTATTTAAATTAATTAAATTACTTCCACTCAGCCAAAAGAAAGAAGGAAGAAACCTGCAGAACGGGTGAAGGACCAGCGCTGCTACCTCCGACACAGGCAGTGGAGGAAAAAAAAGCCATAATGCCACACAAAGGATCTGCTCGGATGTAAGTGAACGTCCACGATAGGTGATGGTAGTGATGTGAGGATGGATGAGGTTACGTACATATCTGATGGAGTGTGTAGAAAACAGTACCGCTCACATGGTAATCATCTGGAAACGAAAAAATTGAGGCCTGGAAATCATCTCCCGACATACCTACAGTATATGTAACTCCCTGTGAAGTCACACTGCTTCGCCAAGACTGACCAAAAAGTCATGCCATGCTTGAAAAAAAGAACTAGAATGCAAACCTATGACAGCACAGCTAAATTCCAATAAATGCTTACCTTCTAAGGTTAAATTTTATCTGTGAGCTCACATTCCAGCTTTCTATTTGACTGTGGTGTTAGTGTTTGTTTTGGGCATTCCATCATTTTGGTTTTTAGGTCAAGGTCATTTGGTGCGAAAAGAGCACATGTTGGCACCAACTGATGAACACATGAACTGCAGAGCCAGATGGTTCTGGCTATGTGATGGACCCTGGGATTAGTTACAAAATGACACCAGTTAGACCTCTCTGTGTCAACTCCTTCTAGAGATCTTTTCAGTTTTGGGTTTAGCCAAGACACACCTTTGATGAAAATGTTATCAAAGTTGGTCAAGCCGATTTTGGGTTATCTTGCTAACAAACTACCCATCAACCAACAAACAGACACGGGTGAAGAAGGGTAAGGTGAAACAGGTCCTAGTTACTCCTCTTTCTCGGTTTGATATCCCTCTTTCTCCCTTTCGGACTCAGAAAACCCTAAGTTTTCCACATTTCAGGTTTAAAGAGTTGTGACTAAACCTGCTTTCTGAAATGGGCCCCTCCAAGCCAAACATACAGATGTTGCCAGAAATACAGGCAAAATGAAGAAAAATGTAGTGTGCTACCATGTACTTAATGCTCTATCTGTGGTTATTTTCCCCCAAAACCCCGCTATTAAATTCTGAAAACTTACTGACTTTTTGTATGTCGCCTGAATTAAAAAAGGAGGAAAAAAAAGAAGACAAGACAAGCTAGTGCGAGTCCTTCTATCGACATTTACCTTCGTCGCTTGGAAACGAACCGGTCTTCATTGATTGGTCCAATATACGTCACTTCCGGAGGTGGGGCCTCGGATGTTTTTGATTCCCGGTCCCCCCAGCTGAGTGGTCGTTTCATAGATTTTCAACAATATCCAGGTGAACTGCCTAACAGACGCGAACTGGCATGTATTCATGCGGCGTGAATGCGAAGCTAAACGCGCGAACTTCTCATGTTTCTGACCAGTTTTAACACTTCGTGTTAGCATAGCTTGTGCTAGCTACACTCGTAGGTAGGTCACTGTAGCTGCGATGCATGATGGGTCCTGAACGTGTGCAGCCTAAAGTAACACCTGTCTACTCTTATTTCTCCTTTTACAGGTCAGCCATGTCCGACGGAGACCTTGTTTCCATGGATTATGAAATTTTTGGCAGAGTACAAGGTGTATTTTTTCGGAAATACACTCAAGTGAGTTTGAAAGTGTTAGAAATGATTATCGTCGTGTTAATTCATTCAAGTCATATTTTTGCCATTAATGTAGTTTAACAAGAAGATTTAATTCCGACGGTCGTTCGCTACACACATATAGTTGTTTTATTCTTTTTATATATGGTTAAAAGTTTTAATTGGCGCTGTTTGATTTTCCAGGCCGAGGGGACCAAACTTGGCCTGGTCGGATGGGTCCAAAACACAGACGCCGGAACTGTTCAGGGGCAGCTACAAGGACCTCGCATCAAGGTGCAAGAGATGCAGAAATGGCTGACATCCAGCGGGAGCCCCAAGTCAAAGATATCCAAGGCAGAGTTCAAGAATGAGAGAACAGTTTCCAAACTAGAACACTCCTCTTTTAAAATAGTAAAATAAAACAGCCAATTTGTCGTGCCTGTGAAAAGATAGGACTTTATGAATCCCACACTGAGGAAACTCCACAGCTCCAGTCCACAGGAAAGGGGAACAAATGGCAAAAATAATATACACCTTTTGTTTGGATAATAACTATCTTTGAATATGTTTTATTTATTAACTTTTATTTTATTGGCTCCTTAATATGTAGGCCAAGATTGGTCATAGGTTTGTGTCTTTTTGTTCTTTTTTTAACGTTGGTATCGTCTGATCACGTGTTATTACATTAACTCAGTACAACAATGTTTGTGCTCGGGCTTTTGCCAGTTAAAAATGTTTTCCTCATTTGATGTCAGGTGTTACACACAATAGTAGTGTTTTTCACACAAACCTTTTTGTGTGGAGTCAGGGCATAATAGAAATAGCATTACATGCAGTGGTCAACCTAGAGCTGATGTGTTATTGTCCAGAAGATTACAGTATTGTATACATCTATGTATATGAATAAATAAGATTGAAAAACTGATGTGTTGGTGATTAATGGGTCTTAATTGATTTGACATTTTCAGCTGTCAAGATGGCATCAGTGCATGTAGGCTTTGTAATTGTGATGCTCTGCAAGCTGGTCTTAATGGAACTTAAATAAATTAAGATTTGATTTTAGTAAAAGCCAAACTATTTTATTATACTATAAGGGATCACTTGTGGAAATTGATTGACAAAGGCTATATTACCTACAACGAAGAACTCGCGTGGATTGCATTCAAAGCTGGACTTTTTTCACAGTCTGTAGATAAAACAAGCCAGAATCTTGCAAATGGGCTTCAATTATGTCATTACTTTCCTAATTGCCTGATTCAAGGAACCTGAGGGGATCCTAATGACAAACAGAACTGCTGCCCTTCTTCACTCTGCTGAAAGACTGAGCTCTGAATGTACCTTTAGAGAAATGCTCATCCACTGCCAAAGACA